>OX352772.1:221019487-221158927 GCA_947095535.1 Poecilobothrus nobilitatus
CAAATTTGTTTCCTATATTTTTCACAATTTTTCCGTCTATGATTGCCATCTTTTATTTGAAGAACTAAACGAAGTCGATGGACATATATTGCTATATTTCCTTTGAATAAAGAACGTTATATTTCATTATCTAAAAAATTTACGATGAAATCATTTATTTTATGTACGTTTTCTCGATTGCTTTAGATTTATGGCTTCTAGCCTTCATTCTTTATGTAAAAATTTAAATGAAAACGATTTGTTTCATACAAAAAACGAATTCAATAAAATGAAAAAATTAAACTTATGACTCGAAAGGGAGTTTTTCTTTATAAGTATTTAAATTCCACTGAACGACTTAACGAAAGAAGTTTGCCTTCACAAGTTTTTAAATCAAATGACAAAAGCATTATGTTCAGATGAAGACTACATTCATGCAGTTAATGTATGGAATACGTTTGATTGTCAAAACTTATGGGACTATCTAAAACTTTACCTTAAAACAGATGTGCTTATTTTGACTGATGTTTTTGAAAACTTTAGAAAAATATGCCACAAACTCTCTTCTTTGGATCCTGTAAATTTTTATACTACTCCAGGTTTGTCATGGGCGGCTATGTTAAAATACACGGATATCAATTTACAACTACTAACCGATGTTGATATGGATAATTTCTTTAAAAAAGGCATAAGTGGTGGAATTAGTCAGTGCTCATTTATACATTCAGTAGCAAATAATAACTTCATGGGAGAATCTTATAAAAAAAAAGGAATCTTCCAAATACATAGTATATGAAGACGCTAACAATCTATATGGATGGGCTATGATCCAATATTTACAATATAAAAATTTTCAGTGGGTTGATGTTACTGAAAATATTGATGGTATTAAAATCTAAAATGCATTTTCTTCAAATAAAACTATTAAAAAGCAAAAGGAATAAAAAACGAGAAAGAATACAGTTGCCTTTGTCAACTCTTAGATACCTGTACGAACCGTTAGTATGTTCACAGCCTGTCACTCTGCTTAAAATATTATTTTTTTAATATTTTAGTATTTTAAAATAATTTGGGTGAATTTATAATTTCTAGAACTATGGGTTGTACATATATTCAAACTATATGTTTATACATTCTTCAAAAGCAGATTTTAACCTTCCACATAACGATTATCAATCCAAAACTTTTTCAAATATTCTGTAGTACGATCTAATACTAAGCGGTAAATGTATATTAAATTTACTAAGTACAAAATAGTAAATAGGTATAATTTTAAATATTATATTATATTAATGTGCACATAGTATATTTATATTGTTATAAGTATATCGCCATACATTGCAATATTTCTTTCAAAATATTTCCTTTCATAGAATAATTTCTTATAAGTACAATAAAATACATATATGTATGTATGTAAATACGGCGCTATATAATATACATCTATACTCTTATCATTCATTCATCAGTGACATATACGATATGTAAATAAACATGATATTATATAAGTATGTATGTATATCAATATCATATAAATAAAAATTCTTCAAGCAACCGTTATGTTGTTTATTTATTTACATTTTTTTGTACTACGCATTATATCCTCAACAATTTCAAATTATCGAGTAAAACAAAATGGAAAAAATTCGTTAAAGAAATTTGTTAGAAAATTTGAAAAAATCAAGTAACACTTTCGTCAATTATAAAGTAACCCTATATTATTAAAAAAGTTGTTAACAGAAATAAGAGTATAATGTTAAAGCTTTAATTTTTCTGTATTACTTCAAACAATTTTTAACAGGTATTCAAGTTACAGGTGTTTAAAAATAGGAAATTTTCAGTTTTTGACCCCTTACAGCTCCTAAACGGGGAGTGATACAAAAAAAATTTCTGAAATGACTCATACTTATTTTCAAAGATCTAACTTCTGTCAATTTCAAGTTTCCAACTTAGACCGTTTAGAAGATAGAAGGGTTAAAGTATTTTGCAAAATTTGAGTTTCGCGTAACGGTAGCTTAAGACACCGTATGCCACAAATATATATTTATTGTATATATAGTTTTAAAGCTAATAAAAGTAGTAATCGTTTAGCGTTTTCAAAAGGAAGATATACCTTATACAACTTGTGCTATAACAATTTAAATATAGAGCTTTTTTGAACCTTTGGGGAGCTGTTGCTCCGTAACGGGTGGGGCTACAAAAAAAAGTTATTAAAAATAAAATTAATATTTTTCTGACATCTATCAGCAGTTAAAATTTCATAGCTCTATTTTAAAAAAAAATATGGGGATCTAAAAGTTAGGTGTTCGAGAGCTACCTTAAGGTTTGGTCTCAACTCAACCAAAAAAAATAGGGAACCCACAAATTATTCCCAGAATATTTTGTGTAAATTGCAAGATTCTAGCTTTCTTAGTTTTTGAGTTAGCGTGCTGACGGACGGACGGACGGACGAACATGGCTCAAAAGTCTTAGAATTTTTTTCTGATTCGATCCATACCTTTGAATGTATATCTAGCTCGCTTATTTCGAGGTGTTACAAACGGAGAAGTAATTTTATTATACCCGATCCTATCGTACGGGTATAAATATATTGTCAATAGTTTAACGATAGATAATTATAAAAATTGTTTGTTAAAAATTAAATTTTTTTAAGAGAAATTAAAATATTTAGATCGCATTTACATACAATTTATACGCAAAATTTAAATAACGTAGCTTTAAGTTCATTAAATAATAAACGATATGTATAAACAATAAACGATAAAATAAAAACATATGCTTGGGAGCACTATGCCATTGAGCAATAATATTGTAATAATGTAATAATAGAAAAAAAAAGCTTAATTTTAATAAAAAAATCCAATTTAAAGGTTAAAAAAAAGTTATACTTAAATCAATAGAAACAAATTGGTTTTTTTATTATAATTTTGAAAAAAAATATCATTTTTAGTTTAGTTTTAAACTTTAAATTAAACGTTTTTTAAGTACAAAAATTTATATATAATTTTAATAGTTTAGCTCAAAACTTTTTTTAAAATAAAAAATATAACCAAAAGTCAAATTTACATTCTCTTATAATTCCATTCCATTTACATTCTCATTCCATTTAAAAAATTATTTTGTGTGCATTTTGTATAATTTAAATTTCAAATGAACTTTTGAACACTTTCTTTAATTTTGCAGATACATATTCAGTTAAGTTTAAACCTTAAAAACTTTTGTAATTTAGAATATAATAATATAGCTTGAGCTTTTTAAATTTCAAATTAAAACATAACTAATATACTAACCAAAAAAATTTAATAACAGTATTTTAGCTATGACGCAAACCACTGTAGAGAAATATTAACTGAAATGGTTAAAAGCTCCTCCTGCACCAGAACCGGCAAATCCATACTATTAATGAAACATTAGCTTCCATCGAATGAAATCATAGTGTACTAAATAACTATTTATTGAGCTTAGAGGGACGAGAAAATTGGGATGAATACTTACCATACTATACGTACTTTTATAACTCAACACCACATAGTACAACAAAATATTCACCTTTCGAATTGGTTTACGGCAAAACTAGCACAGTTTCATGTGATATATAAATTAATTTTTTTTATGATAAAATATTTAAAATAAATCATATTTTATCTGTAAATGATAGACATTTGAAACCTTTCTAATCAATGATTTACCAACTGATTTTCATTTTGTTTTTTGTAAATGGTAAGTAAAATGTACAGGTATCTTACAATATCAATATTTTTCCAAAATTTTCTGATTTTCATTATTAATTTTCAATTTTTATAAAAAAACCCATCTAAAGAATATACATATGTATCATATAGTATAATCTATATCTATAATATATTCAAATAACACTTTTGTTTTTTTTTTGTCTTTATTATTAATACATAAAAAAAATTACATTATGGCCAATATTTCACTTAAATTAAAATTTTAATATAATGAATAAAAAATAACAATTAATGTTGATTTACTTACTGTATAGAATAAAAATTATTATAAATATGAAATATTGAGATACACTATTTTAGTTAAATTAAAAAACAATTGCGACATAAGCCTTAGCCGTATGGTTTAATAAAAAAATAAACGTCCAAAAAAAAAAAATATACATGTATATAAAGGAAGAAAAAAAAATTTTTATCTATTAATTATTATCTGACTCATGACGCAGTGGTTAAGTCGCTAACCTTTCAATCGAAGGGTCTTGGGTTTAAGCCCCGGTCAGGTCAAATAAATAAAAAATATGTAGTACTTTTATATCGTATAATTAATAGTAGTAATAATAATAATAATAAAAATAATAATATTAAAATTATAGTAGTAATAATAATAATAGTAATAATATAATAATAGTTATGATAATAAAGTTTGGATAATCGAATAGTTTGATTCGTTTCAGTCTTCTGATAACGTTGTCATTTCTTCAAAGACGATCAGCTTCCTCATTGATGTGTTCCTGCAGTTTGGTTGCGTGTTTGATAGCATATTTCTTTATTTCACAGGATACCTAAATCTCGATGCAAATCCTTGATGATGTACCATGGGGCGTTTATCATATTGCGCAATATTTTATTTTGGAATGATTGAATATGTTGAATATTACTTTGTTTGGCACAACCCCATAATTGAATACCATACAGCCATACTGTTTTCAGTACTTGATTATAAATTAAGATTTTGTTTTGTATTGATAAATTAGACCTTCGGCGTAGGAGCCAATAAAATTTTTTGTATTTTAACTCTAGCTCGGTTCTTTTTATTTTTACATACTCTTTCCATCGATTTGCATCCAACGTCATTCCCAAGTACTTTGCCGATTTTCGGTTTGGAATAGTGGTATTATTTTTGTTTACTGGCAAATTCTCTTGAATATGTTTGTTTGTAAAATTAACGTGTACAGATTTAGCTTCGTTCAATTTAATTTTCCATATTTTTGTCCAATTATGGATGTGATTATTTGCTTTTTGTAGTTCAGCTGCCGCGTCATTTAAATTAGATTCAACTGCTAATATGGCAGTATCATCTGCAAATGTTGCTACTGTAGTATTGGCTGGAATTGGTATATCGCAAGTATATAGTAGATATAATATTGGACCGAAGATGCTTCCTTCTGGAACACCTGCCTGAATTTCTCTGAGGTCGGAATATTCAAAAAAAAGTTAAAAGTTAAATCTAAACAATCAGTTATTTAGATAGGATGCAATTAGTTCAACAAATTGGTTTGGTAATTGTTTGTTTAATTTGTAAATTAATCCTTCATGCCAGACCTTATCAAAGACTTGTGCAACGTCCAAGAAAATTGTAGAACACACTTTTTTCTCTCCAATGCTTTTTCTATAATATCAGTAATCCGATGTATTTGTTCTACTGTGGAGTGATTAGACCTGAATCTGAATTGATGATTAGAACTAGCTTTTTACTTTCAATTACAGATTTCAACCTTTTTAGTAATAATATAGGTCGGTACGACTTTACTTCGTTTGGAGATTTCCCTGGTTTTTGTATCATGATCAGTTCAGCTACTTTCCAAAAACTTGGAACATATTTCATTCTAAATACAGCATGAATGAGTATAGTTAGCATAGTTATGGCCTTTTTCGGCAATTTGTTTAGGATTTCAATTGTGATTAGGTCGAATCCTGGGGTCTTTTTAGTTTTAAAACTGTTTTTTATAGTACTGGCTACTACTTTTGAGTGACTAATTTAATTTCCCTTCTCTCCAGGTTGTTTAGAATTTCTTCCTGTGAATTATCGGATTCATATTGTTGGGCTTAAATACGCTGGCTAAGTGCTCCGCAAACTTTTGGACTTTCTCCTTGTTGTTCCTTGCCCAGGTGTTATCTTGTCTTCTGGTGGGTGGAATTTGGGTGATTGGTCTCTTAAGCTTACTTTTGGCTTTCCATTCCACAAGGAATATTCTGATTCTTTATATGCATTTAAATTTTGTGGGTAATTTGTGCAGGATTCTTCTTTTATTTTTTGAATTTCTCTTTTTAGTTGTTGAGCTCTTCTGTTTAGTATAATTTTGTCGCCTGAACTTCTTGTTTGTTGCCACTTTCTTCTAGCTCTTCTTTTGGTGATAACTAACTCTTTAATTTCTCTAGGATAGTTATTACCAACTATTCTACATTTAATTTCTTTTATGTTATTCCATGCTGATTCTTGGATTATATTAGTGAAGTTTTCGCATTCGTATTCTAACTGAGAAGTTGATTGGATTTGAACGTTGAGATTGATTTTACTTTGAAGTTCAATTTGAAAACTCTTCCAGTCAGTTGTATTATTAGAAAATTTTACAGCTTACTTTCTTTTTTAATAATTTTTTCACTTAATGTTAATATGACTGCTGAATGATCAGAATTTAAATCTTGATTTTCTTCTATGTCTACGAAGTTGACGGACACTTTTCTAGAAATAAAGAAGTCTAGAAGATCTGGTATTTTGTTCAAGTCAGATGGCCAATAAGTAGGTTTCCCTGTGGAGTGGAATACGCAACCTGTATCTTTTGCTGCATTCTTTGCCTTTTGTTGTTGTAAGTCTGGAATCCCATTCGGTATTTTTGGCATTGAAGTCTCCGCCTAGAATAAATATCTCACCCATATGCTGTATTATATTAATATGTCTGTTTTCTTTAAGTTATATTTTGGTGGACAATATAAAGCGCCTATAGATAGTTTTTGTTTAACGGTTTTAATAGTAATTTTAGTAATTTGTACTTCTTCTGTTTGTAAGTTGCATTCTTCATAATGGTCAATATTTTCTTTGATTGTTATTGCACTTCCTCCTTTTGCTTGATTTCCTGAGTGGTTAGCTAAACAGATTTTATATCTTTTGAGTGTTAGATATGATTGTTTTGTTAGATGCGTTTCTGATATAAGAAGAATATCAATATTTTCAGTTACTAAAAAAACTTCTACTTCTTGTATTTTGTTTATGACGCCATTAGCGTTCCATGTTGCTATTTTTAGGTCTCTCTGGTTCATATAGAAGGTGGTCTACTCTGAGATAGAGAGCTGAGAACCTCTGTTCTTGCTTCTATTTTTCCTAATCTGAATGATAGTTCATTCATCATATTGATCACATTTTTGATCATCTGTGTGAAGTTATTATCATTGTTTGGTATATTATTTTGCTGAGGAATTTTATTCGTGGAAATTGCTTCTGCAAAAGTTAATTCTTTGCTAATTTTTTGTGAAGTAAACATTCTTGGTTATTTGATTTGATCTTTACGTGAGCTTGTTATTTTATTTCTTCTCTTCTGAAGCTCTACGGCAATTTGGCATCCCCTAGAGTTCGCTGGATGATCTTTACCACAGTTAGAGCATTTAGCTGGAAGAGTTTTAAGGTTCTTGCAATCTATTGTTAAGTGTTGTCCGGCACATTTAACACAACTTGGTTCACGTTGACAATACCTTTGTGTGAGTCCATGTCTTTCACATTTTTTACATTGGGGAATCATTTTGTTACTTCAAATTCCTTCTATTTTAACTTTCATGTGGTTAATATATTGAATTTCATATATTTTTTTGATGTCTTCTGTATTTTCGAAAGTAAGCATAAATAGAGGAAGCCTAGTTACATGCTGTTTAAATTTTTTAATCCTGTTTACAACTTCGATAATTTTAAAACCTTTATCAATAAGTTCATTTTTTATGTCATCCGTATTGCATGTAGGATGTAGGTTCCTTACCATGACTCTTATCGGTCTAGTTTGTTTGTTTTCATAAGAGTGCCAATCTAGTTTGGTATCATTGGCGAACTTTATTAGATCTCTATATTCCATCTCCGTATCCACATTGATATTTATTTGATCATTACTCATTAAATTTGCTTGGAATTTAAGGTTTTTGAATTCTAAACTACGCTTTATTTCTGAGAAGTTTTTAACATTACTCATTATTAATGGAGGCGGTTTATGTTGTTTTAGTTCTTTTTGCTTCGATTTTGGTTTAATTCTAGGGCTTGGTATTTTTGGTTTTGGCGAACTTGAAACTTTTCTTTTTTTGTTTTTTTGTAATAGCCAGACTGTTTCTTTGGCCATCAATACCTCTTCAGAGTCTGAGTTAGATGGTGAATAGTTCTTATTATATTGCATTGAGGTTATAATATCTCTTAGCTCCTCGATTTCAGCTCTAACTATAGACAAATCTTTTCCTAAACTTATAATTGTTTTGCCTTTGGTTTGTTCATGTTTAGGTTTTGGTGTTAATATATCATGTTTCTCCATGTTAGGTTTAGGTTTAGGTGCTAATAAATCATTTTCTGTTGTTTTCTCTTTTCATTTTGGACTAGGATCTTGAACAGAGCTTTTTTCATCAGCTATGATTCCATTAGGATTTTTTAACGAAGATCTTTTACCTATTATAGGTGACCAAGTTATTTCCTACTTTTTTCAAATGGATTTATTTATCCGATCTTTGTGTTTTCTAGTACATTAGCAATATCTAGCACTTTAGCCTGTGACTCCTCTAACAGTGCTGAGTGGTCGCATAATGACGGTCCGTGGAAGCCCACTCACTCTCTCACTGTACATACCGGTTCTGGACATCCGTTTCCCTGTTCCGTAACTTTATTATTTTTTGAAACTTCCATTGTTCATTTTCTTGTTTTTGCTTTTGTTTAGCTGCCGCCCTTTAGGGGTCAGGCGCAGACCAGTAAGCCGCTTCTGGATTTAGTTTAATTGCGGAGTTGTCATCTCCTAGTCTTTGATATACCAATCCCATGTGGTACAAAGCAGTACCATCGGCAGTTACTTTCAGAAACTGATTTGCATGAAGGAGTCTAGGTAGCTATGCTACCAGACCTTCTCTACATCTCAGTTTTATACTCCCTGCACGTTCTATCTGTTAGCCTCATTTAATCAGTTTCCAGAAGGGACCACGCGGAGGTCGATAGATACGGTTTACCCCCCAATAATAATAATAATAATAATAATAATAATAATAATAATAATAATAATAATAATAATGATAATAATAATAGTAACAATAACAATAATAATAGTAATAGTAATAATAATAATAATAGTAATAGTAATAATAACAATAATTATAATAATAATAATAATAATAGTAATAATAATAGCTGCTACAGTGGAGCTATCTTTGGTTATATCATGCAAGTAAGGTGTTATATACGGCTGCATGTTGACTCTGTAGTAAAAATAATATTAATATTAATAAGAATACTAATACCAATAATAACAGCCGCTACAGTGACAGTGGGGTTGCCTTCAATAATTATCTCATGTAGTAAGGTGTTATATACTACTACATGTTGTAACTATTGTAATGGCTATAATCACTGTTAGCAAAATAGTAAAAATAACAGGCGAATTACAGTTCTTCAATGTTTCCGTATCCATTTCCTATCATTTCTAATCCCTACTCCCTAGCCAATACACTGCGTTCGCTGGTAAAGGTTTCATTCCATTATAATGGCTAAAGGGGGAGGTGGGTTTAGACAGTAAGAATCTGACACTACCAAGGGCGAATTCTTGGTGTCTTTGGAAGATTCCCACCACGCTTAGGAAAAAAACAAAAATTATAAATTAACTACAATTGAAGTTACTTCAATTTAGATCAATTTGCATATAACATTCATTTACGATTGTGTACTGTTTTCATTTCTTAAACATGGTATAATAATGCTTTGTTAATTCAAAATAAAACCCTAAATATAGTAATCAATAACTACATAATTATCATTTAGCACATTATACTCATTACCTTAACATACGCTCAGTAATTTTTTTTAAAAATAGCAAAGTTATCAATAAGTTTTAAATCTTGTGGTACTTCATTGTACATTTTTAGGTAGATATACAAACAGTTTTTTTTCTTGTTTTCTATTTTGAAAAGCGTAATATAAAAATTTGATTGGTTTCTGGTATTCCTATTGTGGATATCAAAATTTCTTTAAGTATGAAATTATGCTTGATCTGTTAAATAAAGTCTTTTTGACATAAATTACTAAAACTAATGTATGAGTTCATTTATAATAAGTTACAAGAGTGTTTTATTGGGTAATTGTGAATAGTTTTAATAGCCTTTTTATTTAGTATATCTAATTTGTTTATAAATAACTGAGATTTTTGAAATGAGGAGAAATTTTTTTGATTATTGCGATAATGTACCCATACCATTTTATTTTATTATCTAATAACAAACCAAGATAATTGAAAGATTCCACAGTCTCAATAATATTATTTCGGAAATGAAAATTGAAGTTATTAAAAATTTTATTTTTGAACAGCCAAATTTTTGTTTTTTTAATATTAAGGACTAGACGGTTTTTAGTAAGCCACGTTTCTATTATATCAAAGTCATGTTGAATAGCATACCTCCGGTCCTCCTCACTATATTTCGCATATTTTAATATAGCATCGTCTGCATTTAACTGTATCGACCCTTTTAATTTTAACCTAGTTGACTCGTCTATATAAATTTTAAATAGAGTAAGTTGAAAAATTGATTGATCCCTGCGGAACCCCTTTATTTATTTCTTTATAATTGCTTATATTCCTTATTTCTTTATAATTTTAAATACATCCCCTATACGTACTTTTTGCATTCTATTTGAGATAATATTTAGAAAGGCCTATTTGACCTAAATCAAACTGAAAGTTAGAAAGCTTTAAAAGAATAACATTTTGGTCGACACAATCAAATCCTTTTTTTAAATCAAGAAAACGAAACAAACGTATATTTTATTGTTCATATTTTTAGATAAAGAATCCGTTAAGCTTAGACAAGCTGCCGTTGTGCTGTATTAGATTTACTTTCAAAACCATACTTTTCTTCATTTAAAATGTTGTTATTTGCTATAAACTTATCTAATCGAGTTTTTGCTATAATTTCAAATATCTTAGAAAGTGCACTTAGTATAGATATTGGCCGGTAGTTATTGGCGTCTCTTTGGCTTCCATCTTTAAAAATGGGCGTAACAATTGCACTCTTCAGTGAGGTTGGGGAAACAAAAGTTTGAAACATTTTGTTAATAAACTTTACAAAAATGGAGGTTAAGTCATATGCAAATTTTTTAACAAACTTTGCTGAAATGTAGTCATAATCAGTGGCAGCTGCCGATAGTAGATAAGCCTGCACTTTGGGATGGGAAAAAATCAACCCATATCGCACGACATGCTGACCTACATTTTGATTGATGGGTTTAATGTAGGTTATGCTTGATTAGTAGGTCAAGAACTTGTTTTGATTGTTCTGGTTTAGGTTTTAAGTTAAGTTGTATGTGTGGGGTGTTAGCTTATAAGTTCCAAATAGATTTATAGTAGGAAGTGAAGGTTGTTGATATTGTGTAAGTTGTCAGGCAGGGTTAATGAACTGAACAATTGATTTTATGTATCTTGGTTGTTAGGTTGTGTGGGTTGTTAACTTATAAGTTCCAAATGGTTGTATAGTAGGAAGTCAAGTGTTAAGCAATTTGAAGTAAGTCGCCTCTTAATAAACAAAATTGTATACCTGGTTTAAATACTAGGCGCACATATAAAAGTAGTAAGAACATTTCTGATATGAAAATAAAAAACAGAACATTTTTTTTATTTTTAAATCTAAAAGAGCATCTTTAAAATTGAAAAGAAAAAAATGTTGCATTTAAAGGAAATGAAAATAAAAAACTTGTTCTTTATAATAGCAAAATAATGTACCTATCTACCTTCCTTGAAAAATGTGTAGAATAAAAAAAAAAAAACGTAAGACTTAAATAAATTTTTTAACATTCTAGTTTTAAAAGAATAAGAATTAAAACTTTTTTTTTATTTTTTGTTTTATACGCAAATGTAAATGTATTAAAAAAAATTTTTTATATAAAAAACAGAAAAATTTTTTTTATTTTTAAATCTACAGCGCATCTTTAAAATTGAAAAGAAAAAGTGAATCATTAATTAGCTGACTGCATGTCATGTAAGATATTTTTTTTATTTTTATGTAAGAATCTTCAAAAAATATGAATAAAAAGAAAACAAACAGCAAATCAAAAATATGGAACTGATTAACTAAAGATATACTCTTTACTCTTGATGTGCATTTATGTTTATTTTTTTTTTTGTTTTTGTATGGAATAAAAAATAATTCAAAAATTTTTAGTTTTAAACTAAAAAAAATAAAAATTAAGACTTGTTTTGTTATTGTTAAATTAATATACGGGTATACAAATCACTAATTAAATGTTAAATGATTATATGATAGTATAGTTCCTGGTTTTAAAAAATTACTATATTCAAGAACGAGTTTATGTTAAGAATTTATTGTGAATTTATTAAGATTCTGAAAAATGTAATGATCATAAAAGAAATCGAAAGTATAGAACTGTATATACTTAGTATATATATGTAAATAATGTCTACTTTTACATGTAGAATTTTTTTTTTTATTATTACATTCTTAAAAATTTTAAATTAATATATCTACAAACAAATATTTTTACAATACAAATAAAAATGCACAAATTTGAATGAATACGATTTTGATTTACTTATCAACACGTGCTTTATTTTTGTTATATCCATACGGTAAAGAACTACCATCTTCATTAAATTTTCGTTTTTCCGATTTTGGTTGATATTTTTTTATTTCGGGAATTGTAACATCATGATTTTTACTTCGACGAAATTTTCTAAAATGACGTATGTGTCTGCACTATTCAATGAATTTAAAACTGCTTCCTTTATGCTATTAAAATTAATTTTCAGAGAAGCTTCTTAACTAAGAGAATCCTTTAACTTTAAAAACAATTTTTTCTGTATCCATTTTTGTACAGTAAATTTTGTATGCGTAGTTCTTGGGACCACCACTTACAAATTCTGTAATATAACTTCCTACACCATAACATTTAATTCATCAGTCATGTCTCCTATAAATTCACCTATTTCTGGTTCATATTCTCCTTCTCGGCTAATATAGAACACTGAATCGGCGTCATAATATAATACTCTAGTATCCAGCTTCTCTAGATAACTGTAAAGTTGAAGACGAGCATGTGTTGTTGTATAAGCAGCGATACTTACGTTAACAGTAGATAAAGAAGTTACTGCTTCTTCTTTATATTACCAGGTAACCACTATGTTTTCTTCATTTACTGGGAATATGTGACATACTTCTACGGAGGGGTTTGTTATTAACTCGTAAAGTTTAAAAGGTTGATTTATAATGGTGGTTTGTTGTTGATTTTCTCTTTGCCCAAATTTTCCCCAGAATGAGTTTAAAATAATCTTAGCAAAAGATCTTAAACCAGGATTACTAACTACTTTATCGTATTCTAATTTAATTTCTTCCTTTTCAAAAAAAAATATCAATATATTCTTCCTTTTCTTTTGAAGTTTGACATTTTATTGGCCACCCAGAAGCTTCTTGTTTAATCTTTATAAATTTATTCATCATTTTAGTGAATAAACCATCAATACCATTGCAATTGTCATATTTTACGGTTTCGTATTACCAAACTTCATAAATATTTAAAAGTTTATACCCTTTTTCAATTGCTTTTTTAATTTCATAAATTACCCAGTTCCTACTAATGCTCTTTCATCGTCTGTATGTTCACAATATTTTCCTTGATATTTTTGTTCACTACAAGTGTTACATAGTGAGAACATCAATTTATTATTTTGTTTTAAAAATTCTTTCGCTTAATTTACATTTTTGACAGAAGTATAGAGTATCAATATTTGTACATTTAAAGCATCTCAGTTCAGCCACACATAAACTTGGAACATTCTCTCTCTGGTTCTTTTATTTTTGTAGTACTAATTTCTTCTTGTCTTGTTTCTAAATCATAAAATACGTAAATACAGTTTTCAAAATTTACTTTTGTTTTCTCTTGCTGAATGAAACATTTATGGTTTTCAGGAACATGATTATCGCAAATTTTATAAAAATATTCACAAAATATTATATAAGTCCTACAACTTTTATGAACTTTAAAACAAGATTTGCATTTCCTAATTTCTTCACAGATGCTTCTATTTTTTGAACTGGAAGCCTTATGATTTTCAAAACATGATTGACCACGAAATGCGCGATTGCACTGCATACATAAAATATGTTTAACATTAAGTGAACAAGCTGATGAGTTTTGACAGCAAGGGCAAGTTTTCGAACACCTATGATCATTTTTCTTAGAATACGGAATATGACATTCTTCACAATAAAATGGTGTGCAAAAACAGGTGTGAGGGAAGTTATTACATTGTAATGATTATTATGGAATAGCAAGTTAATTTTTTTTTCATTATTAAATCCTTCAAATATTACTTCTGCACCCCTTGTTCCAGATTTATATACAACAATTTTGTGTTTATGTAAACATTTTTGAAATTGATTCAATTCACGAATTCCGCAACCTTCAGATGGAATTGTTATTTTTGATGTTTTTAATAATTTTAAAGCTATTCAAGTTTGAAGTTTTCCTATATTTTTTCGAATTTTTTCATATTCAATAAATTTTTCAATTTTAGCTATTGAAACAACAAGTGCACGTGGTAAGGGCATAAATTATCGCTGTTTTTTATTGTTATTATTCCTTTCCTTTTTAAGCATTCCTCTTTGTAATTTGAATATTTATTATTTCTACCTCTACCAGTGGGTAATCTAACACGGGTAACTGTTAAACAAAAAGTGTCAGTACTTAAGCCTATAGACGTAAAATAAAAATAGCTTATAATAAATGAAACAAAAATGCATTATAAATAACTACCTTCAGAATTACTTTGAAAAACATTAGAAATTACATCCCAAACGTCGCTAAATTAAAGTTCATGAGCGGATTTAAATATCTCTCCACAAAATATTAACCAAATCTTATGAGTGGAATTCACATCTTTCCCAGCAATCCTGATTATTTGATCTAAAGCATTATTAATCCAGCTGATTGGTTCTCTATTTTCAGGTACGGATTTAATTACAAATTTTATTTTATGACCGTTCATATTAAACCGTTTAACAAATGTCGAATTCTCGCTTTCTATTATGCAAGGCGTTATAGTTTCGGTAAGAAACCTTTGTAAAATAATTTTTTTCGACATTTTCTTTATACGAATTTCAGATGTTAAATGCTTGAATAGCAGAATAATATTAAATTTTCAATATAGATTCATTCTCTTAAATTAAAATGACACTTTAATAAATTTTAGTTGTTTTAACTAGAATCCCATCTTAATCCTATCTTAATTTGTAAATAGAAAATTCTATGCAACATTGTAATTTTCAAACTACAATTTAATTTAAACTTTTCTTAAAGATATAAATTGTACTCAAATGACAAATTTATTATACAAATTATATTTCATTAATAATTAGATTCTCATCTTATACGTATTTTAAATGGAAAACAGTATTACAACATTGTAATCAAACGGCAATTTAATAAACTACTCTTTTTCCACAAAAAAAATATTAGCAGCATTGTAATCAACTGACATTTTTGATACATTTTATCCTTTCCACTTAGAAAATATTTCCAAGAATGTAACTAGTTGTAAAGTTTTTATTTTGTTTTAACATTACTCGAAATTTGTATATAAATACATCGAGATTTTATAAAAATATCAGTTTAATTTGAAGCGAGCAGGATGGCACCAGAAGTTGACAAAGTTTACGTGTTGGATGACGTAACAATACAGACGCAAATTCCTACAAAAAAGAAAAAGATGGCGAAAATTCCACTTTATCATGAGCAACAACAACAACAGCAACAACACTCATTTTATCAGCCACCAGAGCAAATTAAACATTTGCTGGCGCATCATTTTCTATATCATGAAACAACATCAAATTCCAACAAAAAAAGAAAACTGATGGAATTATTTAATTCAAAAAAAAAAAAAACCTTTAAAAAATTTTTTAAAGGTTAAAGATATGGAGCCAAGTAAGCTCTATAAAATACATAAAACTAAAAAAATAAACACCGCTTACGGTTAAAATGGGTCTTCGAGACCCTAAATAATATTATATTTACACCGCAACAAAAAGTTGCGGTATATGAAGATAATGATTTCCGAAAGGAGATCGAAAAAAAAACTTATTTCCTCGTAAACGAAGAAAATGAGGTAATTTTAAAAGAAGAACGTGGTGATTTTCGATTCGCCACAAAACAATAATTATAGTTTAAGCTTTTATGTTATATAATTTATTCTATATTAAGAATTATTATATATTAAAAATTATGTTTTTATAATAAGAATTTTATATAAAGAATTTGTTCAATAAAAATTTTATTTCAAATAAATTTTGTACTGTTCTAAATTTATTTTCATTTTTCAGATGTTAGGATTTTATTTTATTTTTCAGATGTTAGGATTTTATTTTATTTTTCAGATGTTAGGATTTTATTTTATTTCCCAGTTGTTAGGATTTTATTTTATTTTTCAGATGTTAGGATTTTATTTTATTTTTCAGATGTTAGGATTTTATTTTATTTTCAGATGTTAAGATTTTATTTTATTTTTCAGATATTAGCAAAATTTTCAGATACTTATTAAACTTTTATTTTTCAGATATTAAACAATATTTGTTGAATTTATCCATGTGTTATGTTTTTCGTCAAACCCAAGCCATTAAACAAAAACTTTATTGCCTTTTTTCTTTAAAATTTTCTCGACAAGATATACGTTTGGGTGTTTAACACATGTGAGTTCCTCCTCATAAAATCCACCAAATATTAAATCATTTTTATAATCAATCAGCTGATATGTGATTGGATAGGTAGTGTTTACTTTGATAATTTTAAAAATTTCAGTACACCAATTCGGTTGATAAACTTTTTTAAAAGTTTTTTTGTACTTACTTATACTAACATAGTCTCCAACTTTATATTTAGCTTTTAGAGAAATTTTAAGTTGCATGTAAACATTCTTTAAAATAAATTTTTAGTTTTTCTTAGAAATTCTTTCAGGGGGTAATTTAGTTGTTCTATGTTTAGTGGAATTATATGTGTTTAATAAAGATTGCAATATTTTAATCCATTTGTAGTTTCCTTGTGAGCTAAATTTTTCAATGTTCGATTAAAACGTTCTACAATAGATGCTTTCATTTCAGTGTAAGTATGATAGTGATTAATACCCTTCTTTACAACAAAATTTTGAAATATCGATTTGAAAAATACTTTGATACCTTGATCTGAATGAATGTTTTTAGGTAAGTTTTTAGCTCGTTTTATAATTTTCTTTAAAGCATTTAAAACATTACTACAGGTTTTAGTTTTAATTTGTTCAGCATAAGCATATTTAGAAAATATATCTCTAACGGTTAACATATATTTAAAACCTTTGTTGAATTTTCCATAAGAGATCAATTTGCCAAGTATCATTCACTCCTTTCTGCTTGACTTTCCTTCTGAGAACTGCTTGACTTTCCTTCTTTTTCTAGCTGGTCTATGTATTTCTTTTGCTATTTGAGATCTTGACATGATTTTTACACCACCTATTTAGTTTTGAAAATCCAATTTTACATTTCTTTATTTATTATACTCTGAAAACTTTGAATTTTGACTGTGTTCTACGGTATATAACGCGGTTCAATTTTACTGGCAAATCATTTTTAATTCAATTTTGGTAAGATATTTTACAAAAATGGCAGCTGATTCGACAACATTTCCATTTACTGAGGAAACTGTAATAGGCAGTACACAAAATGAGTTCCAAGTTGATGAAATTACATTTACTGTATATGAGGAGAAATTAACGGAAACGGAAGAATTCATACTACCGTTTCAAGTTTTAGATGAAGATACAGATGAGCAATAAATTTAGGAAATAAATAACCAAGAAGGAGATCCTGACTATTTTGAAGAATTTTTTAGAAATAATTTATATCCTAAAATAATATATAAGACTATTTGCATAAATGTATATGTATCTATAAGTATTTCGTAATAAAAACAAATTAAATAAATTTTACAAATTTTTCATTTATTGTTGTTCTTGACTAATGTAATATACTGAAACAACCGTCTTGCTTGGAATCCACTGATGGAATGATCTTTTATTTTCTATATTTTATTAGCAAATCTTTTTTACAGTAATTCTTAAATATGTACGTAAGAACGAGATAGTTATAATGTAATTATATGCTGAATTGATTCTTACGATAGCATAGTCACTTTTATGTATATACAATGTTGCGAGCAACATATCATATACTCTACCCGCTCGCTCTTTAGAATCAATATTAAGACCTAGCCTACAAATTATTATTTTACATACAAATCCTAATTTTCTAATTCATTTAAATTTTAATATTAATCTAACAATTCTATTTTTATGTTTAATATAAATTTTAATTATTAAGTTTTAATTCATTTTAATTTTAATATTAATCTAACAAATAATATTTATGTGTTTAATATAAATTCTAATCAGTAAGTTTTGATTCATTTAATATTACTTTAACAAATTCTATTTTTATGTTTAATATAAATTCTAATTAATAAGTCTTAATTTATTTTAATTTTAATATTAATGTAACAAATTAATTTTTTGTGTTTAATATAAGTTCTAGTTAATAAGTTTTAATTTATTTTAATTTTAATATTAATCATTTTTTGTGTTTAATATAAGTTCTAATTAATAAGTTTTAATTTATTTTAATTTTAATAATTCCTATCTATACTTGATTATTTTGTTAAACATTTAGTCAAATTAAAATGGTGCATTTGGCGTCTTGTAAATGCGCGATTGCACTGCATACATAAAATATGTTTAACATTAAGTGAACAAGCTGATGAGTTTTGACAGCAAGGGCAAGTTTTCGAACACCTATGATCATTTTTCTTAGAATACGGAATATGACATTCTTCACAATAAAATGGTGTGCAAAAACAGGTGTGAGGGAAGTTATTACATTGTAATGATTATTATGGAATAGCAAGTTAATTTTTTTTTCATTATTAAATCCTTCAAATATTACTTCTGCACCCCTTGTTCCAGATTTATATACAACAATTTTGTGTTTATGTAAACATTTTTGAAATTGATTCAATTCACGAATTCCGCAACCTTCAGATGGAATTGTTATTTTTGATGTTTTTAATAATTTTAAAGCTATTCAAGTTTGAAGTTTTCCTATATTTTTTCGAATTTTTTCATATTCAATAAATTTTTCAATTTTAGCTATTGAAACAACAAGTGCACGTGGTAAGGGCATAAATTATCGCTGTTTTTTATTGTTATTATTCCTTTCCTTTTTAAGCATTCCTCTTTGTAATTTGAATATTTATTATTTCTACCTCTACCAGTGGGTAATCTAACACGGGTAACTGTTAAACAAAAAGTGTCAGTACTTAAGCCTATAGACGTAAAATAAAAATAGCTTATAATAAATGAAACAAAAATGCATTATAAATAACTACCTTCAGAATTACTTTGAAAAACATTAGAAATTACATCCCAAACGTCGCTAAATTAAAGTTCATGAGCGGATTTAAATATCTCTCCACAAAATATTAACCAAATCTTATGAGTGGAATTCACATCTTTCCCAGCAATCCTGATTATTTGATCTAAAGCATTATTAATCCAGCTGATTGGTTCTCTATTTTCAGGTACGGATTTAATTACAAATTTTATTTTATGACCGTTCATATTAAACCGTTTAACAAATGTCGAATTCTCGCTTTCTATTATGCAAGGCGTTATAGTTTCGGTAAGAAACCTTTGTAAAATAATTTTTTTCGACATTTTCTTTATACGAATTTCAGATGTTAAATGCTTGAATAGCAGAATAATATTAAATTTTCAATATAGATTCATTCTCTTAAATTAAAATGACACTTTAATAAATTTTAGTTGTTTTAACTAGAATCCCATCTTAATCCTATCTTAATTTGTAAATAGAAAATTCTATGCAACATTGTAATTTTCAAACTACAATTTAATTTAAACTTTTCTTAAAGATATAAATTGTACTCAAATGACAAATTTATTATACAAATTATATTTCATTAATAATTAGATTCTCATCTTATACGTATTTTAAATGGAAAACAGTATTACAACATTGTAATCAAACGGCAATTTAATAAACTACTCTTTTTCCACAAAAAAAATATTAGCAGCATTGTAATCAACTGACATTTTTGATACATTTTATCCTTTCCACTTAGAAAATATTTCCAAGAATGTAACTAGTTGTAAAGTTTTTATTTTGTTTTAACATTACTCGAAATTTGTATATAAATACATCGAGATTTTATAAAAATATCAGTTTAATTTGAAGCGAGCAGGATGGCACCAGAAGTTGACAAAGTTTACGTGTTGGATGACGTAACAATACAGACGCAAATTCCTACAAAAAAGAAAAAGATGGCGAAAATTCCACTTTATCATGAGCAACAACAACAACAGCAACAACACTCATTTTATCAGCCACCAGAGCAAATTAAACATTTGCTGGCGCATCATTTTCTATATCATGAAACAACATCAAATTCCAACAAAAAAAGAAAACTGATGGAATTATTTAATTCAAAAAAAAAAAAAACCTTTAAAAAATTTTTTAAAGGTTAAAGATATGGAGCCAAGTAAGCTCTATAAAATACATAAAACTAAAAAAATAAACACCGCTTACGGTTAAAATGGGTCTTCGAGACCCTAAATAATATTATATTTACACCGCAACAAAAAGTTGCGGTATATGAAGATAATGATTTCCGAAAGGAGATCGAAAAAAAAACTTATTTCCTCGTAAACGAAGAAAATGAGGTAATTTTAAAAGAAGAACGTGGTGATTTTCGATTCGCCACAAAACAATAATTATAGTTTAAGCTTTTATGTTATATAATTTATTCTATATTAAGAATTATTATATATTAAAAATTATGTTTTTATAATAAGAATTTTATATAAAGAATTTGTTCAATAAAAATTTTATTTCAAATAAATTTTGTACTGTTCTAAATTTATTTTCATTTTTCAGATGTTAGGATTTTATTTTATTTTTCAGATGTTAGGATTTTATTTTATTTTTCAGATGTTAGGATTTTATTTTATTTCCCAGTTGTTAGGATTTTATTTTATTTTTCAGATGTTAGGATTTTATTTTATTTTTCAGATGTTAGGATTTTATTTTATTTTCAGATGTTAAGATTTTATTTTATTTTTCAGATATTAGCAAAATTTTCAGATACTTATTAAACTTTTATTTTTCAGATATTAAACAATATTTGTTGAATTTATCCATGTGTTATGTTTTTCGTCAAACCCAAGCCATTAAACAAAAACTTTATTGCCTTTTTTCTTTAAAATTTTCTCGACAAGATATACGTTTGGGTGTTTAACACATGTGAGTTCCTCCTCATAAAATCCACCAAATATTAAATCATTTTTATAATCAATCAGCTGATATGTGATTGGATAGGTAGTGTTTACTTTGATAATTTTAAAAATTTCAGTACACCAATTCGGTTGATAAACTTTTTTAAAAGTTTTTTTGTACTTACTTATACTAACATAGTCTCCAACTTTATATTTAGCTTTTAGAGAAATTTTAAGTTGCATGTAAACATTCTTTAAAATAAATTTTTAGTTTTTCTTAGAAATTCTTTCAGGGGGTAATTTAGTTGTTCTATGTTTAGTGGAATTATATGTGTTTAATAAAGATTGCAATATTTTAATCCATTTGTAGTTTCCTTGTGAGCTAAATTTTTCAATGTTCGATTAAAACGTTCTACAATAGATGCTTTCATTTCAGTGTAAGTATGATAGTGATTAATACCCTTCTTTACAACAAAATTTTGAAATATCGATTTGAAAAATACTTTGATACCTTGATCTGAATGAATGTTTTTAGGTAAGTTTTTAGCTCGTTTTATAATTTTCTTTAAAGCATTTAAAACATTACTACAGGTTTTAGTTTTAATTTGTTCAGCATAAGCATATTTAGAAAATATATCTCTAACGGTTAACATATATTTAAAACCTTTGTTGAATTTTCCATAAGAGATCAATTTGCCAAGTATCATTCACTCCTTTCTGCTTGACTTTCCTTCTGAGAACTGCTTGACTTTCCTTCTTTTTCTAGCTGGTCTATGTATTTCTTTTGCTATTTGAGATCTTGACATGATTTTTACACCACCTATTTAGTTTTGAAAATCCAATTTTACATTTCTTTATTTATTATACTCTGAAAACTTTGAATTTTGACTGTGTTCTACGGTATATAACGCGGTTCAATTTTACTGGCAAATCATTTTTAATTCAATTTTGGTAAGATATTTTACAAAAATGGCAGCTGATTCGACAACATTTCCATTTACTGAGGAAACTGTAATAGGCAGTACACAAAATGAGTTCCAAGTTGATGAAATTACATTTACTGTATATGAGGAGAAATTAACGGAAACGGAAGAATTCATACTACCGTTTCAAGTTTTAGATGAAGATACAGATGAGCAATAAATTTAGGAAATAAATAACCAAGAAGGAGATCCTGACTATTTTGAAGAATTTTTTAGAAATAATTTATATCCTAAAATAATATATAAGACTATTTGCATAAATGTATATGTATCTATAAGTATTTCGTAATAAAAACAAATTAAATAAATTTTACAAATTTTTCATTTATTGTTGTTCTTGACTAATGTAATATACTGAAACAACCGTCTTGCTTGGAATCCACTGATGGAATGATCTTTTATTTTCTATATTTTATTAGCAAATCTTTTTTACAGTAATTCTTAAATATGTACGTAAGAACGAGATAGTTATAATGTAATTATATGCTGAATTGATTCTTACGATAGCATAGTCACTTTTATGTATATACAATGTTGCGAGCAACATATCATATACTCTACCCGCTCGCCTTTTAGAATCAATATTAAGACCTAGCCTACAAATTATTATTTTACATACAAATCCTAATTTTCTAATTCATTTAAATTTTAATATTAATCTAACAATTCTATTTTTATGTTTAATATAAATTTTAATTATTAAGTTTTAATTCATTTTAATTTTAATATTAATCTAACAAATAATATTTATGTGTTTAATATAAATTCTAATCAGTAAGTTTTGATTCATTTAATATTACTTTAACAAATTCTATTTTTATGTTTAATATAAATTCTAATTAATAAGTCTTAATTTATTTTAATTTTAATATTAATGTAACAAATTAATTTTTTGTGTTTAATATAAGTTCTAGTTAATAAGTTTTAATTTATTTTAATTTTAATATTAATCATTTTTTGTGTTTAATATAAGTTCTAATTAATAAGTTTTAATTTATTTTAATTTTAATAATTCCTATCTATACTTGATTATTTTGTTAAACATTTAGTCAAATTAAAATGGTGCATTTGGCGTCTTGTAGACCTTGCCAGCTTGACGTGACCGTAAATTTCTTTCATTATTGAATGATTTACTTGATTTCTTTTTTTTCTTTGTGTTCTTATTTTCATTTTCTTGTTGCGCGACAGGTGTATCATCACAATTAGAAGAACATGGGTTATCTGGATCTGCTGGAACTTAATTTCGACCACGCATACTAAAATTATCGTCATTGCTTGTACTGTCATTACTTGTAATTAATTCTTCATGTGGATTGTCGTTTAATTCTACGTCAGATGTATTTTCTTTGTTTGGTTGTGTATCCACATCCAAACTATTATTTGTTTGATTCTCGTCTATTTGTTCACAAACATTTTGATCATGTTGGTGCAAATTTGGAGCACGAATTTGATCTAAATGTCTCTTGATTTCTTTATTATTGTGTGTTATAATGCACGTATATGACCTTGGACCGAGTTTACTTTTTATGACTGCTGAAGTCCATCTTGGTTTATTTGGATCTCTATAATCACGAACAAAGACCCTCTGTCCCCTTTTAAAGGTTGTATTACGGTTACCTTTGAAATTGCGAATGTTTTATACCCGTACGATAGGATCGGGTATAATAAAATTACTCCTCCGTTTGTAACACCTCGAAATGAGCGAGCTAGATATACCTTCAAAGGTATGGATCGGATCAGAAAAAAATTCTAAGACTTTTGAGCCATGTCCGTCCGTCCGTCCGTCAGCACGCTAACTCAAAAACTAAGAAAGCTAGAATCTTGAAATTTACACAAAATATTTTAGGAGTAATTTGCAGGTTCCCTATTTTTTGTGGTTGAGTTTGGACTAAACCTTAGGGTACCTCTCGAACACCTAACTTTTAGATCCCCACATTTTTTTTGAAATAGAGCTATGAAATTTTAACTGCTGATAGATCTCACAAAAATATTAATTTTATTTTTAATAACTTTTTTTTGTAGCCCCACCAGTTATGGAGCTACAGCTCCCCAAAGGTTCAAAAAAGCTCTATATTTAAATTGTTATAGTACAAGTTGTATAAGGTATATCTTCATTTTGAAAACGCCAAACGATTACTACTTTTATCAGCTTTAAAAGTATATATACAGTAAATATATATTTGTGGCATACGGTGTCTTAATTTACCGTTATGTGAAACTCAAATTTTGTAAAATCCTTCAACGCTTCTATCTTCTAAACCGTTTAAGTTGGAAACTTGAAATTTTGACAGAAGTTAGATCTTTTAAAATAAGTATGAGTCATTTCAGACATTTTTTTTGTATCACCCTCCGTTTAGGAGCTGTAAGGGGTCAAAAACTGAAAATTTCCTATTTTTAAACACCTGTAACTTGAACACCTGTTAAAATTTTTTTGAAGTAATACACAAAAATTAAAGCTTCAACATTATGCTCTTATTTCTGTTAACAACTTTTTTTAATAATATAGGGTTACTTTATAATTGACGAAAGTGTTACTTGATTTTTTCAAATTTTCTAACAAATTTCTTCAACAAATTTTTTGCATTTTGTTTTACTCGATAATTTGAAATTGTTGAGGATATAATGCGTAGTACATAAAAATGTAAATAAATAAACAACATAACGGTTGCTTGAAGAATTTTTATTTATATGATATTGATATACATACATACTTATATAATATCATGTTTATTTACATATGGTATATATGTCACTAGTGAATGAATGATAAGAGTATATATGTATATTATATAGCCCGTATAAGAAATTATTTTGTTAATGGAATATTTAAATATAACATAATATAATATTTAAAATTATATTTACTATTTTGTACTAAGTAAATTTAATATACATTTACCGCTTAGTATTAAATGGTACTATAGAATATTTGAAAAAGTTTTGGATTGATAATCGTTATGTGAAAGGTTAGAATCTGCTTTTGAAGAATGTACATATAAACATATAGTTTGAATATATGTACAACCCATAGTTCTAGAAATTATAAAATTCACCCAAATTATTTTAAAATTTATTAAATAATAATATTATTAAAAAAATAATATTGTGAGCATAGTGACAGGCTGTGAACATACTAACGGTTCGTACGGGTATCTAAGAGTTGACAAAGGCAACTGTATTCTTCCTCGTTTTTTCTTGATTTTGAATTATTACATTTGTTGTCAAGGGCGGTTTTAGATAACTAAATCTTGTTTTAAGTGTTCTGCCAAAAAATAATTTAGAAGGTGATTCACCTGTAGTGCAATGTTTAGAATTGCGATAATCAATTAGGAATCTATTAAGAATTGTATCAAAATCAGTATTATTTTGATCTTTAAGTTTTGCATATATTGATTTTTTTAGGGACTTAACAAAATTTTCTGCTTGACCGTTTGTAGCAGGATGTCCTGGTGCGGCGCGAATGTGTTTAATATGATTTGAAGTTAAAAAAATTTCAAATTCATATGACACAAACTGACGGCCATTATCACTGACTAACATGTCAACAAGACCAAAACGAGAAAACAATTCTCGAAGCTTGTTTATAGTAAATGTAGTTGTTATATCTTTGATTTTGAACACTTCGACCCACTTTGTGAACGAGTCAATTACAATAAGAAGGTGAAATCCCTTTATCGGTCCAGCATAGTCCACATCAATTCTACTCCACAAAGAGTTGGTGGGAGACCACGGAATTAAAGAAGCCTTTTCAGGACTGGCTTGCATTTGTTGGCACGAATCACATTCAGAAATTAATTTTTCAATATCTGAATCGATTCTGGGCCACCAAACGTACGAGCGAGCTAACGCCTTTGATTTGACGATTCCCAAATGGGACTTATGTAATTCTGTTAAAACCTTATTTCTCAATTTTAAAGGAATGACTGTACGATATCCCCATAAAATGCAATCTTACTCAACTGTCAATTCCATGCCCTTGTTTTTGAATGAATCAAACTGTGAACCTTTTAAGTTATCTAGAGTACCATTCAAAATAGCATAACATACTTTAGACAATATTAGATCATTTCGTGTTTCTCTTGCTAAATTCTTTAAAACATAAATTAAAGGAATTCTCGGATTGCACATAACTTATGTAACTCGTTTCATATACATCCTCGCCTGAATCGTGCTGGGGAATACGTGATAAATTATCAGCGTCATTTGATGCACCTTTGATATATTCAATTGAATAACTAAACCCAGACAAAATTAGTGCCCACCTTTGTACACGAGCTGCCGCCATCATAGGCAACCCCTTGTACTCTCCAAATATCGTTGTAAACGGTTTATGATCCGTTTTTAATATGAAATGGTTTCCCAGTAGATACTGTTTAAGTTTCGTTACACAGAATACGATAGCTAATGCCTGTTTTTCAAGAGTGCTGTAATTTTTCTCACTCTTTGACAGAGCTCTAGAAACAAACGCTACCGGTTTAATGGTATTATTTGGAAATTTGTGTGACAATATTCCTGCTATAGCACTATTTGAAGAGTCAGTGGATAAAATTATTGGCAGTTTAGAGTTAAAATGGACCAATGTTTGTTCTGACGTCATTTCTTTTTTTATCATGTCATATGCATCTTGACATTTACTTGACCATTTGAATTGTACATCTTTTTGTAACAATTTATATAGTGGAACCATTGTCTGCGAGAAGTTTCGCACGAAAGGAGAATAATAATTAACCATACCTATAAATGCTTTTAATTCTGATACACTTTTAGGTACAGGTGCTTTTATTATGCTTGATACTCGATCATTATTTCTGCTCAATCCATATTTATCAATGGTAAAGCCTAGATATGAAATTTTAGGCTTGAAAAATTCACATTTTTTTACATTTAATTTTAAACCGGCTAATTGTAATTTATCTAGAACTAATTTTAAATTTTTTATGTGTTCTTGAAAGTTTTTATCAGTGACTGTAATGTCATCCTGATAAATTTGTACCACAGGAATATTACTTAATAAATTTTCTATAGTTTTTTGAAAAATATTTGCAGCAGGCTTAACACCAAAGGGGAGACGTTTCATTTTGAAAGTCCAGATGTGTGTGCTCAGAGTGCACAAAAGTTGTGATTTATCATCCAAAACCAATTGATTTATGCATTGGCCAAATCTAACTTTTTGAAAAGTTCACCACCTTCTAACGAGGTAAAAATTTCATCTATCCTTGGCATCGGATAATTGAAATTACTTAAATATTTATTTAAGGTGACTTTGTAGTCACCGCAGATTCTAATTTCTCCATTTGGTTTGAGAATGGGAACAATTGGTGTGCCCCATTCAGGATTCTCAACCTTTTCTAGAACATCATTCTTAATTAGTTAATTAGTAATTGGGCTTCGATTTTACTTTTCCATGCAAAAGGAACTGGTCTTGGTTTAAAAAAAACCGGTGTTGCGCCTTCCGATATAGGCAACGAAATTTTATTTACATTAAAGATGCCTAATTTGTTTTCGAAAACTTCCGAAAACGTATTCTTGATTTCCTTTTCGATTGTGAAAAAATTGTCCTTGTTTACAGTATTAACTTGGGCTAATTGGAAATTAAAAGCCTTAAGGAATGATCTGCCTAATAATGGTGCAGAATTTGTGTCTGATATTACCACATTAATTTTTTTTGTGACGTTTTTGTACGTAATATTGGCACGGTACTCACCTAATAATCTGATATTTGAACCATTATAATCAAAATACTGCGTGCTACATTTTCTTAATAGTTGTTTTACCTTGAATTGTCCATATAATGTCTTTGGAATTAGTATGCATGGTGATCCAGTGTCAACAGCCATTTTTATTACTACGCCATCAATCTCAACTGAAAGATGATACACCTGACTCGACCTATCACACGTTATTCCTAAAATAGAAAAATCAAATAAATAATTGTTATCAGAGCTGTTAAATTCTTTAATGCAATTGACATTTTTCGATTTTGATCTACATACTGACGCCAAATGACCTAACCTATTACAGTTATGACATTTGCTATTTTTGAATTTACAAAATTTCGATTCATGATTTTTCCAACCACAATGACTACATTTTTTATTATTTTGATTTTGATCGCTATTTAATTTATTACGGTGTTCATTATTAGACTTTTTCCATACTTTACGTGCTTGTTGCTTGACAAATGATATTTTTGATTCGTCATAGGATCCATTTTTGGAAATTAATTTACTTTCCATGATGCTAGCTTTCTTGAAGACTTGATCGATTGTGATCTTTTCATCTTCCGCACAAATTTTCTCAAATATTTTTTGTGGAAGTTCTATTATAAATTTATCCAGTATAAATGCGTCTAAGTTCTCCCCAAACTTACAATTTATAGCAAGGCTTTTGACTCTTGCGTACCCCTGTGCTACTAATTGATCCGCATTTCGAGTTGCGGAATGGAAAATTTGTCTTTCCCGGAATACTATGGTGGGTGGTGTGTAATGCGTTCTTAATATTTCACATAATTCTTTAAAGGTTTTTTGTGATGGAGACTCGGGACTACATAAACTGTGAAGTAAATTATATGGTCCGGAGCCAACTGTTTTTAATAGGATGGCCTTTTTTATGTTTTCCTCTACACAATTTATTTCGCACAAATGTATTTCCAACTTCTCCTTCCATACCAGCCATGTTTCTCGTTCGGGTGAAAACTCTGGTAATGTGGCTGTGTGATACATTGTTGTTTGCATAGTTGATGGTGTCGTCATTCTTTTTTTTTTTTTTTTTTTTGATAATTATGGTATAACAGTTCAGTACAATTAATGAGTACTAATTATATTGTTATAAATAATAATTATTTTATGTAATCACATAAAGAAAAAATATATTTATATCAAAAAGAAATTTTAATTTTATCTTTATTGAATTTTAATTTGTGTTAATAACACGTGTGGTTCTTAACCTCGTCGCCAATTTGTAATATACTGAAACAACCGTCTTGCTTGGAATCCACTGATGGAATGATCTTTTATTTTCTATATTTTATTAGCAAATCATTTTTACAGTAATTCTTAAATATGTACGTAAGAACGAGATAGTTATAATGTAATTATATGCTGAATTGATTCTTACGATAGCATAGTCACTTTTATGTATATACAATGTTGCGAGCAACATATCATATACTCTACAACTAATATAATTTAAAATAATTTTATTTTCTAGTAGTACAGGTATTTCAAAAAACAATCTAGAATAATTGCATTGAACGCTATAACGTTGTATTGGAATATATATTTTTTTTTCGCGCAATTTCATAACATGTACATTTGATTCAGCACTTTTATTGTGAATTATTACAGCTTGAAGAAAATCAATTAAGTTGTAAAATATGTCAGCTTCCTCATTGTTAATACTAAGACATCGGACAATAACAATTCTTAACCCATATCGTAAACATAATTTTGTATTCTTTATTTATTGTTTCGAGCACCTTTCAAAAAATTGCTGATGGAACTTACACCAATGATGATATTTTAAAATAGCTGGCTTTTTTCCAATATGGTGAAAAATGCAAGTTGCTACAAGAGATTCTGTATCAAAACCAACAAGAACTTTTAATGGCTGATTTCTGTTGAGAAAATATGTATAGCTCAACATCAAATTTGTGTTCGAACCTTGATCTTCCATTACTACGTTTTAACCAAAGCTTTTTAATAATAATTATATTGCTGAGGTACACAAGATTGTGAAAAACTTGAATTTCCAAAAAAATTGTAAAACATATTAATAATCAGATTGTCATTTTCTATATGATTATTTTTGTGAAATTCATTCAAAAAAGTTTCCATACTTAAAGCAAAACATCTATACCAGTCAAAAACGCAACAGTATTGCCCACATACATCTGAAAGAATACCCTGTATCTGCTTATTATTAAAAACTATCTACTGATTTTTAAAGCATTCCAAAATTTCCGGTTTATCTGGAACTCCACCAAACGAATCAAAATATTCTGTGCAACCATGTTTTGAAATATAAAGGGCAAACCAATGTGTTTGCGGATCTTTTATCTGGTAAGTGTTTACAATTAAAAAAGTTGGTTTTTCTTTTATTTTTGGAATTTTGTCTAAAGCAAAAACTCACTTAAAATATTTGTTTGTAAATTTGTTACATTTTAAAACACTAATTATTCCTAAAGTGTTCATGAGTCAAGCTAACTCAAATCATACACTCTACTTATTTCATTAACGTAGTTCATTAAAAACTCCTTTTTTATTTTTTCATTTGTTATAATAACATCAAATTTTTCTAGCACCTGTCTTAATTCTTTATTAATTTTATCGTTATGTACAGTTCCAAAAGAGTAATTTTCAAAATTTTCAATTATAATTTCTTTTGTTGGGAATTTGTAAGTAAACTCTTTTACAAATTTTTTACAAGGTTCTTTAATTCCAACTAAACAAATATCTTTTACAAATAAAGTATTTTTATCATCACAACAAAAGTTTACGTCCACAAGTGCACAGGACGATGACACCTTGTCGAATATTCAAATACATGTTTCAATATTCTATTTATAGATTTGGGAATATATTTCGATTTTTATCAATTTGTATGATTGCATCAAATTCTCCATAAAGAATAGCAGTTAGTGTAAGTGGTTTTGATAGCCTTGCCTCAATTCTAACTGTACCCTGGTTTAGTAAAACTTGACATACTTCATTTCCAGATGCATCTGGAGTTAAATCAAAAGCAAGTATAAAAAATCCATTACTAAATATAGACTTTGCTATCTGATGACCTCTATCATTGTGGTAAATTCCAGTTCCTGAAATTGGTTTCACTTGCTGAATTAGGTATTTGAACACCATTTACGTTTGACACAAATTGTGAAATATCAAAATGTTTAAAATTGTATGGGTTTTTTGATCTTTTTCCAGAGTAACCCACATTTTCTGTCATACAAAAAATTATTATGTTTGGCAACTGTCCAATAAAAACATTATCAAGTGATATTGATTAGCTGTTCATTGGAATTGTAAAACCTTGTACTTCAACGCATTTATAATAATATTTTTACATTGGTTTTTCCAATAACAGCATTGTGTGCTAACAGCACGCTTGGATTAACGGTAACATGTCTCATAAATAACGTGGCTTCTATAATTTTTAATTGTGATTCATCAGAAGCGTCTGCAAAAAGATAAAAATCTGCTTTATCAAGTGTTTAAACTAACGAATGTATACATTATTTATAAGTAGAGTAGGTTGATTAAACATATCTACGTGTAGGTTACCCATAAGTTACACTACATTCCTATTATGATACAACTTTTCGCACTCTTTTGATCCATTATTATCAGATTTAGCTATATTTGCTTTATCTAAAATCTATCCTGCACATTCTAAATGAGTTGCAGTAGCATCTGTACCATAATTTAATAATGATTCAATATTAGTTCTATAGTGATAATTTCCATCAGATGGTGTTATATTTTTGCCATTTAATTGAATAGTACATTGTTTTATTAAAGAATGTAAAATGTTATTAACTACACTTGGTTGTATTATTATTTTTCCTTCAGCAGTTTTATCATTATTCCAATGCGTTCCATCTTTCTTAAGATCTGTACTTTTAATCTCAAATATGTAGAAGACAAATCTCTATATGTATCACCATGACCCAGAGAAACAAATTCAAAAATTGAAGGGTTGTCTAAAGAAGCAATAGGATTGTAGGAAACTTCTTCAGATCGTAAAATGCTATACTGAATGGGTTGGGTTTTAAAAATATCCAACTCAGATTTCATACACTCAATCATAATCATAAAAATATCTCTTTGTTTCTTTTTGTTATTATCTTTGCGTCGTTTTGACGTAAAATAGTTTAAATTTTTAATGAATGGTCTTTTTATAGCTTTTCGTTTTCGTTTACCAGAACCATACATTTCATTTAGTTTTCGTACGGCACCACGTCGTACAGTTTTAACAATCTCTTTACCACGATATTGCATAACTTCTTTTACATTTGCTTAAAGCATTGATATCAGAGTTAATAACCTCCTTTTTCAAAATATCAGAGCCTGAAGTAAATAATGGTTTCAAATATCTAAAAAGTTCTCCAAAAAAGTTTTCCAATCCATGACCTATTTGAAAAAATACGGTTGATTGTAATAAAGGACCGATATCATCTACCAGATTGATAAGTCCTCTAATTGGGCAAGTCCTCTACCAGATTGAATTAAATAATACTTATAGTGTACTCTTTCCATTATGAAGAAAAATCAAATAATATATAGTTTTGTAAAATCGCTTTTATTTATACTTTTTTAAAATGTAATACAATTTTTGTTGGAATTGAACTATTGGAAAACTTTATTTTGTATCCATATTTATCACATAAAAGTTATAAAATGTTATTAAGTGATTTCCACATTGCAATATTGAATATTACTGAATTCTTTTACAGTATCAGTGAAAGCATTTTTAATGTTAACAGATCTTAAACACCTTACATCTTTATTACCTATTTTTTGCGGTTCAATTATGTCTGTGTATATAAAAAACATATCTGGTTTAATAATGGAAATCAATTGTACACTATCTATAAAAGTTTTGAGAGCTTCTATTACGCGTGAATTATATTTTTCAAAATCTGTAACTTTAAAAGATACTTGATTGAAACATGTTGTCAAAAGTCCTTCGAGGGTATAAGCGTAATTTGCTCTTATTTTTATATCTATTTTAGGCTTAGTAATACATATTGTGGTGTAACTTAAATTTTTAGCCATCTCCTCAGCTTTTGTTGGTTGGGTATAATGAAACGATGAACGTTTATAAAATTAAAAATTCTCCAAATCAACTGTCGTTCAACTTCTTTTCTTGTAAATCTATTAAGTGGGCGTATATTTTGAATTAGTGTTGATAGTAGAAAAACTTTCCAGTCCAACATCATTTGTTGTTCTATGTATGGAATATATGATGTTCCAACTCTTATTATATCTTTCTGCATACCTTTAATAAATATTTGAGTACTTTTTTCCCATTCTTCACCATACACATTTGGAACAAAATCATTAACATACATTTCGGAAATACCGACTTTCCACCTTGAATCACACATGTATTTATTCATTTTATTTGTAAAATATGATTATGAATTTTCTGGATAATAGTTCATAGATAAATCACTGAGTAAAGTGACATAAAATTCATCATTTACTTGTATATTGTCCATGAGCTTATGGATTTATTCTTACGAATTGGAAAATTAAGTTCTGACTTCTGTTTGAGTATTACCTGCTGCTGACTTTAAAATACGTCTTGATGAATTATTCAACTCTTTGCTATTTATAGTTTTTCTATTTTCGTTGGTGGGCTTAGGCTATCTAAAGGAACAGTTATAATGTCTCCTGTATCATTTTCAAAAATTTGTACATTTTGATTTTTAATTAATTTTCTTTTTCTAAGACGTTCTCCAACTGAAGCAGGTGACAATGCTTTTGTTAAAACATTATCCTGAATTTCATCATCAAATAGTTCGTCATCAGCTTCTTTTTCATATACTTCTTCTTCTTCAGGAACAACTTGTATTCCAACATTCTTATATTCAGGAAAATGCGATTGAGTTTCCGCATCTATATACATTGGTTTTGCTCGAGTTTGAGTACCTTTTGTTTCCGTAATTTTAATTTTCTGCTCTTTATTTCTAGGAAGTTGTCGTGTTTTGTTTCTTATTTTAAATAGATTTTGTCTGTATAAATACCATTTTTGAGTGGCCGTGAGATATTTATTTAACAATATTTTTTTCATATTTTTATCCAACTCATTAAGTTCAACGTCCACATTTTGCTCAGGTTTTAAAATTATCGTTTTATTAAATGTTGCATTATTTATTTTATAAAATTTCCGATTATCCCTGATAGTATTGCATTAAGAAGTGTAGATAAAAATCCACCACGTTGAATAATGATTTTTCTTTTGCTATTTATAGATTTTTTCCGGCAAATAAGTGATCTTAATTCTTTTTTATATTTTCGTAATTGGGTTGTTGCTTTTTTACTCAGATTACAATTACCTTTTAAAATATTTAAAGAGATTTCAGAAAATGGTTTTATTACTTCAGGGTCACAGTGTTTTATAATTACTTTCTGGAATTTTGGTTTAGAGATTTTTAATAGGTACAATATATGTCGATTGGTCTTCAAACGTTTCATATTCCTCCCCAAAATGGTTCTAATTGATATCTCGTACAATAACACAAACCTTTTGCAAATATATCACTTCTTAATCGAAATATATCATTAACGTCTTGAGTAAGATCTATTAATATATAGCGATATGGGACTGACGTCACATCATTATATACTTTTTCAAATGCTTTAATTTGATTGGGATATATTTGGCGAGCTAGAGGTAATATCTGCGATTTATCTCTTGGATTTTTGAAAAGAACTAAATATTTACAGTTAAGTGAAATATCTCTTGAAAATTTACCCTGGTGAAAAACATTTTGTGTTACAAATATTACAGATAAATTTCTATGATGTGATCCTCTAGTAAATAATTCACATACATGCTTATCATGAGAATTTAACATCATATCATCGATAATAATTAACAAAGGTTTTTGATTATCATCAAAATCTAGAATAGTGTTACTATATTCCATATCTTTGACATATTTTGGAACGGCATTTTTGTCTGGATTACACCAAATTATTCTATTAATATGTGGTTGTATATTTTCTTTTTTATATTTAATTAAATTATGAATAAAAGTGGTTTTACCACAGCATGATGGACCAGCCACCATCATAGTAAACGGGTGAAACAGCATAGTTGTATTAGTTAAAAACTAACTCTGTTAACCTATATTTATACGAAAAGCTCTTTTGCCGAAGTGAATATAAATGTAATTTAGTTATTCTATGGAACATTCTTCCATAAACCTTCGACATGATTAAACAAGTTATCATTATCAACAATTTTTGCAAGGAAATGAAAAGCAATATTTCCTAAAAGAGTTAGTCATACTTGAAAAAGGAAGTTTAATTCCAACTGTGTATCACTTCAAAGCACCTGAACCGGCAGAAAAACTTAGTCAGGATATGAAATATAATAACCAGTATTGCGAAAGTAAAATAAATGGACTTAAATGGAATAACGGTTTAGTTGAATATTTAGATGTAAAATGTATATTAAAACACTATTTAGAGTCAGCTGCAAAAATTTATGTTAAAGGAGAACAAAAAAACTTTTCCTTCAAAAGTACATTGACAGTGTTAAAATAGAAGATCTAAGCAGAAACTTGCCGTGTTTGGAAAATATTGATAACTTTAAATCAAATTGTCCTATACACTTATCAAATAACAATTTCAGATGTGCTGTTAAAAATTGTTATAATGTATATATGTATCTTTTAAAGGAAAAAATGTTAGAATAAGACTTTCAACTTTCATACTGGCACGATATGAATTTAAATAACAAAACTAAAAAGTTCACTTCAACATTAAACACGAAATTCACGTTATGCATGTATGGGAGTATGCTTACAAATCAGCAAAGAAAAGTCATTTGGAAGAATACGCACGTTATACAAGTAGATTTCAAAGACGTATAGAAAAAGTTGGTCTCACTATTTCTGCAATTTTAACATTTGATCATCGTAAAAAAATGTTTAAACTTAGATTTAGATAAAAATATAATAATAAAAGAATTTAAAAATAAAAATAAATGTCTTTTATTTTGATCTTATGTTTTTAAAATAGATACCATTTAACATATCATTTATCCTATCTTTCAATTATTTTTTGTTCTATATAAAAACAAAAAAAAAAAACACATAAACATAAATGCATATCAAGAAACATAAATGCATATCAAAGAGTATATCTTTAGCTTAATCAGTTCCATATTTTTGATTTGCTGTTTGTTTTCTTTTTATTCATATTTTTTGAACATTCTTACTTAAAAATAAAAAAAATATCTTACACGACATGCAGTCAGCTAATTAAAGACTTTCGTTTTCTCTTTTCTTCTATAAATTCTTCTATCCAGAAGAGATCACATTTTTATGTAAGCAAAAAAAAATCTATATCTTACTTTACTTTTTTTTCTTTATGCTAACAAAAAAAAAACAAAAACAGGATTACACTTTTTCTTTTCAATTTTAAAGATGTGCTGTAGATTTAAAAATAAAAAATGTTTTCCTGTTTTTATTTTTATATAAAAAATTCTTTTTAATACATTTACATTTGCGTATAAAACCAAAAAAAAAAAAAAGTTTAAATTCTTATTCTTTTAAAACTAGAATGTTAAAAAGTTTGTATAAGTCTTCCTTTTTTTTTTTGTTTTTTTTTACTCTACACGTTTTTCAAGGAAGGTAGATAGGTACATTATTTTGCTATTATAAAGAACAAGTTTTTTATTTTCATTTCCTTTAAAGGCAACATTTTTTCTTTTCAATTTTAAAGATGCTCTGTATAGATTTAAAAACAAAAAAAAATTTGCTGTTTTTTTATTTTCATATAGGAAATTTTCTTACTACTTTTATATGTGCGCCTAGTATTTAAACCAGGTATACGATTATGTTTATTAAGGGCCGACCTACTTCAAATTGCTTAACATTTGACTTCCTACTATTACAACTATTTGGAACTTATAAGTTAACAATCCACACATAACCCCTAACTTAAAACCTCAACCAAAATAAATGTTTGGCTTATAAAGGGTGTTCAAAATTGAGTATCATTTTAATTTTAATAAAAAAAGACTTTTTTTTTGAAATATTAAATATATTTTTATTTTAATTTATTACAAATAGGTTCCGGTTAATAATGAAAAATTATGTCGGCCAAGTGGCCCGCTCTACTACTTCGGCAGGCTTCCAATCTTTTACCAAAATTCTGAATCACGTTGTTCAATAAACTGTTCTCAATGGTTGAAATCGGCTCGATAATGTTGTTTTTAAGCTCTTGAATTGTTGTGGGATTATTGCTGTACACTTTCGATTTCACAAAACCCCGCAAAAAAAATCCAACGGTGTCAAATCGCACGATCTTGGTGACCACATCAGTCCTCCTCCACGAGAAATAATGCGATCTTCGAACTTTTCCTTCAAAAGATCCATTGTTTCTTTTGCTGTGTGGCAAATGGCACCGTCCTGTTGAAACCACATATTCTCTACGTCCAAATCATCAATTTCCCGCCACAAAAAGCTTTGGATCATCTCCCTGTAGCGATTTCCATTGACCGTAATCGCATTTCCATTTGCGTTTTCAAAAAAATATGGTCCGATGATTCCTCCTGACCACAAACCACACCAAACCGTAACTTTTTGTGGATGTACTGGTTGCTCTAAGATAACCCTTGGATTCTCTTCACCCCAAATGCGGCAATTCTGTTTATTGACGTAGCCATTGAACTGGAAATGAGCTTCGTCTGTGAAGTTTATTTTGTTAAAAAAATTCTCATTTTCTTCTTGTTTTTCGATTGCCCAAGAAACGAATTACCGACGTAATGGATGGTCAGTTAGTTTTAATTCTTGCGTCAGCTGGATCTTATAAGCCTTTAAATGGAGATCACGATGCAAAATGTTGAATAATGTGGATGGTTTGATGTTTAATTGCTGCGAACGATGACGAATGGAAATTTTTGGATCTTCTTCAACACTTCTGCTCCATTCTCGGTTGAACGACCACTACGTTGATAAATGTTGCCTCTGTTATCAAGAACAGATCCAGTTTCTAGAAATTTATCAACCATCAGCTTGATGGCACGATTTTTTGGAGCATTTTCTCTACCAAATTTTGTTCGAAATTTCCTAATTACATCTTGAAAACTCTTACCATTTTCAAAAAATGTTGTAATAACAAAAACACGTTATTCCTTCGTGTAGCGTTCCATATTAACTAACCGGAATGTATTTTGAATATACCTAAAGAAACCTCGTATAAAAATTCCAGGTAGAAAAAAAATGGCGGCAAAATCAAAATGATACCTCAATTTTGAACACCCTTTAGTAACGAAGATATATAAAATCAATTGTTCAGTTCATTAACCCTGCCTGAGAACTTACACTATATCACAACCTTCACTTCCTACTATAAAACTATTTGGAACTTATTAGTTAACAACCCACACATACAACCTAACTTAAAACCTAAACCAAAACAATCAAAACACGTTCTTGACCTACTAACCAAGCATAACCTACATTAAATTCATCAATAGAAATGTAGGTCAGCATGTCGTGCGATATGGGTTGATTTTTTCACATCCCAAAGTGCAGGGTTACCTACTGCCGATTTTAACATATTTATTACATTTCTTGCCTCAGTATTGTTAGTTGGTGTTAATTGAAATGGTTCATATATATTTCTTGAAAAATTACTAATAAAATCCTGATCAATTGCGTCTTGAGAAATACTAGTTTGAATTGCAGCATTAATGAAGAAATTGTTCATAGTGTTTGCAATGTTCTGTTTATTACTAATGTTTTTATTGACATATATAATTTCATTAATGCTAGTGGAAGAAATATGTTTATTAAACATTACTAATCCAGAAATCTTCCACAGTTTTCTACTATTGGTTGCCTCAGTGGCTAATTTATTCGAAAAGTACTGCTTTTTGGCTTGATATATTGGAAACTTTATTTTTATAGTAGTGATACAGTTAATTTATACGCTTGTGCTTAGAATATTTCTTTTTAAATTTATAGTAAGAAATTCGCGAATTTTGATTTCATTTATTATCTCTTCTGTTATCCATTCCGTTTTTATATCCTACACCCAAAGTATAGGGTATATTAACTTTGGTATGGTGTTTGTAACCACCAAAAGGAAGTGAGTTAGATATGGACATGTATATATATTCTGAATCAGGATCACCTCCTGAGTCGATTTAACGATGTCCGTCCGTCCGTCCATTCGTACGATAACTCAAAAACTAATAAAGCTATCTTGATGAAATTTGTATACTAGATTACTAATTACGAAAGGAAGGCTAAGTTCGAATCTGGACAAAATCAGTCCATTGGTTCGGATTCTGGAAGCTTCCGAATGATTCCGGAGCATACGAGATTATCTTCAAAACCAACAAAGATAGAACCTTTAAATTTTGTACAATGATGTTCCTTCCCGTTCGATTTATCTCTCTGAAATTAAGAGGATTTGGACCATAGGTTTACATTTTGGAAGCTTCCGAACGAGCACCAGAGCAAATGAGATTATCTCCAAAACCAATAAAGATATAACCTTCAAATTTGACAGAGAGGTGTTCTTTCATGTTTTATTTAAGTCTCTAAAATTTGAGAGGACTTGGTCTATGGGTTCAGATTTTGGAAGCTTCCGAACGAGCCCAAGAGCAAACGAGATTATCTCCAAAATCAACAAAGATAGAACCTTTAAATTTTGTACAATGATGTTCGTTCCCGTTCGATTTATTTCTCTGAAATTAAGAGGATTTGGACCATAGGTTTCGATTTTGGAAGCTTCCGAACGAGCACCAAAGCAAATGAGATTATCTCCAAAACCAATAAAGATATAACCTTCAAATTTGACAGAGAGGTATACTTTCATGTTTTATTTAAGAGTCAGAAGAGGATTTGGTTCATGGGTTCGGATCTTGGAAGCTTCCGAACGAGCCCAAGAGCAAATGAGTATATCTCCACAACCATCAAAGATAGAACCTTTATTTTTAGTACAAGAATGTGCTGTTATGTTTCCTTTTCTATAAAATTGGAAACTGACATTTGAAAGAATTTGAACCATAGGTTCGTATTTTGGAAGCTTCCGAACGAGCCCCAGATCAATCGAGATTATCTCCAAAACAAACAAAGATAGAACCTTTAAATTTTTTACAATAATGTTCCTTCCCGTTTGATTTATGTCTCTGAAATTTAAGAGAATATAGTCCATGGGTTTGGATTTTGGAAGCTTCCGAACGAGCACCAGAGCAAATTAGATTATCTTCAAAAACAATAAAGATATAATCTTCAAATTTGGCAGAATGGTGTTCTTTCATGTTTGATTTAGGTCTCTGAAATTTGAGAGGATTTGGTTAATGGGTTCGGATTTTGGAAACTTCCGAACGAGCCCCAGAGCAAACGAGATTATATCCAAAACCAACAAAGATAGAACCTTTAAATTTTTTACATTGATGTTCCTTGCCGTTTGATTTATGTCTTTGAAATTTAAGAGGATATGGTCCATGGGTTTGGATTTTGGAAGCTTCCGAACGAGCCCCAGAACAAATAAGATTATCTCCAAAAACAACAATGATATAACCTTTAAAGTTAACAGAATGGTGTTCGTTCATGTGTGATTTAGGTCTTCGAAATTTGAGAGGAGTTGGTCTTTGGGTTCGGATTTTAAAAGCTTCCGAACGAGCCTCAGAGCAAATAATATTATCTCCAAAAACAAAAAAGATATAACTTTTAAATTAGGCAGAATGCTGTTCTTTCATGTTTGATTTGTGTTTCTGAAATTTGTGAGGATTAGGTCCATGGATTCAAATCTTGGAAGCTTCCGGACGAGCCCCAGAGCAAACGATTATATCTCCACAACCAACCAAGTTAAAGCTTTTGTTTTTAGTACAAAGGTGGTCCGTTATTTTTCCTTTTCTGTAAAATTGGAAACTGACATTTGAAAGAATTTGAACCATGGGCTCGTATTTTGGAAACTTCCTGACGAGCAAAAGAGCAACGAGTATATCTCCAAAACCAGCAAAAGTAGAACCTTTAAATTTAGTACAATGGTGTTCTGGCATGTTTTCTTTATGTTCCTGAGATGGATTCGATAAATTGGAGTGGCAATTCGTGTACCTGACACACACCTCCCAAGGACTAACAATCTTCGAAATTAATAAAGATATAAACTTAAATTTTTTTACAAAGGTGTCAAGCATATCCCAAGAGGATACCTCTTTTACGTTCCTGAAATTCGAGTTGAATAAGACAGAAAAGGGAAGAAGTTCAAGCAGCTGCCAAACAAACTTATGGATTTTTAATTTAATTCGGATTATTCAGATGTAGGGTATTAATAAGTCGGTTGCATCGACTTACTGTTACATTTACTTGTTTTTGTTTTTTATAGGAATGGTTTTTGTATATTGTTTTACTAAAGAGGTTAATTTAAAAACAAAAAAATCAAAATTATCGTGTGCACTAATTGTGGTCCCTAAATTATCACCAGCATGTCTGTCAAATCCAACAACTGTTTTAGATTGCTTAATTTTTTCTATATGTGGTGATTTATCTACAGTTATTAAAACCTTTTGATGATCAGACAGGTATATCAACTACATGTAAAAAATATTGTTTTTGAATCATCTCTGTAAAAAAATGGCTGTCACTGTTTTTGAAGTTTTCCCAATTCTAGGAGCAAATTCTTGTGAATCCGTTCTATGCTACTAACAAACGGATCTCTCTCAAATCTCTTGAATCCGTTTGTTAGTAGTATATTGCCATAATTTGTGATTTCATAACTATGTTTATTTAATAAACTTAAATTGAAATCTCCTATAAAGACAGACTGTTTGAATGCAGTAGTAATCTCCAACTGAGCAATAAAATCATCTACCTTTGTTTCTTGTGACTTATATATTGACAAAATATTGATATTTTCTTTGCCTAAATTGATCCCTAAAATATTAGACTTTTGAAATTCTTCCTCAAAAAGTAACGATCTACTTAAGCATTATTTCACATAAATACCTTGTTCTTTTTGATTCCGATAAATTTTAAATTTAGGTTTTTATTTTTTTTCTAAATACATAAAGAGTTACAAGGATAGTTTGCAATGTAGGAATTTCACAATATAACTGAATATATACATACAATTTTCAGTTAAGTGCCCCAAAAGTAGTAGAGTGGCCGATTCTTAAACTTACGAACGTTTTGAGTTTGTAAGTTCAATTCGAGTCCACTTGTTATACCCTACACCTAAAGTATAGGGTATATTAACTTTGGTATGGTGTTTGTAACCACCAAAAGGAAGCGAGTTAGATGTGGACATGTATATATATTATGAATCAGGATCACCTACTGAGTCGATTTAACGATGTCCGTCCGTTCGCACGATAATTCAAAAACTAATATAAAAAACTATCTTGATAAAATTTATATAGTAGGTTACTAATTACGAAAGGAAGGCTAAGTTCGAATCGGGACAAAATCGGTTAATGGGTTCGGTTTCTGTAACCTTCCGAATGATTCCGGAGCAAACGAGATTATCTCCAAAACCAACAAAGCTAGAATCTTTAAATTTTGTACAATGATGTTCCTTCCCGTTCGATTTATATCTCTGAAATTTAGGAGGATATGGTCCATGGGTTTGGATTTTGGAAACTTCCGAACGAGCCCCAGAGCAAATGAGATTATCTCCTAAAACAACAAAGATATACCTTTAAATTTGGCAGAATGGTGTTCTTTCATTTTTGATTTAGGTCTCTAAAATTTGAGAGGATTTGGTCCTTGGGTTCGGATTTTGGAAGCTTCCGAACGAACCTCAGAGCAAATGATATTATCTCCAAAAGCAACAAAGATATAACCTTTAAATTAGGCAGAATTGTGTTCTTTCATGTTTGATTTTTGTTTCTGAAATTTGTGAGGATGTGGTCCATGGGTTCAAATCTTGGAAGCTTCTTGACGAGCCCCAGAGCAAACGAGTATATCTCCACAACCAACAAAGATAGAACTTTTATTTTTAGTGCGAAAGTGTTCTGTTATATTTCCTTTTCTGTATAATTGGAAACTGATTTGAATTTTGAATCATGAGTTCGTATTTTGGGAACTTCCGGACGAGCACATGAGCAACGAGCATATCTCCAAAACCAACAAAAGTAGAACCTTTAAATTTAGTACAATGGTGTTCTGGTATGTTTTCTTTATGTTCTTGAGATGGATTCGATGAATTGGAGTGGCAATTCGGGTACTTGACACACATCTCCCAAGGACTAACAATCTTCGAAATTAATAAAGATAGAAACTTAAAATTTTTTGCAAAGGTGTCAAGCATATCCCAAGAGGATGCCTTTTTTACGTTCCTGAAATTCGAGTTGAATAAGACAGAAAAGGGAATAACTTCAAGCAGCTGCCAAAAAAACTTATGGATTTTTAATTTAATTCGAATTATTCTGGTGTAGGGTATTAATAAGTCGGTTGTATCGACTTACTGTTACATTTACTTTGTTTTTTTTTATTTTTAGCACATTTACAAAAAAATTTTGAAAAAATTAGCTTATTAGTTTCACTCTGTCCCTCCGTCCTCTACACCGTTAAAGATAGAGAAAAAAAATGTTAACCATGGGTAGGTCTCATAAAAAAAATAATTTTGTGGAACAACTTTTTCGTGTAGCGCCATCCATTACGGAGCTACAGCTCCTCAAACTTTGAAAAGGCCCTATTTTTAAATGCATAAATCTTATGTTCTTCTTAAGATTTTTTCAATCTGAAATCGTCATTTGACAGATATTTTTTTTAACTTTGTAAATTAATATCACAATTATACAATTTTTTTAAATTTAGTATTTAAATTTACCGTTATTTGAAAACCAAATTTTGCATGATTTTTATACTTTCGGCACACTTTTAGATAAAAGCTTGAAATTTTGAGGCAAGAAAGGACTTTTAAAATTAGTATAAGCTTGCTCAGAAAATTTTTTTGGCCACCACCTGTTTATGAGCTATTAGGGCTGAAAAATTAAAAATTTGCTCTTTTTAAACACCTATAACTTAGGAACCTTTACACATCTTATTTCGGAAAGATATAAAAATTAAAGCTACAGTAATATATTTTAACGTATGTTAAAGGTTCATTTTAATTATATAGGGTACCAGAGATACAGCTCTTCAAAATTGCAAAAAAGTCCTATTTCATATGTATATATCTCAGGCTCTGCGTAATAGTTTCACAATCTAAAAAATTCCAGAAAAGTCCTATATTCATATATTTTTTTATTACAAAAAATTTCTTAAATTTTATTTTTTAAATTTTCAAATTATTGTGCAAGTCACAATTCTTAACAGTTTGTATTGTGTTTTGGAAATGTACCCTTTTAAAAACCGTTGGTTTACATTCTACCTTGTTTATTTGATACTTTAAATGAAATAAATTTTTACATATCATAATATTTAATCTGTAAATGATAGACATTTAAAATATTTGTACTCAATAATTTACCAACCGATTTTAATTTTCTTTTTTAAATGATAAATATTCAGTATAGCCATTTTACAATAGCAATATTTTTCCAAAATATTCTGATTTTCATTATTAATTTTCTATTTTTATAAAAAACCCAAGTAAAAATTATACATATGTATAATAAAGGATGTATAATCTGTATCTATAATATAAATATTCAAATAAGACGCTCTTTGATTCCGTTAAATTTTAAATTTTGCTTTATTTTGTGCTCTTTTTTATACCCTACACCTAAAGTATAGAGTATATTAACTTTAGTATGGTGTTTGTAACCACCAAAAGGAAGCGAGTTATATATGGACATATATATATATTCTGAATCAGGATCACCTCCTGAGTCGATTTAACGATGTCCGTCTGTCCGTCCGTTCGTACGATAATTCAAAAACTAATAAAGCTATCTTGATGAAATTTATATAGCAGGTTACAAATTACGAAAGGAAGGCTAAGTTCGAATCTGGACAAAATCGGTCCATGGGTTCGGATTCTGGAAGCTTCCGAAAGATTCCGGAGCAAACAAGATTATCTCAAAAACCAACAAAGATAGAGTCTTTAAAATTTGTACAATGATGACCCCTCTCGTTCGATTTATGTCTCTGAAATTTAAGAGTATTTGATCTATGGGTTTGGATTTTGGAAGCTTCCGAACGAGCACCAGAGCAAATGAGATTATCTCCAAAATCAATGATGTTCCTTCCAGTTCGATTTATGTTTCTGAAATTTCAGAGTATTTGATCAATGGGTTTGGATTTTGGAAGCTTCCGAACGAGCACAAGAGCAAATGAGATTATCTGCAAAACCAATAAAGATATAACCTTTAAATTTGACAGAGTGGTGTTCTTTCATGTTTTATTTAAGTCTCTAAAATTTGAGAGGATTTGGTCTATGGGTTCGGATTTTGGAAGCTTCCGAGCGGGCCCCAGAGCAAACGAGATTATCTCCAAAATCAACAAAGATAGAACCTTTAAATTTTGTTTAATGATGTTCCTTCCCGTTCGATTTATGTCTCTGAAATTTAAGAGGATTTGGTCCATGGGTTTGGATTTTGGAAGCTTCCGAACGGGCCCCAGAGCAAACGATATTATCTCCAAAACCAACAAAGATAGAACATTTAAATTTTTTACAATGATGTTGCTTTCCGTTTAATTTATGTCTCTGAAATTTAAGAGGATATGCGCCATGGGTTTGGATTTTGGAAGCTTCCGAACGAGCCCCAGAGCAAATGAGATTATCTACAAAAACAACAGGGTTAAAGGTTTTATCTTTGTTGCAAAACTTAACTAGCAACTTAAAATTTGATACGAGGATGTGTTTTCCTGAATCCCTGATATCCCTAACATTTGAGATGAATTGGAGTGGTTGTTCGGGTGCCTCCCGCATAACTTCGAAAACCGAACAAACATATATTCGAAATTAATTAAGATAGAAACTTCAAATTTGGTACTAGAGTGTTATTTCCTAAATTCCTGATTTGTCCAAAATTTGAGATGAATTCGAAGAACTGTTCGGTTACATCCCAGACAGATAACTCCCAAGACCGAACAAGCATATCTTCGAAATTAATAAATATAAAAACTTGAAATTTGATATAAGAGTCTATCCTGTTCTGATTATGTCTCTAAAATTTGGGATGAATTGGGGAGGTGGTCCGGGTGTCTTCACACACTTCCCAAAACCTTATAAGCATATCTTTGAATTTTATAAAGATAGAAACCTGAAATTTTGTACAAAGGTTGTAAAAGCATTTATTGTTCTAGCTTATATTAAATACCTAACTAAAATAACTTATGGATTTTTAATTTAATTTGAATATTTTAGGTGTAGGGTATAAAGAAGTCGGTTACAACGACTTACTGTTACATTTACTTGTTTTTTTTTGATATCTTAAACAAAATTAACCCTTACATATCATAATATTTAATCCGTAAATGATAGAAATTGAAAATCATTTTACTCAATGATTTATCAACCGATTTTTATTTTTTTTTTTAAATGATCAATATTCAGTATAGCCATTTTATAATATCAATATTTTTCTAAAATTTTCTGATTCTCATTATTAATTTTCAATTTTTATAAAAAAACGCATGATTCATCAATGATTTAGGTACTCAATGATTTACCAACCGATTTTCATTTTTTTTTAAATGAGAAATATTCAGTACAGCCATTTTAAAATATCAATAGTTTTCCAAAATTTTTTGATTTTCATTATTAATTTTTCATTTTTATAGAAAATCCATGTAAATAATATACACTCTTATCATATTGTATAATCTACATATATCTATAATATATTAAAATAAGACAAATTAAATTTCCTTTTTTTTTCCTTGCTTTTTGTTCTAGAACACAATTTTGAAATGATAGTTTGTCATTTTAGGATCTTTTATTTATTTATACATGAAATGTAAGATGTAAAATTTAATAAAATTTTTAATATTACATTAATCAGCGGAAGCTTATAAAATACATCTTATATAATAGGTATATATTGAGTTTCCAATACTCAATAAATCATTGGCATATTCTAAAAGATAATAATAACCGTGTTTTTACAAGAAATATTGTTTACAAAGAAATTTTAAATTCATAAAAGCATTACTTGTTGAAAATTGAATTTTTACGTTTTAAATAAAATCATAGAGAATTTATAGTACAAATATAGTTTCTTTATGATAAAATCAAAAAAAAAATTACTTTTTTCGTTTTTCAACTCAAAATAAGCATATGAATTAAAATCAAATATAAATTAAGCCCTTTTGAGGGCTACCAAATACTTATTTTTATTTTTTATAATTTTAATTTCAATAATTTCAATAATAACATAAATTTCAATAGGAACTTTAATAACAGAAATTCAAACAATACTAGAAACTTTAACAATTATAACAGGAACAATAATAACTCAGGAACAAATCAACTCAGAAAATAAATGCAAAATAATCGGTATAAATGAACACGTCGTATTATTATTAGGTAGCATACAAACAACAATAAAAATAGAAAATTTTACGTTAAATCAAAACTTTCAAGTAGTAGACTCAGATTTTCCTATACATAGATATTTCAGTTTAATTGATTTTGACACTTTCGCAATCACATCAAAAATAAACAATAAAGAAATAATTCTAACAATTGAAACTTATATCCCAAATTGCGACAATATTGAGATATCACCTAGAACAGAAATGATCCATCCAATCAATATTAAAATAGAAGAAGACAGCATAGTATTAAATAAACAAATAGGTAATCACGTATTCATTGCAAATACTATTATACCAACAAAAAGTATAGCACAATATGCAAAATTGATGAATACATCAGATCAAAAATAACCATCTCGAACTTCAAACCTGAAATCGAACCACTTAAGAACTACATGATAATGTTTCAAAATCAAAATAAAACTAATAAAGAAACAAAACTATTACAACTATTACAAGAACTTAAAATAAAAAATTTAGATGAAAACGCAATAAATTCAGTAATAAACATATGTGAAAACTGTTCATACATTTCCCATCTATAGGGTGTTTCAAATTGAGTTTTCAAAAGTAGGCCCCTATGTTACACACTTCAAACATTGAATGCACCCGTATTATATGTCATTTTGACAGTTGAAGGTTTGCCATTTATAAAAATGTAGTAGTACACATTACAGCAACGTGTTGAAATGATTGAATTATTTTATGAAATGATCGTTCTGTAAGAAATGTATTTCGCAAATTATGTGATGTTTATGGTCGACATAATCGTCAAACTGAGCAACAAATTAGTAATATTGTGCGGAAATTTCAAGAAACTTGTGCAGTACAAGATCGAGATAGACATCAGTATGCTCGTGTCGGTCATTCACAAGAAAATATTGGTGATGTGACTAGCAGTGTTACACATGACCCCACCATGTCAATTTCCCAACGTTCACAACAATTGGGACTTCTTGAGTCAACTGTATGGCGTATTATGCACAAAGATTTAGCGTTAAAGGCCTACAAAGTTCAATTGACACAAGAATGGCTGCCACAAGATCATTTCATGCGTCTGGACTTTGCCAATTGGATACTGGATATTGGAAAAATTAAAACAAGATGGTCAGAGAATGTATAAACAAATGTAAGACATGTGCAAAGAATGAGATTGCGATACAGAATAAAATGTTTGATAACTAATACACCATCATCGTTGTAAGAGTAATTCCTCCTTACGACATGTACAGCCACGCCTGAAAAGGAAAGGCTGTGTAATTTCCTTGTTACATTTAATGTGGCAAGTAAATGTGGCAAGTAGTGGCAAATGTAAATGCACGTAGACACCGTGGGACATTTTAGAATATGTGATAACTACAGATATGTATTAACCGTACAGTGCGAATTAAATATTTATTTATTTATTTATTTATTTAATATTATTGCATATTATAAATAAATATACAATAAGTTTTTGGCCGGTTGCCTTAAAGGCATGTGGGCCATATAAATAATATAATAATAAAACTTTTTTTTACCATATAAGACAAAATACTAAATTAAAAATTTAATGCTAATTTGATAAAAACATTAGTATGATATTACAAAACAAATATTTTTTTATAAAACCTTTTTATTGTAAGAACAAAAAACAAAAACATCACTAAACGTGAAACAAAAATTATTAACTTATAATATTATGAATAAATACAAAAAAGAAAAAGATATAGGTAGTGCAATTATAAACAAATACATATTAATAAAAAATTTTTTTAACTAAAACAAAAAAAAGAATTTTTTTGTACAAAATTCTTTTTTACGGTAAGGATGTAGTGACTTTCACTACTTAGCATTTATATTCTTAATACAATGTTTAACCCATTTTAATTCTGAAAAACAATTTCTTTGTCATGCTTTTTTTAAAAATGACATAATATTAACAAACTTTTCGGTGGTCGGAGTTCGAATCTAATTGATTTTTTCTTTTTTGATATTTTGAACGAATTAATTTCTTATAATAATTTTTAAATAGGTAAATAAAAGGAACATAAATTAAAAAATTATTTTTACGAATTTAAAGTTAAAAATAATTTTTTTTGATGCTGTTTTTAGAGATATATTCATACTGTAGTATAGACGGATATACGGATTATAACTTTATAACTACACTATAAATTTGTAAATTCTGTTTTTTCATTTAAATTAAACAAGCTTATTTCCTTTGTTACGAAATTAGCTTAGCTTTAATCTTTTAAATAACCTAAATATGTTAACGCAGCATTTTAACACATAAATTAAACACAAACAACTTTATTGTATCGCTTTACTGAATATCACAGAACGCTTAATGTTGTATTGTTGTATTTAATAAGTATCACAGAATGTTTATTATGCATTTTGTGTACAGTTAACTTTTAAGTTTCAAGTATGTACAAGTACAGTAATAATTATAAAAATTAAATATAATAAATTAGTCTATGTAAAACCATCTAAGAAGAATCTTTTGTTGGATCACATAATTGCCGCAGTCGGAAAACTTAAAATAAAAAATTATAAAAAGATTTATAATTATTAAATAATAAAATTATAAAATTAAAGAAAGAAAGAGCGGAAGAAAATATTTATAATTAAAATAGAATAAATATATGAATAATTATTAAGCTTGATTTTTGTATCTTCTATTTAATTTTTCAATTTGAAAATTTAATTTTATTTAAAATACGCTTTTTGAAAATTCTCGAACTTTATTCAATTTACCAAAAGGAAAAGAGAAGAAAAAAACAAAAAACAACAAAAATTAAAACAACGAAACAACTATGACAAAAGGAGCAAAATCGAAAATATTGAAAATATGTCCGATCTGCAAAGCTGAATGTACTATCAAATTGAAGGGTATCAAATCTAATGGAACCAGTCATAAATATTTCTAATTGCGTTGGTATTACTGAAGAACTTTCTGAGGCTTGGTATTGCCGTCTATGCGGATTGAAAAGCAATGAAACAACTGTTATAGTGGAGGATAATGTAGGCAATATGATAAGCATGAAGAAAGATGAAACGGCAGAAAGGGAGGATAATCCAATCCTTGAACTTAGGTTGAATAGATTAGAGATTAGAATATATCCTGAATAAACAATAGCAACAAAGTAATAAAAACAACACTGTTCCTGCTGGCTTCCCTGAAACACTCCAAAATCCAATAAACACCGTCTTGAAAATTGCAAAAAAAATTTGCGCGAATATTAACACATCAGATATCTCCAAAGTCCCACCTCTTTACCCAAGAATATATAATGGCAAAACTTCGAATATACTATATATTCTAGAACTAACCTCATCAATAATTAAATTCATCTTTAAAAAAAAAAAAGGTATATAATTACTTACTTACTTCCTAGTTGGAGTTGGAGGGTAATAACAAAGAAATATTTTTTCGACAGCAGCTACCTTCACTAGAATCCAAATTATTACATTGTTGACATATATTAAACACGAATAGTTTTCATATATTAATTTGAAACACATAGTTAAATATACATAGTTTTCATATATTAATTTTTTATTTATTTAAATCAAGTAGTTTGTATATTAATATTAAATTCTTTATTTTTAATCTTAAAAATTTACATTTAATAACTAAACTTACATTTAATTTACATTTAAAAAATAAACCATACTTATGTTTGTAATCATATAATTATTTATTCAATTTTAAAACATAACCTAAAAATATTGTTTAGCTTTGTTTACATCTCACATTTATGATTTCTTACATTTTTTAATTTTCTATTTCACAGTGTCATTAAATATTTTGTATATAAAAATAATTCTACTAGTGCTATTACATATTAAATATTATTTTTTGCTTAATACAATAATCAGCGACCTAAAAACTAAAACAATAATCATGGACTTAAAAACTAAATTTTAATCACTTATTCTAATTGATATTACGTATCTTATATCATTCATACACACAATTTATATAGGAAACATAATTTATAAACAATATTTTATTTCTTATTACACGTTAAATTTTTAAGCACTCAATTACTTTTAAACACCTGTTTACAAATTAAATTTTTTAAAAACTTTATTTCTTATTTAAAATTTCAAACATTTATTTATAGATTTATATTTTACATTCACACAAATTTTGTTTATATAAGAAACGAAATTTTCAAACAATATTTTGTTTCTTATTACACATTTAATTTTGTAAACATTTTGTTACAATAACTTTAACTAAAATTAATTATAATTCATTTAAGCTGACATTTCATTTAATTCTGGTTGTAAGTACTAATATTTATAAACACTGCTACTATCTCTCTTCGATAAAAACAATTCTAATAGCTAGCTTACTTTCATATATAATACATGATGACAGATGATATTGTTACCATCGAAGACAATTTAAATATCAAGTACTTTACAGAGGTGGACAACCATGTACACAAACTTGAATTTCTAAAGATTTTTAATACCTTGTTCTTGAACACCCGAAGCTTAAAAAACAAGATAAATGATTTAGAAACTTTAGTTAATCGAAACGATGGCATTTTCATATAATTGTCCTAACAGAAACTTCGTTAAAAGAAATTGAACATATTTTTTTTAACATACCAGGCTGCACATCATATTTCTTAAGTGGCTCTGCCTCTTATGGTGATGTAGCTATTTATGTGATTGAATGTATGAGTAGCAGCTTTATTTTTGAAGAAAATTTTCAAAATTCTAATGTTTTATATGTAAAATTACTAAAACAGAATCTCAATATATTTGCTATCTATAAATCAAATAGTAATTATGTAATTTGTAATAAAATATCAGATAAATTTGCGAGTTGGATAAAAGAGTTGGTCCAACTTCTAAAACTATAATGAACCAATTCATATCTGATTTAATTAAATATCAATATCTTTTCCAAGTTTTATATACGAATCTATCTGATCATCAGCTACTATTCATTAGTTTAAACAAACATGCCATTCTAGAGCATAGCAAACCATCTAAATCTGTCTTAAACTATGAAAAAATAATAAATGATGCATTCTGGAATAGACTTGATTTAATCCCCGACTTTGATAGTTTAGTTTCAGAACTAAGTAGTTTAATTAAAAAATATTCGAAGACGACTCTCACGAGAGCAAATGAGAATACATTTAAACATGAATGGATCAACAGAACATTATAAGTGCAATCAAAACGGGAAACTCTTTTTATAAGTACAAAAAAATGTATCCAGACAATTCGCACATAAAAGCACTCTATGATACACAATACATATAAGTTAAAAATTTAATTTCTACAACCAAAAAAAGCTTTTATTGCATTGATCCTCGCAATTGTATAAAGCTCTAGAACTTAAGTAAAAGAATTATGTTCAATAAATTACCGTATAAATATAAAGAAACTATACTATATAGAGTAATCATCCCGAACAAATTTTGTTAGCTAATTCTGTACAAAATGAAGTACCCCGAAAATCTTCAAAGATATATATATACATGGAAGAAAAAGTTACACAGTTTTTTTAATTTCGTGAAATCAACTTGATCGTATTTTAGTTTATTTTATTTTAGTTTTTCTTTTTTTTTTGTTTGTATGTCAATTGATGTATGTACATTTGTATATATTTCTTCATATAACTTTTTCGACCTCTTAAAAAAAAACTTCGATTCTACCTCGATTTTATATCAATCAATTTTAAGTGTTTTCATATCCCAACCATAGGTACAAGAATTATTATTGTAAAAGTATAAAATATGATAAAATATATATATACATGCATATTAATATAAATTTAAAGTTATTTTCATTCCCTTTAAAAATATATTTTTTCTTTTTAGTCAATTTTACAATATTTAAAAAATTCAAACTACAAGCTATTTAGTTTAATAAGAGATCGATATTTATTATCACAATATAATGAACCACTGTTGAGACAATTAAAAAGTTTATCAAACACTAATGTACAAAATTTTTGCAACTTCTTTAGTAAAACCAGACGTTTCAATTATTGTTCTAATAGCGGCACTCACTGTTCTACTAAATATTTGTGTTGCTAATTTAACTCTAATTTTTTCAAAACTATGCAGATTAATATCTTATCTAGTAAATTTAGTACACATCTTAGTTTTTCAATTTATTTGAACTTCCCATAATTCTATGGGAATTTTAAAGCTTGTAATAAAATCATCTGAGGTTTTTAAATCGAAATCCATTAATGTATTTCTAAGACATATAATTAGATGGGGAAAATCGAATAAGCAAAAAATATTTTATTATTATATGTACATATGTACATAATTACAAAATGGTTTATGAGGTGTTATTTCTAGCAACAAAAAAACTTTGGCTAAAGCTTGGTCACAAGTAATTGCCCGTATTATAATACCAATATCGAACAAACTTCTCAAATTTTTTTAATAAAACTCTTACAAGACGAAAAAATAAAATTTAAAAGTGTTACGAGAGGAATATCTATATAGATATGTATGTACGTATATCCATACATCAGTTACAAAAAAAATATTCATAAAAAATTTTAAAATATTTTATAAACAACGCCTAAATATCTTACAAGCCGGATCTGAACAGTCAATTTATTTTGTACACAAATAGCCTTTTTTTGCAAAGTTTTCGTTGAATGTTCCGGGTTGTAAGTGTAAAGGCGTTGTTATAAATATCGTGCATTAAAATAAATTTTTGTTGTGCATGTAGTTGTTTCTTCTTAATTTAATTTTTTTTTTGTAAAGATATGGTAAGTTGTTTAACCCATTTGTGCCGAATGTTTTTTCTTTTAAAAAATACTTTTTTCATTTTTAAAATTTTTAAATTCTGTTTTTTAATATGACTAACTATATGTAGCTACCATATTCAATATCAAAAAATAAAAAAGCTGCTATCTAAAGAGAATTGCATATCTATCTATAGTCATAAAGGCTAGTTTTCATGAGAAATTTCATGGATATTATCGCAACTTTAGAAAGATAAAAATATAGTGCACTACCAGTGGGAAACAGGGAGAAAAAAATATATTATTAAAAAATATTACAGTAACACTTTGACAGTTAAAATTGTACATAACCTAATTTATTAATGTTTATATTGATATTTAGTTAAAAATTTAAAATTTTTTATTTATAAAGTTGTTAAAAATAATATACATAGTTTATTAATATTTTTATACCGATAATATAGTCATTTTAATATAGTTTCTCACTAAAAAATAAAATTTAAACATTTGTTTATTTTTTTGACACTTCTAAATTTAAATGCCATGGTAGTGAAATTTTTTTGTAAGATATACAATTTTTACATACATATGATCATATGTAATTCGTGGATATTTATGGTTACTTTCTTGGATATGTTTCATGCTTTCAAATGTTTCATGGATATTTTTTTAGCTTAATCTTTTTCAAACACATATCATTTTTGTATGTTCTGCCTATGCTCTAAGAATTTCGGGAATATATCGATCTAATGAAAACCAGCCTTAATATATTATGTAATTATACATTCAGTAAATTTGATCTTAACTTACTATACCTTTGTGGGTCCACAAAGGTTAATAACAATATTTTAGAAAATTTCAGTATTCTATCCAAACATATTTTTTAATTAGTATAATATTAATCCTAGTAGAATCGAACTCAATTGATTTTAAATTTTTAACACCTTATTGATTCTACCAATTTTTTAATAATATTTTTATATAATAACAGATGACAAAAATAATAAATAACACACAATTATTTTAAATTTAAATTTATCATTATGTTATTATAATTAAAAATTATTAATTCTATTATGGATGCATTTTGAGCATAGCCCATCTTCAGCACTGCACGATTGCAATTATATATATACATATATGTAATATTATATTAGAGAACCCATATAAATCATATATGTAAGTGTCATAAATCAATTAATTCTAAACATTTGTCAAAATAAATAGTAAATTGAACGAAATTAAAACGAAATTACAAAAAAAAAACAAATAAAAATAATAAAGTAAAATATTAAAAAGTCCAAAAAAGAAATTCTAAACATTCGTCAAATTAAATCAAAAAATTAATAAAAAATAAAAAAATTTTTATAAATAAAATAATAAATTTAACGAAATCAAAAAATTATTACAAAAACAAAAAATGAAGATAAAAATAATAACAAAATCAAAAAACAAAAATATAAATAAAAAGCAAATTAAAAGTCAATTTAGAAATTTAAAAAAAAAAAAAAAGGAAGGAACAACAACAAAAAATTAAAATAAGTAATAAACGATTAAAGTCATAAAAATTACAAAACGAAAAAAAATAAAAATTTAACTTAAGTATTAACGAATGCTATCAAATAAAAACGTATCAGTAATCCTTTTGTCTGAATTGATGTTGTTGTTGTCTTTATTAATGTAAAAGGTTTCGTATGCATCTAATTTTGCTGGGTTCCTAATATGTTTAATTAGAGTAAGTTCATATGAGTTTAGATTAAGATGTAGTTTGTCATATGCATGTATTGATACTCCAGATTTTTTATGTTGGGCATTTTTTATATAGCTTAAATGTTCTTTAAATCTATCACCTATTTTTCTTTTGGTTTGTCCATAATAATTTCTATTGCACTCATTACACGTAATTTTATATATACCTGTTTTATTTACATTTTCAGGTTTGTTTTTAGTTGATTTAAATAAATTAAAAATTTTATTATTATTTTCATACACAATATCCATATTAAATTTTTTATAAATGGGTATAAGATAATTTGTGACCTGTGGAATATAACTGAAAGAAACCCTTTTTCCAAACGGTTTAAGTTGGAAACTCTTTGAAAATAAGTATCTAGATCTTTGAAAATAAGTATGAGTCATTTCAGAATTTTTTTTTGTATAACCCCCCGTTTAGGAGCTGTAAGGGGTCAAAAACTGAAAATTTCCTATTTTTAAACACCTGTAACTTGAACACCTATTAAAATTTTTTTGAAGTAATACACAAAAGTTAAAGCTTCAACATAATACTCTTATTTGTGTTAACAACTTTTTTTAATAATATAGGGTTACTTTATAATTGACGAAAGTGCTACTTGATTCTTTCAAATTTTCTAACAAATTTCTTTAACGAATTTTTTGAATTTTGTTTTACTCGATAATTTGAAATTGTTGAGGATATAATGGTAGTACAAAACAATGTAAATAAATAAACAACATAACGGTTACTTGAAGAATTTTTATTTATATGATATTGATATACATACATACTTATATAATAACATATTGATTTACATATCGTATATGTCACTGATGAATGAATGATAAGAGTATAGATGTATATTATATAGCGCCGTATTTACATACATGTATGTATTTTGTTGTACTTATAAGAAATTATTCTATGAATGGAAATATTTTTAAAGAAATATTGCAATGTATGGCGATATACTTATAACAATATAAATATACTATGTGAGCATATAATATAATATTTAAAATTATATTTACTATTTTGTAATTTAATATACATTTACCTCTTAGTATTAAATGGTACTATAGAATATTTGAAAAAGTTTTGGATTGATAATCGTTATGTGGAAGGTTAGAATCTGCTTTTGAAGAATGTATAAACATATAGTTGGAATATATGTATGTACAACCCATAGTTCTAGAAATTATAAAATTCACCCAAATTATTTTAAAATACTAAAATATTTAAAAAATAATATTGTAAGCAGAGTGACAGGCTGTGAACATACTAACGGTTCGTACGGGTATCTAAGAGTTGACAAAGGCAACTGTATTCTTTCTCGTTTTAATGTAATTTTTACAGATGTGTGAGTGTCTATAAGAATTTGAATAGAATCATTTTAATATATGCATATGATTGTTTTTTATTTGAATGGCTATATGTATTTATACAATATATATTATATACGATAAGGAAATTATGTATATTAACATTTAAGTATTGAGCAGTTGTTTATTTTTTGTTATTGTTTTTGTTGATATTTTTTTAAAGTTATTTAGAGCGGGTTTTTATTTTTAATTTCAATTAATTTAATTGAAATTAAATTGCAATTTAATTTCTTTTATAAGTAAAAGTAATAGTTATAAAGTTTCTTTTAAAAGTAAAATTTGTGTAGAACTTTATAATTAAATACATAATATACATTACATACATATGTATTAAAATAAAATAATAAGTAAAAAAAATAATTTTTAAAATACATATGCTTTTATCAAAGCCGAATTCGCCCCCTAAAAAGTAGAAAATAAAATTAATTGCAAAACTTTAGCTTTTTGGACTGTTATAATATAAAAATGAGTTGCTAGTGCAAGCATTTTGGACTGTTATAATATAAAAGTAAATTGCTGGAATAAGGTTAAATAAAAATCTAGGAAATTTTTTTTTTTTCTTTTTTTGTACCTTTTGTACCTATATATTTTGTGTTTTGCTAAATCCTAATACAAAATACATGTGCACATCAAGATTGATTGAACTAAATTATTATAGGAGGAAAGATCAAATAAAATGTATATATTATACATAAAATTGTATTAAAAAAATGTTGATGTTAACAAAAAAAAAAAAAATGTACGTACATGAATTGGATTCGAACCAAATTTTAATTTTTTTTTTTTTTACGAGGGTTGGTTCCAAGTGGAACTGCACGTGCTTCCTCAGGGTAGTGTTGGACTTTAACCAACCAAAACCACCCCCCTTTTAAAACCAAACTTTAGGATGGAACCTTTAATACGAATGTACAGTTTGGTTTTGGGGATAGGGATGTGGGAAGGATAATTGGAAGGATAAAATTGGAATTGGGGAAATTGAATTATGGGGGATAGGTAGTAAAATTTAGAGGGAGATTTTGAAGAAAGATGTTAATGTTCTTCTTAAACTTAAATAAATCGTACACATAAGAATTACCAACTTTAGGGAACACATGCGATGGTAAATAGTTCTACAGACGGAAAATCTTAATTTTTAACCATGCATATTCAATATGCATTAAAGAATGTTGACAGCAAATATTTTGATTTAAATACTAAACAAATGTTGTAAACAAAATAATTTAGTAACATACATAAAAATATTGTATGTATTGTGTTTTGCTAATACAAATGGTGTTTTGGACATCAATATTATACTATTATAGGAGAAAAGATCAAAAATATATTGCGTGTGCATTGTATGCATGAATTTAGAGATAAAAATTTAAGTTTTAAATTCATTTATACAAAATATATACATATTTTATTCAAAAAATGTTGATGAATAGATAGTTAAAAAAAAAAAAGTTGCATGTGAACTTGATTCGAACAACATGCCCCCCACTTTTGAAACCTGTACACTTTCCTCTGCACCATAAAACACTTACAAATCTTACTAACAGATTACGAAGATAATAAAAAGCGTGACAGAATGACAAATAAATAAATAAATAAATAAATAAATAAACCGACAGCGACAAGTTAATATAAAAGCATATAATATAAAAGTGATTTAAAATTTTAAAAATGCATACATATATTAAAGGTACGATAAAATGTAAGTATAATTTTTTGTTACTTCTTAAAAAACAGTATGCAAACTTTGCCAGTCGACCTTGTCTAAATAAAATAAATAAATAAATAAATAAATAAACCGACAGCGACAAGTTAATATAAAAGCATATAATATAAAAGTGATTTAAAATTTTAAAAATGCATACATATATTAAAGGTACGATAAAATGTAAGTATAATTTTTTGTTACTTCTTAAAAAACAGTATGCAAACTTTGCCAGTCGACCTTGTCTACATATGTATGTTTAAAATTTTACAATGTTGTAAAACATAAGTTGTAAAATATAAGTTACATTGTTGTAAAAAATAAGTTATGTAGGGTTTTTTTTTTGTGTATTTCTAAAATGTTTTTCTTTAAGGGAATTTTCATTTTTAATTACCTACATATGTTTTATATGCAGTAGGTACATATGTAAATATAAATTCCGTACATTTTTTTTTAACGATCTACATAATGTAAGCCTTCTAATGAAATCATGAGTAAAAATTTAATTTTAACAATAAGATAAATAAATATAATTTATTTGATATATTATGTACATACATATAATTCTTTCCAATAGCTAATTTTTTAAATTGCCTTATATGCCTAAATTTAATCTTTTTAATACTTTTGTTTGATCTTCCATACCTGAGAAAAAAAGACAGACATTGTTTCCTTATCATATTGTATTTGTCAGTAAAACCATATTATTTATAAATAAATAATTTTTGTTTAAAAGATATTCACTCATGATACACTGAATGAATTATTAGGTATATGTTCATAGTTTTTTACGGTCAAATACAGATAAACGTGAAATCAATAAGAACAATAAGTGGAACCTCCAGGGCCCGCACTTTTATTCCACTTCTAGAGGAAATTCATTATTTTTTTCCAATTAAACTTTTCTTTTCTCTTAAACAACATTGGGTGGTAAAGTAAGAAATTTTTAAACATTAAATATTAATTTCAGTCAAATATTTTATAAAAAATTAACTAATTTCCTTAATTACATTTATTATAATTTATTATAATAATTTATTATAATTTATGCTAACATTCCAACTTAAATAAACACAATATATACATAAATCATTAAAAAATAATTAATATTAATTAAATGTTTGACTGAAATCACGTTTAAATATTTCTTAATTTTTAAAAAATTTTTATGTATTTTAATTCTTTCTGTAATTAACATATTTTAAAAAAAGGGGCAATTCCTACATTGTGTTTATTTAATAAGAATGAAAACGAAAACAATATTAACCAAATTCAGCAACCACAAAATTTCAATATTTTGGAATTTGGTGTAGAAAATTGCCCCGTAGAAAGCCAATATAATATACCTTTTGAAAATGATCGGCCAACATCTCCTAACAGTTTTCCTGAAATTGGTTCTGCAAAAATTGTTTACAATTTGAAGAGAAAGAAACGTATTATTTTAAAAAATTTTCCTCATCACGAAAAGTTTTAGGATTCTATAAAAAGGCATATAATAGTTTAAAAAAGCAAGCAGGCAATTTAAAAATTCAAAATAAAAAGTTAAAACGCAAAATTAAGAAAAAAAAGCTGGATAGTTTTTTTACATTACTTGTAAAAATGAATTTTAAAAATACTAGAAACTGGTCAGAAAGTGAAAAAAGGTAGCTTTAAATATTTATTTTAGTTCACCAAAAGGATATAAATTTTTAAGAAATGGCATAGAATTTAATTTACCTCATCTTTCCTCATTAAATAGATGGATACCAATTAAATATTTAAATGTAGGTTTCAATAAAAAAAATTTAACTGAATTAGGTGAGTAGATAGGTAGGCACTTGGGCCAGACAGGTCAGTAGGTCAAGGTCACCCGGAAGTAGGTCAAACTGTAATTAGGTCAGACAGGAGTAGGTTAACGACATAAAATTAGGTCAGACAGGCGGCGGCGACCGTCAGACAACTCTTGTTGTTTATAAGGATTGTATACTTGTTTTAAGTAATAGGTAAACATGGAAATAGTAAGAAAAAATATTTTTTTTATGCTTGCAAATTTTAAGATGTTGTTGTTTGTTGTTTTTTTTTATTTGTTGTTTTTTCTTTCGTTTTTTTTTTATGAAGTATTTAAAGAAGAGGAAAGAAAAACCATTAATTAATTGTTATGTAAGAATGTTGAAAAAAAACAAGAAATCAAAAATATCTAACGTGGTACAGGTCTACTTCTTATTGATGTATACTTGGCTTAAGTTATAAGTAATAGGCGCATATGAAAAGTAGAAACAAAAAAATGGTTAGTGAATGTAAAAGGAAAAAAACAAAAAAAAGTTTAAACGTACAAGATAGAACAATTTAAAAAGGTACAACGCATCTTTAAAATTCATAAAGAAAAAGTGCAAACCTGTTTTTATGTCTACATAATGATCAAACCATTGAAAAAAAATTATGCGTTTTTAGATGTACCTAACTATTTGTGTTGTTTTTTTTTTCTTTTTTTCTTGTTTTTTCTTTTTTTATGAAGTATTTAAAGAAGAGGAAATAAAAACCATTAATTAATTGCGAGTATCACCGTATAAGATTTTATTGTTATGTAAGAATGTTGACAAAAATATGAATAAAAAGAAAACAAACAGAAAATCAAAAATATCTAACATGTGGTTTAAGTAATAGGTGTAAATGGATATAGTAAGAAAAAATGCGTTTTTATAAAATGTAAAGAGAAAAATTTAAACAAATTAAGTGTACCTATGCGAATTTTTAAAATTAAAAGAAAAAAGTGCAAAGCTGGTTTTTAAATCTGAATCAACCTTGACCAAATTGATATTTTGAGATGAATTTTTTTCTTTTCTTTTTTGTTCTGATGAAATATTTAAAGAAGAGGAAAGAAAAAATTATTAGTATTTTAAGATTTTATTGATATGTAAGAATGTAGAACAAAAAAGATGTATTCTTATGTTGTGTTAAAAAAAAAAAAAATAAAACAAATTTATTTATATGTTTGAAATAATTTTTTATTTAAAAATATTTTACAATTTTATAGAAATCTGTGCTGTTTTAATCTAACATTTTTTCTTTTAAAAGATACATATATACATTATAACAATTTTTAACAGCACATCTGAAATTGTTGTTTAATAAGTGTATAGGACAATTTGTTTTAAAGTTATCAATCTTTTGTAATGACGGCAAGTTTCTGCTTAAATCTTCTATTTTATCACTGTCAATGTACTTTTGAAGGAATAGTTTTTTTTGTTCTCCTTTAACATAAATTTTTTCAGCTGACTCTAAATAGTGTTTTAATATGCATTTTACATCTAAATATTCAACTAGACCGTTATTCCATTTAAGTCCATTTATATTATTTTCGCAATACTGGTTATTATATTTCATATCCGGACTAAGTTCCTCTGAGGGGTACGGTGCTTTGAAGTGATAGACAGTTGGAATTAAACTTCCTTTTTCAAGTATGGATAATTCTTTTAGGAAATATTGCTTTTCATTTCCTTGTAGAAATTGTAGGTCAACTATGAGAACTCGTTTAACCATGTCGACGGTTTGTGTAAGAATACTCATTAGAATAAATAAATTTACATTTATATTCACTTCGGCAAAAGAGCTTTTCATATAAATATAGGTTAACAGTGCTATTTTTAACTAATACAACTATGCTATTTCATCCATTTACAATGATGGTAGCGGGGCCATCATGCTGTGGTAAAACCACTTTTATTCATAATTTAATAAAGTATAAAAAAGAAAATATACAACCACATATTAATAAAATTATTTGGTGTAATCCAGACAAAAATGCCGTTCCAAAATACTTAAAAGATGTGGAATATAGTAACACTATTCCGGATTTTAATGACAATAAAGAACCTTTGTTAATTATTATCGATGATATGATGTTAAATTCCCATGATAAGTATGTATGTGATTTATTTACTAGAGGATCACACCATAGAAATTTATCTGTAATATTTGTAACACAAAATGTTTTTCACCAGGGTAAATTTTCAAGAGATATTTCGCTTAACTGTAAATATCTAGTACTTTTCAAAAATCCAAGAGATAAATCGCAGATATTACCTCTAGCTCGCCAAATATATCCCAATCAAATCAAAGCATTTGAAAAAGTATATAATGAAGTGACGTCAGAACCATACGGGTATATATTAATAGATCTTACTCAAGACGTTAATGATATATTTCGATTAAGAAGTGATATATTTGGAAAAGGTTTGTGTTTTTGTACAACAGATCAATTAGAACAATTTGGCAAAGAATATGAAACGTTTGAAGGTCAACCGTCATATATTGCACCTATTAAAAAGCTCTAAACCGAAATTTCAGAAAGTAATTATAAAACATTGTGACCCTGAAGTAATCAAAACATTTTGTGAAATTGCTTTAAATATTTTAAAAGGTAATTGTAATCTAAGTAAAAAATCAACAACCCAATTACGAAAGTATAAAAAGGAATTGAGATCCCTCACTTGCCGCCAAAAATCTATAAATAATAAAAGAAAAATCATTATTCAACGTGGTGGATTTTTACCTACACTTCTTGGTGCAGTCCTATCAGGGATAATCGGAAATTTTATAAAATGAATAATACAACATTTAACAAAATGATTATACTAAAACCCGAGATTTATGAGAAAATGAAACAAAATGCAGACTTTGAATTAAATGAGTTGGATAAAAATATGAAAAAAATATTGTTAAATAAATATCTAACAGACACTCAAAAATGGTATTTATACAGACAAAATTTATTTAAAATAAGAAACAAAAATAGAGTACTTCCTAGAAATAAAGAGGAGAAAGTAAAAATTACGGAAACCAAAGGTACTCAAACTCGTGCAAAACCAATGTATATAGATGCGGAAGCTCAATCGCATTATCCTGAATATAAGAATGTAGGAATACAAGTTGTTCCTGAAAAAGAAGAAGTATATGAAAAAGAAGCTGATGACGAAGTATTTGATGATGAAATTCAGGAAAATGTTTTAACAAAAGCATTGTCAGCTGCTTCAGTTGGAGAACGCCTTAGAAAAAGAAAATCAATTAGAAATCAAAATGTACAAATTTTTGAAACTGATACAGGGGACATTATAACTGTTCCTTTAGATAGCCCAAGCCCACCAACGAAAAAAGAAAAAACTATAAATAGCAAAGAGTTGAATAATTCATCAAGACGTGTCGTGTAAGGTCAGCAGTAGGTAATACTCAAACAGAACTTAATTTTCCAATTCGTAAGAATAAATCCGCAAGCTCATGGACAACATACAAGTAAATGATGAATTTTATGCCACTTTACTCAGTGATTCATCTATGAACTATTATCCAGAAAATTCATTATCATCTTTTACAAATAAAATGAATAAATACATATGTGATTCAAGGTTGAAAGTCGGTATTTCAGAAATGTATGTTAATGATTTCGTTCCAAATGTGTATGGTGAAGAATGGGAAAAAAGTACTCAAATATTTATTAAAGGTATGCAGAAAGATATGATAGGGGTTGGAACATCATATATTCCATACATAGAAAAACAAATGATATGCGACTGGAAAGTTTTTCTACTACCAACACTAATTCAAAATATACGCCCACTTAATAGGTTTACAAGAAAAGAAGTTGAACGACAGTTGATTTGGGGAATTTTTAATTTTATAAACGATGAAGTTCATTATACACAACCAATAAAAGCTGAGGAGATGCCTAAAAATTTAAGTTACACCACAATATGTGTTACTAAGCCTAAAATAGATATAAAAATAAGAGCAAATTACGCTTATACCCTCGAAGGACTTTTGACAACATGTTTCAATCAAGTATCTTTTAAAGTTACAGATTTTAAAAAATATAAATCACGTGTAATAGAAGCTTTCAAAACTTTTATAGATAGTGTACAATTGATTCCCATTAGTAAACCAGATATGTTTTTTATATACACAGATATAATTGAACCGCAAAAACTAGGTGATAAAGATATAAGGTGTTTAAGATCTGTTAACATACAAAATTCTTTCACTGATACTGTAAAAGAATTCAGTAATATTCAATATTGCAATGTGGAGAAATCATTTAATAACATTTCATTACTTTTATGTGATAAATATGGATACAAAATAAACTTTTCCAATAGTTCAATTCCAACAAAAATTGTATTACATTTTAAAAAAGTATAAATAAAAGCGATTTTACAAAACTATATATTATTTTATTTTATTCATTATGGAGAGAGCGTACTACAAATATTATTTAGTTCAATCAGGAAAAGGTCTTGAGGATATTGGTCCTTTGTTACACTCAATTGTACCTTACCAAAGGGGACGAGGGTTAGGGAGCTTTTTCGGTGGTCTTTTTAGATATTTAAAACCAATATTTACGTCTGGAGCTAATATATTTAAAAAAGAGGTTATTAACTCTGGTATTAATGCATTATCTGATATTGCCACAGGGGCAAATGTAAAAGAAGTGGTTCAAGATCGAAGTAAAGAGATAATGAAAAATGTAAGACGAGGTGCAGTTCGGAAACTCAATGAAATGTATGGACAAGGCAAAAGAAAACGAAGAAAATCTATAAAAAGACCTCTCATTAATAATTTAAATTATTTTACGTCGAAGCGACGCAAAGTTAATAACAAAAACAAACAAAAAGATATTTTTGAATAATTATGATTGAATGTATGAAATCAGAGCTTGATATTTTTAAAACACAGCCTATTCGGTCAAGTATTTTACGATCTGAAGAAGTTTCCTATAACCCTATTGCTTCTTTAGATAATCCTTCTGTCATAGAATTTGTTTCACTAGGGCACGGTGATACATATAGAGACTTGTCTTCGACATATCTAAAATTAAAAGTACAAATTTTAAAAAAAGATGGCACTCAATGGAATAAAGATAAAAAAACTGATGGAACACCTATACAACAACCAAGTGTGGTTAATAATATGTTACATTCATTAATAAAACAATGTAATGTTCAACTAAATGGAAAGAATATATCTCCATCAGATGGCAATTATCATTACAGAGCTTATATTGAATCATTGTTAAATTATGGTACGGATGCCGCTACAACGCATTTGGAGTGTGGTGGATGGATGCTAGATAAGCGAAATATAGCAAAAAGAGATAATAGTGGTTCAAAAGAACGTCAAAAATTATACCAAAATAGCAATGTAGTGGAACTTATGGGGAAACTACATTTAGATATGTTTAACCAACCTACACTTCTCATAAACAATGTCGATGTTCGAGTTGTCCTAACATTAGAAAAACCAGATTTTTACCTCTTTGCAGATGATACTGATGAATCTCAACTGAAAATTTTAGAAGCCACTTTATTTATGAGACATGTAACAATTAATCCTAGTGTGCTATTAGCACATAATGCTGAATTGAAAAAAACTAATGCCAAATACAATTACAAACGGGTAGAGGTAAAAACTTTTACCATTCCACAGAATAGTTCATCAATATCACTTGATAATGTTTTTATTGGACAGTTGCCAAACACAATCATTTTTTGCATTACAGAAAATACAGGTTACTCTGGAAAAAGGTCAAAAAACCCATACAATTTTAAACATTTTGATATTTCACAATTTGTGTTAAACGTAAATGGTGTTCAAATACCTAATTCAGCAATAGAAACCAGTTTTTCAGATGAAAATAATTGCTGTACAAGAGCATACAGTACACTTTTTTCGGGAACTGGAATTTACCATAATGATAAAGGTCATCAGATAACAAAAACCATGTTTAGTAATGGGTTTTTCATTCTAGCTTTTGATTTAACTCCAGATTCATCAGGAAATGAAGTGTGTCAAGGTCTACTAAATCAAGGTACAGTTAGAATTGAGGCAAGACTATCAAAACCACTTACATCTACACTGACTGCTATTGTTTATGGAGAATTTGATGCAAGTTTACAAATTGATAAAAACCGAAATATATTCTCAAACCTATAAATAGCATATATAAAAGTAAATTTGAATATTTGACAAAATGTCACTGTCTTGTGCACTTCTGGATGTAACATTTTGTAGTGATGATAATAATACCTTGTTTGCGAAAGATATTTGTATAGTTGGTTTTAAAGAACCTTGTAAAAAGTTTGTAAAAGAGCTCAAGTATAAATTTCCAACTAGGGATTTTATAAATGATAATTTTGATAATTACTCTTTTGGAACTGTGTACAACGATAAAATAAATAAAGAGCTCTGTCAAATACTAGAAAAATTTGATGTTAGAGATAAGTGACGTATTAAGATGTAACAAACACACACGTAAATTTTTTAAAGGAGTTTTTGCTCTGGATCAACTCCCCAGAATAATTGAAAAACAAACTTTTTTAATTGTAAACACTGATAAATCAAAAGATCCGGGAACACATTGGTTAGCTATTTTTAAGCCAAAGAATGGCTGTGTTGAATATTTTGATTCGTTTGGTAGAAAACCAGATAAATTAAGTTACTTAAAAAATCAATGTATAATTTTTAATAAGAAACAGTTACAAAGTAACTATTCAGATGTTTGTGGGCAATATTGTTGTGTTTATACATGGTATAGATGTTGCGGATATAGTATGAACGCTTTTTTAAAACAATTTAATAAAGAAAATCATATAGAAAATGACAAAAATATAATAAATACTTTTCACCATATATTTGAAAATTATAATATTTCTCAATCATGTCTTCCTAAGAGATATAACATTTAATAATAAACTTTAGTGTAATTAAAATAATGGAAGAGCAAAGTCCTAGCATTAATTTGTTGCTGAGTTATACATACTTTCTCAACAGAAGTCACACATTAAAAATAGTTGTCGGATTTGACACAGATTTTTTTGAAGTTGCAAGTGTTTTTCATTGGATTGGAATGAAACCAATTATTTTAAAATATCATGAATGGTGTAAATTTTATGACCTATTTCATAAAAAATTTTCCAAGCAGTCAATTAAAAATTCAAAATTATGTTTACAAAGTGGATTAAAATCTACAGTAGGACAGAATCTTAGCATTAACAAAGAGGAAGCTGACGAGTTTTACAGTTTGATTGATTTCCTACATGCAGTAGTTGCATATAATAAAACTGCAGAGCCAAATGTAAAGGAATATGTTAAAAAATACATAAAGACCTGTGAAGAAAAGAATGTTGCAAAGTTGAAAGAAGAGATTTATATTCCGGTTCAAAAATTTAATATACGATGTAATTTTTCTCGACTCTTTTATGAAATACCTGTATTTTTACAAAAAAAAAAAAAAAAGATATTAAATAAAACAATTTTGTAAATATATAATTTGTTATTTATTTCATTATTTATAAATTAGGTATAATTTGTTATTTTATAAATTTGGTATAATTTCTAAATAATCTGGATCTCCTTCTTCATCACTGATATCCCATTAAAAATCATGCCAAGATCTAAAATAGTAAAAGAAATTCATATAGATCTGTAAAGAAAAGAATGTTACAAGGTTAAAAGTAGAGATTTTTATTCCAGTTCAAAAATTTAATGTATGATGTAATTTTTCTCGGCTCTTTTATGAAATACCTGTGTTTTTACGAAAAAAATTAAATAAATCCATTTTATAACTACATATACATATTAACATTAAGTACATTTAAACATGAATCTGAAAAATAAAGCAACTAAATAAAAGAAATTTATACCTTTTTTGAAATTTATATTTATTTATGAATAATAAAAACTTATATAACTATAAACCAATTTACATCTTTTATTGGTAATTTGCATATATTTTACCAAACGACTCAGATATATCTATAATATTTAAATTTAAATTTTTATCTTTATATACAAAATGTTCTTTTTCTTTTATTTCTTTTACAAAATCTAAATTCTCAAAAATATCAGAATATTTTTGAGGTACAAATATAATTAAATTGCGGGTCTCAAAGACCCACTTAAGACCATAAATGGTCTTTATTTGCTTAACATTTATTATATGATATAGAGCATCTTGCTCCATATCTTTAGTTTTTAGGAAACTTTTTCTAGTTTCCACATTTTTGTTATTAAAAGCTTCTTTGAAGCTTTTTTTTGTTGGTGGTTCTTCTTCTTGAAGAAGAATGATTTCTTCTTGTTGTTGTTGTTGAAATTGTTGATGTTGTTGCTGTTGTGGTTGTTGTTGTTGTTGTTGATGATGATGATGATGATGTTGTTGTTGATGAAGTGGCTGCGATTCCTGTTGAGTTCTTATTCTTTTCCGTTTAATTGGGGCTAACTCCTGTGTTGGCTCTATTTGCTGAGCGTAGGCGAAAATTTCTGCTGTGTTTTCCATTTTTGCTTCCTTTTTTCTGTATTATTATTATGTTGAGCTCTGTTTTTGAATTGACATATCTTAAGAAAAATTCCACTTTATTTATACTAAATTTTTCTTCTAAAAAATTGTATTATCAATATTTAGAAATCAAAATCCTTAAGAAAACTAATTAAAAACAAAAAGTTGTAAAGTAAGTTGTTTATTAATGTAATAAATTCTAATTGATAATAATAAAACTATAATTTTTTTATATAACATTTTTCGCAACATTGTTGCATTTAACAGTGTTCTAAATTTAAGAAAACTCTTCTACATAAATTCCAATTATACTTTTTTATGAAAGAATATTATTTTTTATTTACCTATTCCTAAATTATTTATTTTTATTTTTGCAACATTGTTGCATTTAACAGTATTCTAAAGTTAAGAAAAAATCTTTTACATAAATTCTAATTATACTTTTTTATGAAAGAATATTATTTTTTTATTTACCTATTCCTAAATTATTTATTTTTATTAGTAAATATTTTTCTATTTTTATTTTTTCTATTACCATTTTTACAACATTTTTACAACATTGTTGCATTTAATAGTGCTCTAAAGTTAAGAACAAATTTTCTACATAAATTCTTATTACACTTTTTATGAAAGAATATCATATTTACTTATCCATTGATTATGACTATTATCAAAACGTAAATATTTCACATATACTTTATTGCCTTTTCGTTGTAAAATTTTTTTAATTAAATAAGCATTGGGGTCTTTGACACTAGTCAGTTCCTGTTCATAGAAGCCACCACGAACTAATTTATTTTTATAATCTTTTAAACTATATGTAATCGGGTCTGTCTTGTTTTTGAAAGCTATTTTAAAAACTTCAGTTGAATAGTTAGGTTCATATCCTTTTTGAAAAGTACCTTTAGACCTTGCAATTCTAACAAAATCACCAACATTAAATTCTCCCTTATTAAATATTTTAGGGTAATTATAAATTGAACGAAGAATTTGTTTTTCATTTTGTGATGTAACTTGGTTTGGTTTTAACTTAATTGTACTATGTTTTGTGTTATTATATTTTTCAATTAGTTTTGGTAAAAATTCTATCCATTTAAAATTTCCTTGTAAACTAAACTGTTTCCACATAATTGATTTTAATGTTCTGTTAAACCTTTCACAAACACTAGCCTTCATTTCTGAATAAGTATGATAGTGATTTATTTTATAGCTTTTCATTAAATTTTGGAATTTTTTGTTGAAAAATTCTTTTCCCTGGTCAGAATGAATATTTTTTGGAGACTTCCCCTCCCTTTTAAAAATCTTTTCCATACTTTTAACTACGTCATCTGCTGCCTTTGATTTAACTTTTTCGGCATATGCATATTTTGAAAATATATCGATAACAGTTAAGAGAAACTTGTATCCATTATTTACTTTTTGATAGGCCGACATATCTACAAGATCAATTTCCCATGTATCATTTAACCCTCTTTGAGATATTTTTCGTCTCCGAAATCTACGTCTAACTGGACGATGAATTTCAGATACTATTTGTGCTTTTGACATTATTATTGAAGAGTTAAACTGCAAATGTGAATTTGAATAAAATCAGTAAATATATATATATATATATATATATATATATATATATAATATATATATATATATATAATATATATATATATATATAATATATATATATATATATATACTGATATATATATGTAAATAATTTTTTGGCTATATTCTGAAAATTTAAAACGGTAAAATTAAAAGATTTTGTTTAATGCTGTAGTTAATAGTTTATTTAATAGTTTAATACAAAATTTTTACAATATACATATTAACAATAATTTTTTTAATTTTTTTCTTTTTGAAGCCATAAGGAACTGAAGTATAATCATCTGCAAAAACTCGTTTTCTGGAATTTATTCGATATGACTTTATTTCAGGAACAGTGATGACTCTGTGATCGTATGTTCGGCGAATACTAGGAAATGTTATATTTATTTGTTGAAAGTTGTTTAATTTTTTAACTAATTGTTTCATAGAGCCAAAATTTATTTCTTGTGAAGCGTTGTAATTTAAACGAATACCTTTCACTTTGCAAACAGTTTTTTCGCATTTGAAGTTGGTACTATATATTTTGTATGCATAGTTCTTTGCACCACCACTAACAAATTCTGTAATATAGCTTCCAATTCCATATTCTTCAAGCTCATCTGTCATATCTCCTATGAAAACTCCAGTTGGAGGGTTATATTCTCCTTCACGTGCTACATATATTATTGAATCTGTATCGTAATACAAAACTCGTTCTTTTAAATTGTCTAAGTAAGAATACAATTTTAAACGAGCTTGTGTGGTAGTGTAAGCAGCTATGCAAACGTTAACTGTTGATAATGATTCAGCTGTTTCTTCTTTGTATTCCCAATTTACCAAAACTGTTTTTTCGTTTATTGGAGTTATTTGATTTACATTCTTCGAAGGATCAGTAAGAATAGTAAATAATTCATAAGGCTCATTTATTATTTCAGTTTTTGATTGATTTTCTCTCTGTCCAAATTTACCCCAGAAAGAGTTTAACATTAACTTAGCTAATGATCTAAGTCCAGGATTTTTTTCTATATCGTTAAACTGTAAATTTATGCCTTCTACTTTCGAAAATTTTTCTAAATATTTGCACTTTTCCTTTGGTGTTTTGCAAAAGCTAGGCCAGCCAGAAGCTTCTTGTTTAATTTTAAGGAACTTGTTCATCATTTCTGTAAAAATTCCTTGTTGTGATGTAAGGGGATTAAATTGTTTAACAGTATACTCCCATACCTCGTATATTTCCACAATTTTGTATCCCTGTTTAACAGCTTCTCTTACTTCATCTATAACCCACGTTCCTAAAATTGACCTACTACGATTGTCATGCGAGCAGTCATCATTATTCATTTCGAAACTACATGTTTGACAGCAGGAAAACATTAGCTTATTATTTTGATTTATAGGCAAAACCGGGTGATAGAGTTTTTCTGGGGGAAGTATCAATGCCTTTATTAATCCTTCAGTATCATTTAAATTTAATTTATTGCATTCAATTTTTCCAACATGAACTTTTGGATGACCCACTGGGAATTTTCCATATTTACACACCCAAGGATAAAGTGAGCATATATCTATATACATTATTTTTTCACCAGGCGCACATTTATAATATGTTCTTGTGTTTCCTGTTCTACCGCCATAAAACGCATCACGTGGTTTTAGTGGTATCAAACTTTCGTTCTCCAATTTTGCGAAAAATTCTATGTATTCTTTTGATCTCATTTCGTTTCGAAATTCACACTCCCACTTTTCAATTACTTGATAACCTATAGAGCGTAATTTATTGGCTTTCAATTACTTGATAACATTTTGGATGGCCATGGTAATAACAGCCATAAAACTCAAATATTTGTTTTGTGTCTGTGCAATATCCGTCAACACGAAGACCAAAAATTACTTTTTCCTTTCCGTTACCACTATGCTGAATTTTTATTTTTCTTCGTTTTTCTTCCCACATTAACCATTTTATGGCAATGATTGACTGGTTTTCTGATAAGCGATATCCTTGTTTAGGTATAAGTCCAATTGTATACGGTTTTAAAAAATTCCTTCTAAAAACCAAATTACACGCTGATGCAATTGGAGTGGCCTCTAAAAATGGCTCAACCTTACATTCTTCCAAAAATAGCTGTCTGAATTTAATACAGGCTGCTGTTAAAATTTTTACGTCATTCATACAATATTCTACAAGTTCCTTTTGGAGGTTAAAAGACTTGTTTTTATTTTCTTCATACCATTCAAGAAATTGTTTTCTTTCTGATGCACTCATTGAATTATAACAGTAATATTTCCGATCGGGTAACTTTCCATTATATTTTATATTATTTTTACGATTAAACATATGAGGAAAATATCCTTTTTTTAAATTTATATCTAAATCAAATGCCTTCGGTAAACTAGATAACGGCATTGGAAAATAGTTTAGTGAATCAATAAATTTCACGTTATCTAACAGCATTAAAATTATCTTTGTTCCTCTCATAATTAGTTTTGGTTTGATGATGGTTTTCTCTAAGATATAGTTTAATAAAAACTGATTATCAAATGCTTGTCCGTTATGTGCAATAACTACAACTTTATGAAATATCTTTCTTTGGTTGAGTACATATTCTAAGAACATTTGTATTGGATTTTGTTTCAACACATGTTCTCGAAGTCCACAAAAATTGCATCTTTCAACATTAGACAATATACAATGCAATGCACGTTGTTCAAAAATACATAAATCAGGCTGATGTTCAATTATATCCCCTATTGCAACACCTGCATGAAGTTTCTCCCCGATGATATCATCTTGAGTTGTTTCGAGATCGTAGAAAATATATAATATATTTTTAAGTTCAGCTAATTCTTTAGACGGTGTAATAAAGCATTGGTGGTCTGAAGCTACATTTATATTACAGTTTTTACACAAATGTCCATAGCATATATGATTTACATCGGTTCTGTATACTTTAAAGCATTTTGTACAGGAATTTATAAGAGTACAAATAGATTTTTTATTTGTAGATGATGTTGCTTTATGATTATCAAAACAAGTTTGACCTTTAAAACTTCGATTGCATACATCACATTTAATATTTGGAAAATTTACGTCACATGCTGGAGATGATTTACAAAAGAAACACGACTGTTTACATCTGTGAGACAATCTATTGTTATACGGAACATTACATGTTTGGCAAAAGTAATCACAACTAAATGCTGCTGTTAATGATGTAATTACATTGAAGTGACCTTCATCGTATATCAAATTCAATCTTTTTTCCTTATCTTCTTCACCTTGAAAAATAATTGATTTTCCTTTTCCTCTGAAATCAAAAACTACAATTTGATATTTAGAGAGGTACAGTTGAAATTTTTTAAGCTCACTGATACTAGCTCCTTTTGCTGGGATGCTTACATTTGAATTTCTTATTAGTTGTAATGCTGCTTTCAACTGAAGTTGACCTGTGTCTTTTCGCATTTTACAGTAGTCAACTGATTTTTCTATGAATGAGATAGCAACAACTAACGCACGTGGTAAGCATAAATTATCTTTGTTTTTGATTGAAATTATGCCTCTTCTTTTATTACATTCTTCTTCAAAATTGTTGTATCTTTTTCCTCTTCCACTTCCTGCTGGAAGTCGTATATATGTAACATTTATACAGAACGTATCTGTAGATAATCCTTCGGAGTTGCTTTGAAAAATGTTTGAAATAACTTCCCAAATTTCCGAAATGTCAAGATCTTTTGCTTCTTTAAAATTGATCCAGGCTGGACCACGTTCATGAAAACTTTGGCATCCAAAAGTGACACCAATTTTGTCAGTAGGATCAACATTTTCAAGTAAATTGCTGAATAATTCTTCAATACCGGTTTTAATCCAATCTATTGGATCTTTGTTGTCTGGTACTGCATTTATTATAAACTCCAATTTTTTTCCAAAAATGTTGAATCGTTTTACATTCACTGATTTTATTGATTTTATTGTGAATTTTTCTGTATTCATTTTAATTTCTTTTTTTTAATTTCCGATTTTTATTTTATTAAGACAACCAATCGCGAACGTTTCTAACCCTAGAATTTTCACTCTATTAACAATTTTTTTACTTTTTACACAATTTATACATAATGTCTTGCTTGTTACTTTAAAAAAAGCAATTACTCGTAACTTATTTTGAATCGCTTTTATTCCTTTGTTTTTTTTCAACATTCTTACATAACAATAAAATCTTATACGGTGATACTAAGAATTTTTTTCTTTCATCTTCTTTAAATACTTCATAGAAAAAAGATAACAAGAAGAAATAAAAGCATCTCAAAATTGCATCAATTTTGTCAAGGTTGAATCTTTATGTAACATTTAAAAACCAGTTTGCACTTTTTCTTTTAATTTTTTTAAAATTAGTTTTAAATTTTTAAAGAAACTTAGTTACACATCTTTTTGTTCTGTTTTCATTTTTCTCTTTAAATTTTATAAAGTATTTTTTCTTATTCTTTTCATATATGCCTATTACTTAAGCTAAGTATACATCAACAAGAAGTATACCTGTACCACGTTAGATATTTTTGATTTCTTGTTGTTTTCTTTTTATTCATATTTTTTTCTTGAACACAGAATAAATCTGTTTTATTTTTATATTCTTGTTTTCAAAATAGGTGACAAATACAATTAACCTGACTTGATTTTTTTTCTTTTTTTATTCTTACAAACTAAAAATATCTTACATGACACACCGACAATAATCATTAGTTTTTTTCTTTTAACTTCTTTAAATAGTTAAAGTAGAAAAAAAAAAAAAAAAAAAAAAAAAAAAACAACACAAATAGTTAGGTACATCTAAAAACGCATAATTTTTTTTCAATGGTTTGATCATTATGTAGACATAAAAACAGGTTTGCACTTTTTCTTTATGAATTTTAAAGATGCGTTGTACCTTTTTAAATTGTTCTATCTTGTACGTTTAAACTTTTTTTTGTTTTTTTCCTTTTACATTCACTAACCATTTTTTTGTTTCTACTTTTCATATGCGCCTATTACTTATAACTTAAGCCAAGTATACATCAATAAGAAGTAGACCTGTACCACGTTAGATATTTTTGATTTCTTGTTTTTTTTCAACATTCTTACATAACAATTAATTAATGGTTTTTCTTTCCTCTTCTTTAAATACTTCATAAAAAAAAAACGAAAGAAAAAACAACAAATAAAAAAAAACAACAAACAACAACATCTTAAAATTTGCAAGCATAAAAAAAATATTTTTTCTTACTATTTCCATGTTTACCTATTACTTAAAACAAGTATACAATCCTTATAAACAACAAGAGTTGTCTGACGGTCGCCGCCGCCTGTCTGACCTAATTTTATGTCGTTAACCTACTCCTGTCTGACCTAATTACAGTTTGACCTACTTCCGGGTGACCTTGACCTACTGACCTGTCTGGCCCAAGTGCCTACCTATCTACTTAGGTGTTATATTTTCAAATTCAAATTCTCTTTCCAAAGAAGCAGTGCTCGTTTTCGATGAAATAGCTATAAGGCGGGATCTAAGCTATAATTTGGTACTGGACCAAGTAATTGGGCTTTCCGATTATGGTCACGAAAGGATAAAAGAAATTGCAAAGTATATTTGCGTATTTATTCTAAAAGGGTTAATTCATAATTGGAAATATGTACTTAGTTATTACACAACAAATAAGGGTATTAGTGGTATAGATCTTCAAAATTTATTAAACTTAAATTTAAATACAGCTTTCAATCTAAATCTTGATGTTAAGGCAGTTATTTGTGATCAGGGTCCTAATAATAGAAAATGTTTTAAAATGTTAGGAGTTTCAAAAGAAAGTTCCTATTTTATTTATAATTTCAATGGTGTTGAAAAAAAAGTTTTTTCAATTTTCGATCCAGTACACTTAGTTAAATCTCTTCGTAAAACATTGCTTAAATATAATTTAGATACTGATGATGGCGAAGTTTCATTTAAGATTATTCAGTCACTTTTTCTTCACGACAGCAAGAAAATGTGTCCGAAACTTACAAAAAAACATATTTTTCCAAACTCATTTGAAAAAAGGAACGTTAAATTGGCTTGTCAGGTCTTTAGTCATTCAGTTGCTGCTACTATAAGGACACTAGTTTCAACAAAAAAATTCGTTGCTAAAAAATCTTGTGCTTTATCCACCGCCGATTTTGTATTTAAAATTAATAGGTTATTTGATTGTCTTAACAGCAAAAAATTATATGATAAAAATCCATACCGTGCAGCCTTACAACAAAAGAATCAAATTTTTGATTGTCTAATACAAATGAAAAATTATTTTCAAAATATAAAGCCAATGACAACTAAAAAAATTTACTGTATTGATGGTATGGTTCAAACACTAACATGCATTATAGAGTTAGGTTCAAATATATTTTCATCTTATGATACAAAAAAGTGTTCCTACTTGCTGTTGGCTCGACTTAATCAAGATGCATTAGAATATTTGTTTTCGTTAATTCGTTATACAAACGGTTGTAATAATAATCCATCGGTCGCAGAATTTATGTCTGTAAAATTAATTAATTATAAAATTGAACACTCGAATTGTGAGGAAGATGATCGTGAATTTATTTCCGACCGATTTAATAGATTATCAAATAGAAGAAAAAGTTGAGGAACAAATTGATGATAATATTACTAACATTGTCATCAATTATTTAGAGGAAAATTTAAAAGAAAATGAAACGAAAAAAAATGATGTTTTTTCGAGTAATGCTGAAAGGTATATAGGTTATATCATTTTTAAAATTATGAAAAAAAATTCTTGCGGTCAATGCACCGATTTATATTTAAAGGTTTCCGATAACCCGTTTTTACTTGATTCGGAGCAATTTATTTATCAAAAAAACTATAAAAATGATGCAGAAATTATTCATTTAAAAGCTGCAACAGAAAAAATTTTCGAAATAACTCAATTTCATATCCATCTCAAAATTTCCATAAAAAAAATTTAAAAAAAAATATTTTATATTGTTGTTTGGAAGGCTCCAAAAAGTCTTCTAAATATTCTACATGGTTCAAAGAAGATGAAATATGCTTTGCGCATAAAACCAAATTTTTAGAATTATTAATTGATCTTTTATTAAAAAATGAAACAAAATGGTTAAAGGAAAAGTTAATAACTAATGAAAATCAAAGTAAAAGGAAAAGAAAACTTAAAATTATCCAAAATTAATTATATTTTCCAAAAAAATTTTTGTTTCACTATGGTTGGTTAATCACTATGGTTAATCTTTTAATAACAAAATATTTTCGTAAACTATACTTAATACTTATAATATGTAATAAAATTTTCCAGTTGGCTTTTTCCTTTCTAAAATGAATTTTATTAGTTTCTTTCTTAAGAACACACTTTTCTTGTCAAATTGTTTTAGCTTGTATTACTACTTATTACCTAATATTATTTGTCTTACAAAATTATGTAAACAATTATAAATATTTTAATTGTTTCTGTTAATTGTCAATGTAATTTTCATTTAATTCCACTTGAATTTTATTCTTTTAACAGAATATTAAAAATAATTTTTTTTTTACTAATTAGCTTTTTAAAAAACATTAGAAATTTTATTAAATTGCACAAATGTATGTATATATATACATACACTTTAGTTCCATGTTTATTCGCATAAAAAATTAAACTCAATTTAAGTAACGAATTTTCTTTCAAAATAATTAAAAGCCCTATTTATATTAAGTTTATTTTTAATTTTGTAAAACAAATAAAATTATAACTAGTTTGTCTGTCGCCTAAACATTTAACAATTCTCACAAGTCCATTACTATACAATATATTATAATTATGTAAGTACCTATTCTTTTTTTTATTTTTGTGCATGCTTAAAAATCAATAAGAAAAGATAATGAGAATTATTTCAATATGTAGATAAAAAATAAAATATCAACAAAAACAATAACAAAAACTAAACGACCGCTCTATACTTAAGTGTTAATAAACATAATTTCCTCATCGTATACAATATATATAGCCAATACAGATAGCCATTCAAATAAAAAACAATCATATGCACATATTAAAATGATTCTATTCAAATTCTTATAGACACTCAAAAATCTGTAAAAATTGAAAAAAATAATTCTGATCATATCATAACAATATCAATAACATTTTTTTATAGACTGTAGACATAGTTTATGTATAGGTACATATGATTTCTGCATTAGATTTGAGAATTCAGTATAGCAATATATATTTCTGTATGATATTTCATAATGATATGCAGATTTTCGGGGTACTTCATTTTGTACAGAATTAGCTAACACATTTTGTTCGGGATGATTACTCTATACACAATAGTTTCTTTATGATACATCTGTGAATGCTAGAAAAATTATAAGTTTTGACAATGGTGGCGATATTAGTAATGAAATTGAAATTACTGAGCTCATGAATGAATACTTTATTAATGTAACTAGTGTTTTAAGAATTTCAAGGAATTCCAAGTGAAATTAATACTGATGTTCAGATTATCTGAGAAGACCCCGCATCCTACACTGCTGTTCATTTTTGTACCATCCGTGTAGAATTGTACTCCTTCGAAGGTCATCACTGTGTTCGAGTTCCAACTCTCACGGCTTGGGAAGCCCGTCACATGAGATTTCCCGAAGAAGTAAGAAGTAAGTGAGTAAGTGAAGGCGGGAGTGGACTTCAATTGGTTTATGATATCCGAGTGACCTTCTCGTGAGTTGATCCACTGAAATGTAGCTTTTAATCTCACACGGTTGCAAATTTACTATAATATTCTACAGGCATCAGATTAAGCATAATGTCTAATGCTGCAGAAGGGGTTGTTATTAAAGAGCCATTAATACATAGTGCGGCAGTTCTTTGGACCCTAGCAATTGCCTTACGGTTGACCTCTTTATCGATTGCCTTTCACCATACTAGGACTCCGTAAATAAGAATGGGTCTTACTACGGATGTATATAGCCAGTAAGGATGTATATATACGGATGTACGGATGTATAGCCAAGTAAGTTCTTCCAGGAATTTAAACAGTTTATTTACCACCATATTCCATAGAAGGGGAGATAGCACCCCTCCTTGCGGAGTCCCTCTTCTCACAAACCTTTTTGCTGAAGCGTTGCCTAAGTTGTCACTGATGGCCCTGCTATTTAGCATATTAGATATCAATGCTCTTAGCTCCGGTTCAACTCCCAGGCTTATGAGTGCGTCTACAATTGCTGTCTGATTGACGTTATTAAACGCTCCCTATGAGTTTATTTTAGAATAAATGAAGTCCGAAACTAAAGTTATGTCTAGGAATTCTTGCCTATTACTAGTAACAAAGGTAGGTTCCCTGCCAATGTAAGAAGGTTAATAGTTAAAATGTAATCAAACAGTGATTCACCTCTTTCGTTGGTATGCGAACTACCCCAGATGTCATGGTGAGTATTAGCGTCTCAGCTTATGTGGGGTCATCCTTCTAGCATCCGCTACCATCCCTGCGAGATTGAATGGAGGAATGAATCCTGCGAGTCGTGAGGAAGATACGCCGCAACAACCCAGAGTCTTAAGTTTTTTAGCTTTAGGCTCGCCGCGACCAGATCAGCATCACTGTAATTATACATAATAGTTAAATTTAATGTATTTTTAACCAGTATGCACGCTCTAGGTCTGCATACCTCTTTATTATACAACAACGTGTATCCTGGTATCTTGAGCACATGAACCTGTTTTTTTGTTACCCATGGCTCTTGGATCAAGGTAATATCCTCACGCGTTCTCCTGAGGTGGATTTCAAGTGCAGCCGCTTTGGAGTGATGGAGATTAATTTGGAGTAGCTTCATTACCTGAGCCATCCTTAATATCCAACACCGTCGCGTTAGTATCCGACGTCTATTCCATTGAGATTCGAAGTCGAAGTCCATTGAGAAGCTTTTGGCATCATCAAAGCTGTCAGAATCATATCTAAGTATATCTTCTTCATCGTTAGCCTTGATGACATCATTCATTCTCTTCGGAGCCGAGAAGGATGCTACGTCAACGACATCGGATCACTCAGAGTCTGCCTCTTGGGCTTTACTTCGGTCTTCACCGATGCTTCTTGAGGCTTTCACCGATGCTCCTTGAGGCCTCCACCGATGCTCCTTGAAGCCTCCACATCATCCTTCTTGTACACCTTCAGTGTAACCGCTGTGAAGCCGTAACTAATGACCCCTTTGGTTTTCGCTAGGGGTTGGAGGGAGTCCTTATTGATAATGACCAACGCCTGTCGGGATTCTCCTACTACTTCCCCTAGTTTGGCGATCTTCCAATTGTGAGTTGGAAGTTGGGGATTTGACACTTTCATCATTTTGATGATCGTGCTACTTCGGCAGGTTCTCTCGACAGCCATACCCTAGCTCTTGGCCTGCTAGGGATTTCCTCCCTACTTACGGCTTTGAGCTTGGCCCCCGGCCACAGACTTCCCATCTTACCTATCGCCTGCTTGTAGAGATACGTAGATCTCTGATCAGCATAAGCAGTCAAATTAACGTGGCCCCGATGCCAGCCAGCATCTCTACAGGAGGGAAACCATTTCTAAAATAAAATCATAAGAAGCTACGGGCTATGATTTTATTACAGGTAAGTTTATTAAAAGATTCGCGAATAACCGATATATAAAAACTGAAAAATATAATTCTAATTCAAAAACTAGCTCACAATGAAAAAATTAATAAAGCATCACACCACTAATTTAAGTGAAAATATAGTTAAAAATAGAAATATAGCAAAATGCTCTCCAAAATATAAGAAATTAACAAATTATGCAAAAATTAATGACTACATAATTAACAAAAAGACAAAAAACAAATACAAAATTTTACTAATCACAATTAAAACGAAAATATAATTATCAAACGTTTACTCTTTTTAGGAATGAAGTTTAAAATTTTAATTGCAATCAAATTACTCGCTCTGATGAACTTAAACGTAAACTCTTGAAATGGAAGTCAGACCGTTCCAAGTCAATGGAAGTCAGACCGTTATTCGGAAACAACGGTGTAATCATAAAACTAAACACAATGCAACTCGTAGACAGTTATTCAAAAATACTACACATTGTAGACCTAGATCAATACCAAAATTTAATTAATACAATTAAAACAAATATTGATTCGTTAAACTTGCAAAAAACAAATCCTAACTCTTTACTACTTGGTAAACAATTAGAGTATTTGAAACAAAATTTGGAAACTATTATCTCTCATCCACAGAAACAAAAGGGGCCTGCTAAATGTATTACGCTCGGGATTAAAATTCATCGCTGGTACAATTGACAAAGATGACGCAAAACAGATTTCTGACTACATGGATAACTTAAAGCAGAATACGCAACAAATAACAGAACAGTCTAATAAACAAATAACTATAAACCAAAAACTAATAACCTTAATAGATAACATAAAAACGCATATTAATAATCAACAACAACAGATTCAACAGATTCAAAAATATTTATCTAAAATTATTACTAAAAGAAACAAAATAATACAAGATGATTCAAAATACGTATTACAAATATACGTAAACGTAGCACATATGAACAAAGAAATCGAAGGAAGCAAAGGCATAATACTGCTTTGTAAACTGAATGTTCTAGCACATGACATTCTTTCTCCTAATGAAATCCAAGATTGCAATATAACATTGGAAACTCTTTTTTTATTTAATGTAGCGTAATTTTAAAGGAAAGAAAAATTGTTCTAGCAATTTTAATTCCAAAATTCACTGTTGAAAAATATTTTAGTGCTATTGTGATTCCATTTCCCAATCAAGTAAACCAAGAACTATATATAAGTAATGAAAATAATATAATATCTGAAAAAAAAGTAATATTGACATTTGAAAAGCAAATTGTAGAAAAAAAAAAATTAAAAACACATACAGATAATTGTATTTCAAATTTATTTAATAAAAACAATACGTGTAACTTTAATTAACAATAAACCGTCTATTGAACAAAAGATTCGGGCTTGTTAATTACAAAAAATATTGAACAATGTAAATTATGACAAAATTGTCAAAAAGAAGATGTAATTGAAAAACATAATTTAATAAAATTTATAAATTGTGATGTAACAATTAATGATTTAATATTTGTAAATAGAATTAAAATGTATCAAAACAAAATTATGTTACCAATGTTGAATCTAAAAATAAACAAAATAATAAATATTTTAACTTTAGACAATGTAAATATAGAAAATAAATATAGAAAATAGAAAAATTATTAAATAAAGAGATTTTAAGAAAAAGATATTTCAATATTCGCTAAGCTCTGTAATATTCATAATAATATTTACTATTATAATATTTATAATACTTAGAAAATATCGTCAAAGTAATAAAATTAATACTATTAAAGAGTCCCAAACGTAGCCCAACGTAGAAAACTGGTAACCCAATAATTTTTCCGGGACGGTGTTGAGGTGTTATATACGGATTATAACTTTATAACTACAACCTCCTTCACTATAAATTTATAAATTCTTTCTTTTTATTTAAATTAAACAAGCTAATTTTCTTTGTTACGAAATTAGCTTAGATTTAATCTTTTAAATAATTTAATTAACGGAGCATTTCAACACATAAATTAAACGCAAATAATTTTATGGTATCGTTTTACTGAATATCACAGAATGCTTAATGATTATTGTTGTATTTAATAAATATCACAGAATGTTTATTATGGATTTTGGGTACAGTTAATTTTTAAGTTTTAAGTATGTTCAAGTACAGTAATTATAAAAAGGAAATATAATAAATGAATCTATATAAAAGCATCTAAGAAAAATTTTTTTGGGATCACATAACTGTTTAAAATTGAAAAAAAAAACTAATTTTTATGTATCATTTTCATATTATTCAAAAAAATATATAAATCTATATTATTCGCATATAAATATGCAGATAAATAAATTTCGCACTTTTCTTTCGAGAAAGACAAAAAAAATTTAACTTTTTGTTTTAATAAATTAAAAATAATGTAAGAGTATAATGTTTTAATAAATTAAAAATAATGTAAGAGTATAATGTGTTAATAAATTAAAAATAATGTAAGTATTTAATCATTTGCAATGAATGTTTCGCTATTTTAATTGACTCAAATTTTTTATTTGAATAAACATGAAATGTAACATGTATAATTTAATAAAATTTTCAATATTTTTTTAAATAATTCTGTATTATTATTTATTTTTAATAAGTTTTTTATATTACGATGAAATATATATGTATGTACATATTAAATTTTATATTCTTATACATATGTACATACATATCTAGGTACGATAAGATAATTTCAATTTTATAAAACAAACGTTTATAAATATTTTTTTACTATTATTTTGTTCATGAAGTTAGAAAGAACAAATAATATTAAAAGAAACCTGATCATCATCCGTATTAATGTCATACTTGAGAAGCGTGGTGCTCAGTTATTTAATTAAATGCAATTGTAAAAAGTAAACCCTTTTGTTTTTACTTCATTGAAATTATAATTTAAAAAAAAGAGGGTTTTTTCTGGAACTCCTAACATATTAAAACACTTTCTATTATTAGCACTCTGATCGCAAATTACTGCCTTAACATGTCTAAATTAAAGCTGTACCTAAATTGATATTTAAAATTCTTTAAGATCTTTGCCACAACTTATATACATATATACATTTTTTATATAATTATATGATTGATTATATGATTTTCTATGAACGTGTTGCGAACCAACAAACCCATAAAAATTGATTTTGTTTTCAATTATTTTATATGATATTTTTATAGGACATCTAGAAGACATACGTATATGATTTATGTATCTATATGCGAATAATTTTTTTTAGTGCATTTCTCTGCCACATAAATCTGAACAGGAAATTACATAGCCTTTCCTTTTCAGGCGTGGCTGTAAATGTCGTAATGGGGCATAACTCCTACGTGTGTGGGATTCGAACCCACACTCCCTCGGTGTTTACAGCGTATTTTATACGCTCTTAACCACTAGGCCACCGAGGTCTCCATGCGAATAATATAGATTTATATATATTTTTTTTGAAGATTATCAGAAAAATATGAAAATGAAACAAACCGGTTTTTTTCAATTTCATATAAGTACATATGTTTATTGAGTATGAAGCAGCTATATGATATATATAACTATGTACATATATGCGAATAATATTATTTTATATCATATTATTCTGTAAAAATTTGTTTGAATGCAGGTTTTTGGGGTACTATATTATTTTACAGAATTTGGTTAACAAATTTTGTTCTACGTGAATACTCTATGTACTTATATGATTTCTTTATGATACTACGCCCATTTTAATATTGTTATCGATATTCGTCCTGAAAGAAATATCAAATACTCGATGCATGTTATTGAAGCGAAATGTCGATTTATCGATTATCGATATTTATCCAAGATCTTACATCACTAATGCTAAATAATTCTTATTTATTTAGAAGAAAACAAAGTGTAGTGTATGTAGTTACCGCTTTGTAAAAATTTGTAATAAGAATTATAGAATTGGTTTTGATTTTTGTGTTCAATTTGGGAAGTTAGTTTTTAATTTCCTTATTATCTATTAAATTTTTTATGCGCGTAATTATAACTTACGCATTTTTTTTATAAGAACACAATTTTTTTTGTATACAATATTGGTAAGTCAATTTTTATTTTGATTTCATTTTTTATAAATAACAATACAATTTTTATAGGGTACTCTTTTTCAATAATATTGTAATATTTTTTAATAAAACGAAAAATGCCCAATCGTAAACATTTAACAAACCGGACGTAAACGTAGTCGTAAAACGTATTATATAGCCATAAGAATTATTAATACTTCTGATTTGAATAGTACCTCTACTTCTAATTTAATTGTAGAAGCAAAAACTTCTGATGTGAATACTGCCTCTGCTTCTAATTCATATGCTGTTTTAAGTGACTCTTTTAAATCTGCTTTGAATAAAAATCCTAAAAATGTTGAGCAGGTACACGTATTATCATTGTCTTGTTCATTTTGTTCTGCTTTTCATTTTTCTTCAGAAATTACTTCAAATAATAGAACTGCATTTAGTTTATGTTGTCAAACATAAACAAAATTTTACAACCTCTAACTTCTTCTTCCGTTTTACAATCTGTCATTGAAGGTACAAATTCAAATAATATAAACGACAAAAAAATATATAAAAATTTTCTTGAAAACATTCGCTCATATAATTCTGCATTTACCATGGTCAGTTCAAAAGCCAAAATAGAAGATTGTGTTTTGAATGGTATTTATCATTTTAAAATGCATGATGTTTTTTAACATCGCATTGGTGAATTAGTTTCAAACTATTATATTAATTCTAGGTATGCATAGTTATACTTCTACGATGTAGATGCTGCTCTGCAATTTAGAATGCGTTAAAGTGCAAACTGTCAGTGTGATTTAAAAATAATGCGTGAATTGGCCAATCATTTACAATTAGTTAATCCATTTATTAAATCATTTAAAACAATGTCCGATCTTAACCAGAATAATTAAAATAATACCAGTACCCAAATTCAAATGTATAGTACATTTAATCAAGAAAACGATCAAAGGCATTACAACAATGCAGTTAAAACTGACGTTGCAACAATTTTTAGATCTGAAGATGGTACTCCACCAGGCGACCATAATTTAATTACTTTTTTTGAAATTCCAGTGAAATACGACATGTTTCTATTCTCAATTCTTCCCTTGATGTCCAAAAGTATGTAAAACCCGCATTATTCATTACAATGACATGTAATCCAAATTGGCCTGAAATTATTAGTAATTTAGCACCCTGTGAATTTACTAATTTTCACCCAGATATTATTGTTCGAGTTTTCCATTAAAAATTAAAAAGTTGTTAATTATAGATTGTTTAATCAAAAAACAGGTAGTGATCTTGACAACCGTTACGTTGTACCATATAATTCGAATTTGTTGACTAAGTTTGATTGTCATTTGAATGTTGAAGTATGTACGACTGTAGAAAGTGTTAAATATGTGTATAAGTATATTTATAAGGGTTATGACTGTGCAACTGTACGATTTGTTTGAGTAAATGAAAATAATGGAATGAATGAAGAGGTTGTTAATTATGATGAAATTGAATCTTTTTTGAATGGTCGATATGTTGGCTCTATTGAAGCTGCCTGGCGAATCTTCGAGTATGAAATGCACTATCAAACCCACATTTCTGTTCGACTTGATTGCAATTTGCCTAATGCCCAAAACGTGTACTTTACAGAAGGAAGTGAAGAACAAATCGGGTTAAACCCACATCAAACTAAACTGCTAGCTTTTTCGAATTAAATGTTAATGATCCTTTTGCTAATAATTTATTATATACCGAAATTCCTTATCATTATATGGAATGAACAGCGTAAGCTTTGGGTAAGAAGAAAAATAATACTGATAAAAGAATTTCCATTTTTATATGCAATTGTATTTTGATAACATTTTGGTTAATGATCACATATGTATGGAAATTACATTGTAGAACGATACTAGGTCAATATATTGTATTGCATTTTTGTTCCAAAAAAAATCTATGTCACAAAGGAATAAATTAATAGTTTTAATTCTTTAATTACATTTACATTATTTTTATTTTCTAATACAATTTCATCAAATGTTGTTTTATTTTTAAAATTATAGGTTTGATGATAAAAAAATCTTTCTTCAATCTTAAATTTTAAATTTGAAAAAAAAAAAATTATCTACTATTCCATTATATTTAATGTGCAATTACTAAAATAAATAAAAACATGGTTTGATACAAGTATATTTCTATTATCACATGATTGATTTATATAGAGTCTTTCAAATTGAGTTTTTAAAAGTAAGTACTTAAAAGACATAGAATTTGAATTGAAACTGGAAAATTTTTTATTTATTTTTGAAGTACAATGTTTGCCATTTATACTCTGAAAATGATATCTCCCATGTGACCACCTCTTGCGTCTCTACAGTACCTGATTCTTTTATCAAAATTTTCGGTCACATTCTGGCATAGTTGCGGCTTTATCTCACCAATAACTCGAATAATTTCTGCTTTCAATGCTTCAACGTTTCGAGGATTATACTTGCAGACCTGTCCTTTCACATAGTTCCAGAGAAAGAAGTCTAACGGTGTCAAATCGCAGTATCTTGAAGGCCAGGAGCAATTCTTGTGTAAATTGAACTTTCTAGGTCTTCAACGCTAAATCTTTGTCCATAATACGCCATACAGTTGACTCAGAAAGTCCCAATTGTTGTGAACATCGGCAAAATGACATGGTGGCTGATTTAATTTTTGTGGAATTTTAATTGCCAGTAATAATGAAATTTCTTTAAACTGGGCTAGATCTAATTTTAGGCGTTGTAATTTATGAAAGTCTATGTGACAATGTTCTATTTATTTTTTTGTTAATTTATTTGGGTGTATAATTCCGTGTTCAATACGAGTAGAAGCCAATTATCTTATTATCTGTATTAATTTTTTTTTTTATAAATTGAATTTTGAAAAGTAAGTATAAATTTTGTTAGTTAAGAATATTTTCTAAAAAGTTTATTTGATTTAAAACTATTTTTCTATAATTTTCTATAATTGTTTTAATTTGATTTATTGTATGAAATTGATTATTAATGTTCAATTGTTCGTTATGATTTGTAATTAATAAATGGTAGTTTTGATCTATTAATTATAAATGTTTTTCTATATTTTGTCGGTCTTATTCATCCATTTTTCCAAATAATCAATTAACATAACACCGATGCCGTTTATTAATCCACGTTTTAAAATTCTTGTGGGTAAAATGGTTTTTAGTTTATTTGCAATTTCAAGATTTCTCTTTCTTGTTATTCTAGTATATATTTTGCTTTAGTTGAAATGTTTTCAAGTAAATCCAAAATTTCAACTGGATGAATAATATGTATGACAATATCGGTTTGAGTAACTAAATCTTCTTTATCTATTATTTATATATATATTTTTATTTATTTATTTTATTTATTTATTTATTCATTTCTCAAAAAGAGCTCTGTGAAGCTCGTACAGAGTGTATACATTTTTTTTTTTATCAAATTCACTTAAATTCAAATCAGTGCAATAATAATATTAAAATAGGCTTAAATCTAGATATTATATTTTAATCTTGTAATTAACAAAAAACAAAAGCAAAAAAAACAAAACAGAAAATAAAAAAAAAAAAGAAAGAACGAGATGTTATTTTAAGTTATATACATAATAAAATTATTTAGTACTTTAAGTTCATTGTTAAAAAAAAATAAAAGAAAAATAGGAAAACAGAACAAACTAATTTGTTAATATTTTGAAATATATAACAGTTTACATTGTTTTTTAAATTGATTTCTGGATAAATTTTGTATATTTATATTTATAATATATATATTTTGTATATATATAAAATTTGAATGGTCTTTTAATATTTGTCAAATGTACATTATCTAATTTTATTTTTTTGTATTTATGTCGTTTTTAACTGCCTTGTGCTTTGTATTTTGTGACAAAAGCTGTCGACCTAGTTTCATTATAGTTTTCCCCAAATTTATTAAGTTTTACTAGATATTTCAGTAATTTTATATTTAGGCTTTTAACTTGTTATAAGTTTCTCGTATATCCAAGTGAGAGCTTTTTTTAACGTGTTAAAATTTCCCGAATTTGGTTCTAGGCTTTAAATCATTTTATAGATTTATGATGGTTCTACTTCTGGTTTGTACCTTAATTTTAGTATGGCTTTAACGTCTGGAAATTGGATGGATTTGGCACTTTATTTATGATGGAAAGTTTTGCTTCTCGCTGGATTCTATAAAAAAAAAACTGTTAGAAAAAAAATAGAATCAATTAATGTTTTCTGATCTGCGTTTTTTATAATTGATACTTGGTATTCTACATTGCTAATGGAGAAGTTAAGCCTAAGGAGTTACATCTCCTTTTCCGGTGAATGTTGACATAAACTTAACGGTTTTATGAATAAGTGATGCCATTGCTGTTGAGTTCGGTGGAGCTGTAATTGGATTTAACTCCGACACGATTTTAGATAGGAACTTGCAATTTTAAGATAAGAAAGCACTTTTCGGTATTAGGGGTCAAAAATTGAAAATTTGCTTTTGTTAGACACCTGTAACTTAAACACCTGTGCAAGTTTTCTTCAGCAAGACATAAAAATTAAAGCTTCAATAATATATGTTTACGTATGTTAATGATTTTTCTTAGTTATATAGCGTTTTTCTTAGTTATATAGCCCCTTAAAATTGCAAAAAGTCCTTTGTTCACATTTTTTCTTATTATATGACATTTTTAAATTTTGGTGCAGTCACAATTCCAAACAATTCTAAGTTTGTATCATCTTTTGGAAATGCGCGCTTTTAAAAACCATTGGTTTATATTCTGCCTTGTTTTCAGTTATAACAACTCGATGAAATTCAAGATATTAATCGCTGGAATATGGCCATTGAACACCGTTTAAACCGAGATTTTTTCATTGAAAGATCGACGAATCAAAATCTGTGCCATCTCAGATTAATATATTCCATTCTTTTGTAATATTTCAAATTTAATTAACAAAACATTGTTACAAAATAATTTATTGTTATAATTTGAGTTTTTTTTTCAGAGATCTTAAATGTTTGCGGAATACAATTCACATCAACCTATTTCTTACGTACATTCTTTCAGCAACTTTATGGATCTTAACACTTCTATTCCAGGTTGGTATTAATATTAAATTTGTACAATTATATTTTTTTCCTTTTGTTAAATTATACTTTTAATTTTTCCTTATATTTTTGCAGATGTCCGAAAAGCCTGGAGCTTTTAGTTGCGGAATTCTTGTTCTGCTTTATCACTACTTTCAACTGACAAATTTTTTCTGGATGTTAGTAGAAGGTCTGTAAGGTTACTTAAATTAAATAAATGTTATATCAGATTAAATATTATATAATATATCGCAGTAAAAGTAATAATTTTATTTGTCCATTTCTGTTCAACATAAAGCTTATGCAAATATCATTATAAAATTATTAACGAGTCGCTTCTTCAACACATTCTTAAGAAACCAACTAGGGTTATGCGCCATAACAAGAATTAAGTTACACACTATAATTAAAAGTTTTTGAAATTGTATTTAGCACATTTCGAAAAAAAATTTGAAAAAATGAGCCTATTAGTTTCACTTTGGCCGTCTGTCTGTTTACACTCTTAAAGGTAGAGAAAGCTAATTTTAACCATGAGCAGGTCTCATAAAAAAATTAATTTTAGAGAACAACTTTTTCATATAGACACATCCATTTCCAATCTACAGCCTCTTAAACTTTAAAAAAGCCCTATTTTTAAATGTGTAAATCTCAGGTTCTGCTTAACATTTTTCCAATTTGAAAACGTCGACAGAACATTTTTTACCTTTATAAATCAATATCAAAATTATACAATTTAATATACAAATTTTTTTTTTTGTAGGTTCCCCATAGGTAGCAATTTGTAGGTTCCCCATTTTTTTTGGTTGAGTTCCGACCAAAACTTCGGGTAGCTGCCGAACAACTAACTTTTAGATCTCCACAATTTTTTTGAAATAGAGCCATTTAAATGTAACTGCTGATAGATATCATAAAAATATTAATTTTATGTTAATATTAATTTTTCTGTAGCCCCACTCATTAAGGAGCTACAGCCCCCCAAAGCCCCAAAAATCTCTACATTTAAATTCTTATAACACAAGTTTTATAAGGTACATCTTCAATCTGAAAATTCCAAATGATAGGTGCTATTATGAGCTTTACAAACATGTATATAATAAATATATACTTGTGCTATACGGTGTCTTAATTTACCGTTATGCGAAACTGAATTATTGCAAAATCCTTTAACCCTTCTATGTTAAGCTTAAACAGGCCGCTGCAGTGTTAGATTTTTTTTCAAAACCATATTGGTCTTCATTCAAAATATTACTATTAGTTAAAAACGTTTCCAACCGCGTTTTAATTATAATTTCAAAATTTTTGAAAAAGCACTAAGTATAGACACTGGGCGATAGTTATTTCGGTTTCTTTCACTTCCACTCTTAAATATTGGTATTACTATTGCACTTTTTAGTGAAGTTGGGAAAACAGAAGTTTCAAACATCATATTAATGAATTTGACCAACATAGGAGTTAAATTATTAGCAAATTTTTTGATAAACTTTGTTGAAATACGGTCATTACCAATTGCAGCTGCAGATCTTAACGAGTTTATTACCCTATTAACCTCGTCATTATTAGTTGGTATGAACTGAAATTGCTCATATATATTTCTGGAAAAACTACTTCACAAAATTGGGTCTTCAGAAATGTTAATTTCAGTTGTGACATTAACAAAGAATTTATTCATTATATTCGCTATGTCTTGCTTGTTTTTAATATTTTCATTGCCATTCTCGATTTCATTAATGCTAGGAGAAGAAGCATTTTTATTAAACATTATCAGTCTATAGATATTCCATAGTTTTTTACTATTATTAGGATCGGCAGATAATTTATTAGAGAAATATTGTTTTGGCCTGCAATACTAATTTCTCTACTTTATTTTTGTATTTGTAATATAGCTCTTCTATATGCTTATTATTTGGATACTTTCGTTTGAATTTTAAATAAGAATCTCTTATTTTCATTTCATTGACTATATGATCTGTTATCCACACTGTTTTCTTTTTACTGTTTCTTATATGAATTATTTTTGTATATTTGTTTATAAACGAGGTTAATTCACTAATAAAGCAGTCAAAATTATTGTGTGTGTTTTTGTAGCCCAAAAATAATCATTTGCAATTTTCTCCTAATCAACAACTGTTTTAAATTAAGTAATTTTCTCTTTGTATGGTTTTTTATCTAAACTTATTAAAAACATTTGGTGATCAGACATAGAGGTGTCAATTACATGAAAAAAATACTGTTTCTGCACAATATCTGTAATAATATGATCTATTATTGTCTTAGAAGTAGTTCCCATTCTTGAGCGAACACCTCTGTGACTTTATTATAAATTATGAAGCCGTTAGCTAAAAGCATATTGCAATAACTTATGACATCATAACTCTTTTTATTTAATAAATTTAGTTTAAAATCTCCTAGGACTATAGACTGCCTAAATTTAGTTGTAATGTCATCTAACTTATCAATCAATTAATCTAACTTTGTTTTCTGAGATCTATATATTGCAAAAATATTAATATTTTCTTTCATTAACTTAATACCTAAAAAGTCTGAATTTTGAATTTTATCTTCGAAAAGTATACAGCTACTTAGGTATTCCCTGACATAGATAGCAACTCCCCCATACGCATTTTCTCTATTTGAAAAGTAACCAATGAAGCCCGGTAAGTTAAAAAATTTATTTTCTTTAAGCCAAATTTCTGTCAACACGACAATATGAACTTCACAACCATAATTACTTAATTAAGACTTTGTATATTACCTATTGTTTTTCAATAATTTTTCTCTATTTCTTTTTGATCTGCCCTTGTATAATGACAAACTTTTATGTTGCTGTTTATATTCTCTATATCATGACCCATCATAAAAACAAAACAAAGAAATACTATTTAAAATTAGGAGAGCATACATAAATAAACAAAAACGAGTTAAATAAAAATTATATTATTATAATGATTTTGTATATAAAGTATAAAGATTTTGTATAAAAATTTTATAGCATAAATGATTAAAAATTGGTCTAAAGCTTTTCGATATTTCGAAAGAGTTTTTACCAATTGAATATTTAATTAAAATATTTTTGACAGTTGTAAAGCTTGATACAACAACTACACAAAATAATTGTAAATTAAGAAAAAAAAGTATATTTGTAATTACGAAGAAATTAACAATTTTAAAATTGTCAATTAATATGTGAATGAAATCTATCTAAAGTATTTCTGACAGATCTACAATATGATGTGATAGTATTACAATACAATTTGTGTTGTGTTTTTATTTTTAAGTAACATATTATGTAATTTAAAATAAAAATTTATTAAGTTAATATTTAAAATTAGTTTAATTATTTTTAAAGTGTAATGTAGTGTAAATTGTAATATATTGTAAATAAATAATGATGTGTAATAAATAAATACTAAATAAATAATCTGAAAATTGATTAGGGTAAAAGAGATTAAGTTGAATGCAAAGTTGATAAAAAAAATAAAATAAATAATATTATACATAAAAAGTATTTCAAGTAAGATTAGATAATTATTAATTAAGTTGTTTTTGTTTAAATATAAGTAATTTTTAATTTTTTGTGTTATGTTAAAAAAAATAAAAAACCAACCAATATATTGATTGGTTTGAATTTATATTTATATTGATTGATAATATGTACTGATTCTAAATTTTATAATTGTTTTTAAAAATTTGTTTAATTTTAGTGTTAATAATTTTAGGTTAATGTCTAAATGCTTATAGGTTAAGTGAAATAATCTATGTAAAACGTAAACAATTCTAAAAAATATTAATGTTGTTAATTGTATAGAAAAATAAAAATTTAAAAGAAGTTAAATAAAAGTTATTATATTTAAAAAAATGCAAATAATTAAATAGCTAATCAGTTCTGTTAAAATAATTATTAACAAAGTTGATATTTTTCTTCTTCAGCTGGTAATCCACTACTGGATGATAAGCGATCACATGTTACTGTAATTTGCAATGATGTTGGCATACTCTTCTCTGCATTTTGCACTATGTACTAATTCTCCTATTGTGTTAATACCTATCCAGTTACGGATGTTTTTAAGCCACGACATTTGTTTTCTACCTATGTTTCTCTTACCTTCTATTTTACCTTGTATTATTAGCTGGAGTAGTTTATATTTAGGACCTCGTATTATGTAACCAAAGTAACTTAGTTTTCTGCGCTTGATAATTAGAAGTAGTTCTCTATTTATATTTAGCCTCCCGAGAACTTCTTGGTTTGTAACTCTGTCTGGGTATGAAATTTTCAATATTCTTTTATAACACCACATTTCAAACGCCTCTAATTTATTTAACGCCGTCACTTTTAGTGTCCACGTTTCTACTCCATATAAGAACACAGACCAGACATAACATTTTAGGTACCTTAATCGGAGTTTCATGTTTATCTCACGATTACACAGTACTTTTTTATATTTAACAAAGGAACTTCTTGCCATTTCAATTTTACATCTTACTTCCTTATCTGAGGTCCAACCCTCATCAAGTTGGCAACCCAAATATTTAAAACTGACAATGCGTTTGATATGTTCGTTATTAATTGCGATAACACCGTTATTGACTAAGTTGTTGCGTCTGCTAACTTTCATGAATTTTGTCTTTTTGATGTTCATACAAAGACCGTAATTATTGCTATGCACATTGATCTTGTCAACCAGAAACTGTAGATCACTTAAGTTATTTGCAGGTTACCTGATGCCAAATCGTTAATTGTAATAGCTGCATTCTGTACTAATAGAGATTTTTGATACACTGAATATTCTTGCCATCGAGTTGCATATTTCCGAGAATATCTGTCATTTTGTCGTGTTATACTCGGTCGAAGCTTTTTCATAGTCTATGAAGCATAAATAAACGTCCTTTTCTACATTCTTGCAATTTTGCACTAGAGTCTGTAGACTAAATAAGGCTTCTCTTGTTTCCATTCCTTTTTTGAACCCGATTCTATCGCTTTTATAATTTCGTGTTTGGTGACAGGAAGACCAAATAATTGTGCTGATGACACTTCGATGATAGTAGATCGTGTATTGTCTGAAAACAGCTGGTTTATGTAGTTTTCCCAAATTTCTTCTTTTTCTTCCGCACTTGTAACGATTTCGTTTTGGCTATTTATCAAGAGGGATGGAGATGTTTTACGATAAATACCAGAGGCTTGTTTGATATTTTTGTGCACATTAAAATAGTCGTGGCGATGTTGTAAGCTTTCAATCTCAGAACATTCTCTATCGAGCCAGTTAATTTCAGCCTGTCTAATTCTGGATCGAACCACTTTTTGAAGACGACTGTGACTTGATCGATGTGGCGCTATCTTCTTCTTTCCTGCATAAGATCAAGTACTTCGTCTGTCATCCACCTTTGCTTGGCCTTGTACTTTTTTGTTCCTAATTTTCGTTTCGCCACACTTTTTAAAATATCAGTTGTTTGATTCCACAAGGATGTTATATTATTTTCATGATGGTTAAGAGAATGAAGTTTGTTGTTTATTTCTGTTTCAAGATTAGCTCTTATTTCGTTATTTTCCAGCTTGTCCAGATCAAGTTTTTGTTGTGTTTGTTGCCTACGAGTTGAAGCTAATTTGATTTAGCAACAAATAGATTGTGATCCAATGGAACATCAGCCCCTGGAAAAGTGTTGACTTTTTTTACTGATGTGCTAAATCTTTTGTTTACTAGTATAAAGCCAATTTGATTCCTGACAATATGTTCCTTGGTATCTCTAGGGGAAATCCAGGTACATAGTCTTCTAGGTGTTAACAGAACCAAGTATTGGTGACTCGATATTTTTCCTCTTGGCAGAACTGTACTAGCCGATCACCCCCTTCATTTCTAGTTCTTAGACCATAATACCCTACAACTTCATCAGTTTTTCCTTTGCCGATCTTAGCGTTGAAGTCACCCATAATAATGTTGAGTTCATGTGGCTTTGTATTTTTAAGTAGATTTTTATTTCTACGTAGAAACTTTCGACTTCTTCGTCGCTTGCATCAGCCGTTGTGGTATAAACCAGAATGACATTTAAATTTATTGGTGTCGTGTTAAATTTCAGACGCATTGTTCTGTCGGAATAAGGTATAAAATCTGATACAGAATATATTAGTTTTCCTGAAACAATTATGCCTACTCCTTTTCTGTGTTGTGCAGTGTCGTTGCCTCAATAGAACATTTTTACACCTTCGGTTTGACAGTGACCACTATTCGGCCAAAAGGTTTCACTAATTCCGAGTATGTCCATATTTAGTCTTTTCATTTCGCTGATAGTGTTGACAAGTTTTCCAGCTTCGAAAGGACTACGTACATTCCAAGTACCAATTTGAAGATGTTGTTTTGTTTTACCTCCGAGGATTCTTAGCACCCTCTTATTGTCGGAAACTGAGGGCCGTGTTTTTTCTGTAGTTTTCATGTGATTTTTCTAGGGATGATAATACTTCAGTGGTTTCCCGTTGCCTTCTGAAGGGTTTTCGGTAGTTTTCCTTCTTTGTAACACAGCCACCCCTTAAGGAAAAGATGCTGTTTGTAGCCGCCTACTCTAGAACAGACGATACTATAAATTAAACTTCGAGTTTACGCTGGGAAGCTTAATCCACCAATCTCGTTTGTTTACTGACCTCAACTACACCACCTGGGTTGGATACCAGATCTTTCGTTGGGGTTACTCAGCGTAACAGCAGGGACCACGTGCAGGTGGAATTTAGTTAATATCATCAAGATTATTAATTTTAAAAGCCTTTGATTCCCTGTTTTGCCGCAAAAAGATATTACCATCTTTAAACCATAAAAATTTAATTTTATATTATGTTTTAATTTTTTTTGCTTCGTTGTACAGCTTAGCCTGCAAAAGAGACAGATAGTGACGAAAAAAAATTTCACGATTACTCTGTTGTGTTAGATTTAGCTCGGCGGTAAAAAGATATGGATAGATGCGTTTATTGGCCATTATAACCATTTTTGCATTAGCTGTTCTCAGCTCTAATAAATATAGCGGATTGATATTATTGTTTTGCTTCGACCTTTGTTGTATCTGGGAAATTTTAATGATATCTGCTGAAATGATATTTGCATTAATTTTTTTTTTGCTTTATCAAGAACCACGTTTTTCCCGTCTTGAATTTCTTTTGGTAAGCCAGCTAGAACCATATTTTTATCATAATTATTGTTAGAATTATACGATTTGTCTAATAAAGACTCCAGATAGTTAACTTTTTTTCCATTATTTTTGTATTATTTTCTAGTAGATCGAACCTTTTTTTTTAAATTAAATTTTCTCGATGAACACTTTTATTGTGATTAATTACTTCATCAATTTGAGCACTTATGTATTTTTGAGAGTTGTTGATTTCGATGACCACAGTGCCAAGTATTTTTAAGTATGACGTAATTTCCTCTAGTGTACAGTCATTCAGCTTCGATGAAATTAGTTTATCTAACAGGTCACCCTCTTTATTGTTATTTATTGCACATTCTTCGTCACTAATATCATCATCAGGTATTAGTATGGATTTATTTATCTCTGGCAAGCATCTAGTGCACTTCCAAGTGACACTTCCTGATTTAATGATTTCGAACAAATCATTTGAAATGTTTCCACATCTTGTGTGGAAGATCATTTGGCATGTATCACTGCACTGAACGTCTTTGCTCTTGTCATTTATGCCTTTTTGCACATCGTACATTGCTTGGACATTTTGATTTATGTATTTATTTTTTTGTTTTTATATTAGGAAGTTCAAATAACTTAAGAATTAATTTTTTTTTTTTTTTGTTTTTTATATTGAAATTAATTTTCGCGCTTATAATAATAGAACTACTATTATTATTTTTTTTTTTTTTGTTTTTTATATTGAAATTAATTTGCGCGCTTTAAGTTAAAAATTAGATGTATAACCTTTGGTTGAAGTTTTTACAAATTGTATAAAATTATTAGTATTATTATTGTATAAAATGTAGTTTAAATAAGTTTTTTTTTTTTAATTTATTGTTTTACTTTTTATGTTTTGAACTTGAAGTTAAAAATTATTTGTCAATTTTCAGTTATCTGAAATCCAAATTGTGCATGATTTTTCGTAACTCCGACAAGCTTTTAGATAAGGACTTGAAATTTTGAGATAAGAAAGAACTTTTAGAATTAGTATAAGTTTCTTGAGAAAAGTTTTTTGTACCCTAGTAACTTAATCTATCACAAGATAAAATAACACTGGGACATCAAATAGTTTTTAAATCATTGTGTGATTTTATTAGAAAAACATTGATGTTATCCTTAGCTCCAATTTGAGACCTATTAGTTGTAATATTTGAATTGCTTATAGTTTTCGAGTTAGCATAAAGAAAGAAAACCTAACATATATGTTGGAATGTTTCCTACAATCAATTTAAATGTTTTCCTTTATTTTTTGGTAAAAACTTAAATAGATTAAGTTAAAACTACTTATTAATAAAATTTAAAAAAGTAGCTATCTTATATCATCAAAAGTCACTCAAAGGAACTGCACGAGGTTCCTCTGAGTAGTGTTGGACTCTAACCAACGAAAACAACCCATTTTAAAACCAAACTTTAGAATTTAGAGTTAGACAAGGATGCCCACTTTCGCCTATCCTGTTCAATATTGTAATTGACGAAGTTATGAGGAAAACAATTACTGGACATGGTTAATAGAAACAGATGAAACACCAAAATCAAAACAAAATAGAAACAGATGGAAAGATTTTGTTGACGCCCTATGCTCCCTGGCGGAGTTGTAGGGAAAAAAAAGGTATATTCCTGATTACAATCGAATTAAATGGCTTACCGAATTGAGCGAGTTCGAGGAGCTACCGTAGAAGTGCCTTATTTAAATTAAAATAACTTACTGTATATTGAAGCTGGGTATATGAAATTTTATGAAAAAACTCATGTTTTATACCAACAACTTCTGTAGTATAATATGGTTATGGTAAAACTGGCTTCAATACCTGCCACACAATCCCAAAATTACTTTCATAAATATATCTCAATACTTAATTATGTCAGATATCATATATTATCTAAGACTTGACCAAATCTTAGGGAATCGGCATATATATGTTCGTGCGGATATTCTAGGATATTCTACACTATTTCTGTTAATTTTTCTATTGTTGCCTCTGGTATAATTGAATTCAAAGGATAAACACGTTCACATTTACTGTCAGTAATAATTAAAAATGTTTAATTTTTCATCGGACCTAAAAAGTCAAGATGATTTTTTTCAAAAATCTTACTGCTACTAGGCCACATTGAATATACTTTCGGTAGCTCTGGGAGGTTCTGTAAATATGAATTACAATTCTTTACGATGAATATTAGATTTAATAGTGTGGGTATTTTTTTTATATATATATTATTTTATAAGATTAAATTTTAACACTTTTTCCGAAAATTTTTTGAAAACTTTACTCATTTCATTTCACATTCATTTCACATCATTTTACTCTCTCAGTCCGTTGGTATATCTGTTTACAAAACTTCTACATTGGTAAAAGTTACTCGATCAAATTTTAATCATGAATAGGTCTCACAAGAAAGCTAATGCCGTCCAACAACTTTTCCATGAAGTCCATCCATTACGGAGCTAAAGCGCCATAAAATTGCCAAAAATTGTATTTTTAAATGTTTCTATCTAAACTTTTGTTTAATGTTTTTATACTTGTATGGAATTATGTTCAAGGGTATAATAGGAGAGAAGATATATTTAGGCTCAAGTGTATGGATTGGATTTGAATCAAATTCTGATTCGATTAAGCCATGTACGTCTGTCCGTCCGCCCGTTCACACGATAACTCAAAAAATAAAGGAGCTAGGAAGGGTTTCGCTCAGTTCTGTTATGTACACGTTGAAAAGTTGCACGGAAAAAGGTAATCCTTGTGGTAACCCGTTGTGGTCTGAAATGTTAACTAAGTCACTTTTGTAAAATTGTTAGTTTCGCTATTTAAACCCGGCAAGGTTCGGCCGGTGGGTTCGACTAGGTGCCATACAACTTCTTTCTTTACATAGAAATAACTCAGTGCCTGTTGAAGCTAGATATTTGAAGTTTTCCGAAAAAATTTCAAGCTATATGGTAATAACTTTTGTAAAATTTGGTTGTACTGATTCTAGTAGCACAACAGGTGCGGTTGTACAACAGGTTCGGGTAGCTGCCATATAATTTATTTTTTTATATGAATGTCTATTTAAGATAGGTATCTGAAATTTTGTGAAAAGATGTCGAGCTACATGCTAATAACTTCTCTAAAATTAGACTAGCCGAGAGCGGCAGGTTCAAGGAGCTGCCATTTCTATTTTCATATAAGCATAATTTATATCGCCATTACTTGCTACTTAATAAAGCTAGACTTCTGAAATTTTCTAAAAATTATCAAGTCTAATCGCAATAACATCTATGAAGTTCGGTTCCTCCAACCTAACAAATTGAGACTTCTTGCATATCTTGTAACTTAATGAAGCTAGGTATCCAAATTTTACAAGAGATGATCAAGTTTTATGACAATAACAACTGCAAAATATGGTCCGTTTAGAGTAAATGGTTCAAGTAGCTTTCAAACAACTGCAAAATTTACATAGATATATCTCGGTACTTAATTAAACAAAGCATCTGAAATTTTGTAAAGGATGATCAAATTTTATGGAAACAGCATATATTATATTCATATCGCAGAATTGACACAGTCTACTCTACTGGACTCTCCCTCGCTTGTTTGAGTATAAAAACGTTAAACGGCAACAACTTATTATATTATTCAATTTATAAATCAATATAAAAATTATATAAGTTTTTGCAATTTAGTATGCACATTTAGTGACGAGTGGTGGAATATCTTCCAAAATTTGCGATGAATTTGATAAGTTCTATTTGCAATTTGTGAGATGTGTTCAGCCCAGGTCAAAGTTTTATTAAACACAACTCCAAGATTTTTAGTATTTTCCACGTAAGGGAATAACATTAACATTCAATTTAAGGACAGGCAGATAATATGTATAAATCGAATGCAAATAAATTACCATTCCTTGAGACTTAAGAGGGTTCAATTTAAGACGGTTAGTTTCTGCCCAATACGAAATGGCATCCAGTTCATCTTTTAATTTTCCGATACTAGAGGTCTGTTTGTGAAGGTTAGCGCTCATGAAAATTTGTGTATCATCAGCTTGCAATCTCCAATGAACCTCACTTAGACAAGTATTGAACCTTAAGCAACACCCTACTTAAGAACTAGATGGTCAGCGTTGAGTCCTTGTAGATTAGAAAACTGTACTAAAGATTTACAAACTGTTAGATAAATAATTTTTAATCAGTTTGACAGCAGATTCATGAAATAAAAAATATCGAATCAATTTAGCACATAGTAAATTATGATCAACTGAGTTGAAGGCTTTTGAAAAGTCCAATAGAATCAGTAGAGTAACTTTTCTCCTGTGCATCGCACAAGCAATGTTTTCGTGATTTCAAGTAAACTTCTTTTAGTGCTGTGGTTCTTCCTGAAACCAAACTAAAATTCAAATAAGAGATTACTTCCATCAAGGTAATTAGAAACTTGCTCGTGTAGTATTGATTCGAATGCCTTAGAAAGACAAGGAAGAAATAGAGCGGAGTATGTTAATTTTAGAATATATACTTCTGGCATTAATGTGTACTATATTAAGCAAATTTTACAAGAGAATTAAGGAATTTTCAATTGGTCTCAAACTATTAATAGTGTTACATTGCTCGTGAATAATTATGTTTTTGCACCGAATAATTTGCAACAACAAAAAAAGAAAAAGTATAATAATTAAAATTAAAATGAAAAAGAAATTTAAATTTAAATAGCTAAACTGACAATATTAATTAAAGAAAGAACCATTAACAAAGCAAAATTAAATTAATATATTCAATGAAATTTAAAACAAAATCAAGTATATAAAAATAAAAATTAAAGAACAAAGTAATTTATAGATGAAATTCCCGGTTAACACTACATTGTAAAAGCTAATCTTCAGATGATATTTGAATTAATTTCATTTTTTGATGTTGATGTCTTTAGTTTTTTTATTAGAGTCTGAAAAGCCTCTAATATGAAACATTAAAACATTTTATGAAACATTAAAATTTTAAAGGTTAAATATTTATTGAAAAATGTGTCTTTGCTCCGGTTGCCCAGGAACTTTATAACAATGGACCCATTTTTATTTAGCAAACGAAACATGGAACCAACACAATTTGTAAAACCATCTTGAAAACCGGTGGTATCTGAAATTTTTTCAAATAGGGGGACCATATTTTCTTGTTCTATTTGTGGTACATCATTAATAAGAAGGTCAGTACAATGCGTTGATTTTTCAAGTATTGTAACTCTAGAGTTGAAATTATTTTAATTAGTAAGTTGATAATTAACAACCAGATTAATGCGTTCATGTAGCTCAGCAGCAAGATCATCTAGTTTGCCAGTCAGTATTAGTATTATTATTAGAAAAAGGTTAGTATTAATATTAGCATCATTTTTATCATTTAGTGACTTTTCTAAGTTAACAAACTTTTCGTTAATTTCCTCAATGTTAACATTGAAGTATTTGACTGTATCATCAAGTTTTTATTAAGTCGATTTTCAAAATCACCAAATTTTTCTTCTACAGTTAATTTAATACTTTTTTCAATACACAAAAATAATTTTAATTGTAAAAGCCAACCAAAATTGAATATATTATACGCACAGATTCAGTGGATTTTCAACAACACATTCCAAATCAAATTTATATACATATTATTTCAATTTAATTAATTTAATTATAACCGCGAAATTGTTTATGCGCAAAATACAAGGTATTGTATTGTATTTGTTGTTGTTTATTTTGCAGCTATAATGTAGCTTAACTATTTATTCAAATTATATTTTTAATAATAAGTACTTTGTGAATACATGAATAGTTAGATCTAATTTTACTTTTTTAAATTTTAATTTATCTGTGTAAATCTAATTTTAATTTTAATAACTTCAAGCAAATTTTGATTTATTATAAGGCATGGGTAAGAATTAATTTTTTTATTATTTAGAATAATTGAGGTTATAAAAATTGAATATTTTAAACTAAAAGCAAACAAAAGCAATAAGTATTACAATATAAATTTAATTATTTAGTGTTTAAAATAAAATAATATATTTCTTATTACAAGAATTATTAATTGAAATTTAATAGTGAAGAATTCTATATCCAAATAAAATAAAAAATTAAATGTAATAATAACTTAAATAAAGTTTTACATTTTTAGTTAACTTATATTTTTAGCCAAATAAGTAATAGTGAAGAATAGTAGATGTAATATGTAAAATAAATAAAAATTTTAGTGTTCCACTTTTTGTTTCTAAATAATACTGTTTTCGTTAATTACACTATAATCTCAAATAATAAGTTCAACATGAAGTTTAGTTTATATATAATCTCAAATCATAAAGTTTAATTTGACAACCTACTAAACTAACCACCTACTCTATAAAATGTATTTTTTTTATCTCTCTATAGCAAGCTGTTCAAAAGTTATAGATTTTTTTATGAAAAGTCGTTAAAGATGTTTAACCCCTCATACCTCGAAAAGGGCTCAGAATAGACCCCTCTTCCCGTATAATTTTTTGTTCGTTATGATGTTCCCCATCACCTTCTGCTCTATATGCAAGTTAACGCGAAACACTCTGTATAATCTTAAATCATAAAGTTTAATTTATTTCAATTATTGCATATTTCCAAATTACATCCAATTTTAATAACTTAAGGCAATTTTTAATTTAATATATTAGTGTTTAAGATATAATAATATATGTATTTGTTATTATAAGAATTAATATTGAACTTAAATCATATTTATTAATTAGAGGTTATAGGTTCTTAGTTAAATTATAATTTTAGTTAATTATGGAATAATGTAGGATTATATTATATTATATAAATTAAATAAAATAAAAGTTTAAGTACTCAAATTTTTGTTCTTAAATAATTGTTTTGGTTAATTACATAATAATCTCGCTAATTAATATAGATTTTCCGCTGTTAATTACAAGTCCGACTTTTTCCAATCTTACTATAAATCTTGGTAACTAAATAACATAAGTTACCACAGAAAAATGTTTGTATGTACCTCCCAACACAAGTAGGAGTCAAAAATCAAAAGCCCTCTATGTTTAGATACTTGTAACTTGTCCCTGTGAAAATTTGTTTTTAAGTAAAGCTTTCAAATTAATGCTTTAATCTTATATTTTAACATGATTAATGCCTTTTTTAATTATATAGAGTTATCTTGAAAATAAGTAATGTATCTCTTGATTTTTCACAATTTTTTCTTACATAAAAAATTCTAAAAAAATTTCATAATTTTATGTGCATGTAGTCACAATCGTAGTAAAAGTAGTAGTTTATCAAGTCTATCAAGTCTAAAATTCTTTTTATTGCCTTTTTGAAAATGTTTTTTGATTTAACTTTTATTCTAATATTGACTTTTTATCAGAATTCCTTTGCAGGTAGATATTATATTATATTTCTTTACATGGAGATATTATAATTGATTGCATCATTACATTTGTATTTTCCGCAAGCATATAAACTTTGATATCTAGATTATTTTGTGTAGAAAAACGAAAACATTGGAAGTTTGCTTACGAATCTTATTCAGATTTTCAGTAACTATAACTATTATTAAACTTAGGCATGCGAGAAAATTTGCATTGTCGAGAAAATTTTCAAATGTATAGTGAATTATAATCATAACTTATTATACCCATATGAACTACTACGGGTACTAGAACGGTCGGTACTAGAACAATTGCAATTTTTTAAAAGATGATTATGTTATATAGAAAAAGCATATATTTCGTTCATACGGGTATCCCAGAGTTGACATATTCAACTCAACTGCACTCTTCCTCGTTTTTTTTATTTTTAATCTAACTATAATACATTTATTATGTAATTTGTAATATGTCTTCAACAGTCTAGCTGGTAAGCCCACAGCAACGCATTTTTACCAATGTGGTGGTCTTGGGTTCGAGACCCGATGTATTAATAATAACAACCAAATCCATATATCCATATAACTACATAAATAAAAAAATAATATAAATATACAAAATATTAATCATCAATATGTGCAGGTATCAAAAAAAAAATTACATGACACAACATAATGCAATAAACATCTTAACGATAATGTCATGTGCATTCGCTGCGACATCTTGTGGAATATATTGACGTCGTCTTTAGGCGTCAATATGCAACTTCAATGTACCAATCTCCTATTTAGAAAGATATTTACAAAACGATTAGTGAAACTGAAATAAGACAAATCGGATTCAACAGTCTTGATAATTAGGCAACAACCAACGGCCATCGATATAAGACTATATCAACAAAATGGAATGTCCAAACACAAATCAAAGCTTGCTCGAGTGGAAAAAAATGGTAGAATATATAGTTCAAATTATGGGTTAAAGTGAAGTTAGATGGAACGTTAATGCAAAAATTATCACGGCTAATGGAAGCACTCTGTTGTACAGTGGCAAATAAATAGAGTGGAACAAACGGTGTGGGAATAATAATATCTCGAAGGAGGGGTAATTGACTTCATAGCTGGAAAGCGGTATCAGATAGACAGACTGATTTCACTGCAAAATTATAAATATCTTCTTACTTCAATGCTATGTACCAACAAAAGTTGCCGTAAATATAGCAAAATATGAGGTCTACGAACATCTCACTTCTTTTATTTTTATTTTATTTTATTAATATAGACCAAAACAAGGTCGTTACAACAAAAAAATTCTTAAATTAAAACTTATATTAAATTTAATACAAAAAAATGAAGTAAATTGTTTTGATGACTTAGAACTAACAATTAGAATTTATATGTATGACTCACTCGGAAAAAATTTTATATTTTTAATATACTGTATCAAATGTATATATTACATATTATAATATATTTAATAAGAAGTTTTATATCTTAAATATACCTTAAAAAAAGCAATTAATTTTGATCTTTATTATTAAGAAATAACAAAAAAAGTTAACAATAATTTTTTTACGTTTTTCTATTTTTTATGCAACACTCTTAATATGACCAAAATAGGAAACCGAGAAAGAATACAGTTCCTCTGCCAACTCTTAGATACCCGTACGAACCGTTAGTATGTTCACAGCCTGTCACTCTGCTTACAATATTATTTTTTTAATATTTTAGTATTTTAAAATAATTTAAGTGAATTTTATAATATCTAGAACTATGGGTTGTATATATATTCAAACTATATGTTTATACATTCTTCAAAAGCAGATTCTAACGAAGGTAGAAGTACATAACGATTATCAATCCAAAACGTTTTCAAACATTCTATAATTCCATTTAATACTAAGCGGTAAATGTATATTAAATTACAAAATAGTAAATATAATTTTAAATATAATATTACATTAATGCGCACATAGTATATTTATATTGTTATAAGTATATCGCCATACATTGCACTATTTCTTTAAAAATATTTTCATTCATAAATAATTTCTTATAAGTACAATAAAATACATATATGTATGTAAATACGGCGCTGTATAATATACATCTATACTCTTATCATTCATTCATCAGTGACGTATACGATATGTAAATAAACATGATATTATACGAGTATAAGTATTTATGTACATCAATATCATATAAATAAAAATTCTTCAAGCAACAGTTATGTTATTTATTTATTTACATTTTTTGTACTACGCATTATATCCTCAACAATTTCAAATTATCGAGTAAAACAAAATGCAAAAAATTCGTTAAAGAAATTTGTTAGAAAATTTAAAAAAATCAAGTAACACGTTCGTCAATTATATAGTAACCCTATTTTATTAAAAAAAGTTGTTAACAGAAATAAGAGTATAATGTTGAAGCTTTAATTTTTATGTATTACTTCAAAAAAAAAAATTTAATAGGTGTTCAAGTTACAGATGTTTAAAAAGAGGAAATTTTCAGTTTTTGACCCCTTACAGCTCCTAAACGGGGGGTGATACAAAAAAAAATTCTGAAATTACTCATATTTATTTTCAAATATCTAACTTCTGTCAAGTTTCCAACTTAAACCGTTTAGAAAATAGAAGGGTTAAAGGATTTTTTAATGATTCAGTTTTGTATAACGGTAAATTAAGACACCGTATAGCACAAGTATATATATATTTATTATATATATGTTTGTAAAGCTCAGAATAGCATCTATCGTTAATTATTGAAGATATACCTTATAGAGCTTGTGTTATAACAATTTAAATATAGACATTTTTCGAACTACGGGGGCTGTAGCTCTGTAACGGGTGGGGCTACAGAAAAAAGTTATTAAAAATAAAATTAATATTTTTATGATATCTATCAGCAGTTAAAATTTCATGTCTCTGTTTCAAAAAAATTGTGGAGATCTAAAAGTTAGTTGTTCGGGACTTACAAATTGCTCCCAGAATATTTTGTGTAAATTTCAAGATTCTAGCTTTATTAGTTTTTGAGTTAGCGTGCTGACGGACGGACGAACATGGCTTAATCGACAAAAGTCAATGGAGCACCATTGACTTTTATTACTTCTGTTATATCTCCAAGTTCCTCTTCAAAAATAGATTTAGTGTATACATTGAATAATAGTGGAATGGATACACCACACTTAATTTTGATTTCTTTTATTAACTCTGTTTTGACTCGACTCGTTCGACTCGAATGCACGAAGAATTATTCTCATGTCTTTATCATCAATCTGAATTTTCCTCAAGATTTCTATGGGTTTTCCATATTAGAACTTGTCTAATGCCTCCTCGAAATCGATAAAGCATAAATGCACGTCGCAGTGCACTTCTCGACAATGTTGTATCAGTACTTGTATTCCAAATAGCGCTTCTCTTGTTTCTAAACCTTTCCGTTAACCGAACTGAGTATTGCTTGTTTTTCTTCAATTTTTCTGTATATTCTCTGATGAATTACACGAAGGAATATCTTTAGAACGTGACTCATCAAGCAGATAGTTCCGTAGTCACTGAAAAATTTTGAATTAGCTTTCTTCGGTATTGTTACAAATGTTGATTTCAACGAATTTTGCGGAATATACCCTGTATTGTATTTTTTATTAAACAGACAAATGTCGATCTATTTCTGATTAAACCTTATCTTTTATCATCGGTGTTTTAAGATTTGTAAATCAAGTTTTCTTTTTTGTTGCGGTGGCTAATTCTTTTTAAATCTAACTTTAAGTTAACTTTAAGTCAGCAGCTAAAAGAATATGATCAGATGGCACATCCGCCGCTGGGAAAATTTTAATTGATTTGATCGAACTTTTAAATAATAAAATCAATTTGGTTTCTTATAATTCTCTCTGGTATCTTCCAAGTATAGAGTCTTCTGTTTGGTAATTTATAAAACGTATTTGTAAATATGAAACTGTTTTCTACACAAAATTTAACTAGTTTGTTTTCTCTTCATTTCTCTCTCCTAAGCCGAAATTTCCAAGAACTGTACTTTACCTTTCTTTCCCAATTTTAGCATTAAAATCTCCCATTGTAAAATTGTAAAACTTTTCTAAAATTGGCATCGTGATAAAAATTTTTTATATCTTCGTCAGATGCTTCGTCAACAAATTTCTTGTTGATTTTGAGATTAGCTGTCCTGCAGATTCTTCGCACCCCTGCACTTTTTAGGGAGCGCCCGTATTCGGGGCCATTTCTTTAATTTGCAGCCAGTTTTTGATCATGTTTTTCTAGGAAATAATACTTAAGTGGTTTTCCGTTGCCTTCTGAAGAGTTTACTGTAGTTTTATTTTTTTTTAAGACAGCCGCCCTTAACATAGGGAACAGACGCTGTTTGTAGCCGCCAATTTTTAGAACAGACGCAACATTGTTTATTTTTGGATTTTACATCTCTTAGTCTTTGGGAAACCAATCCCATGAGACAGCACCACCGGCAGTTGCATTTAGAAATTGATATACGTAAAGGAGTCGACATAGCTTTGCTACCAGATCTCCAAAAAAGAACGTCAATATTATTTTTTAAGACGTCGAAGATGAAGCCAGATGAGTAAATTTGTCTACGTGATGATAAGGTTAGCATGTTTAATGATTTAAGTCTTACAGAGTAACTCGGAAGATTAGCAAAGTCAGAAGGATCAAATTGATATCTTAAGGCAAATAAAAGAAATTGCTTTTGAACTGATTCTTTTTTATTGAAATTTGTTTGAAATGCTTGATCCCAAATAATGTTTTCATATTCCAAAATAGACGAAACAGAACTGTTAAGAGATTTTGTCACTGCTGTATTGTTAAATTCTTTAGCTCTTCTTTTAATAAAACCCAACATTTTATATACTCTGGATATCATGAAGTCGTGATGTAGGATAAAACTAAGTTTATCATCTAGTAGAATGAAAAGATCAGTAATAATACAGTATATCAGTTCTAGGGTAAGGTTTTGAATAGTATAGTCAGTATAGTCATGTAGTACAGAAGATCTTTTACGGATGGAACTTATAGATTTACATTTCGTCGTGTCGATAAATGATTGTCGTATGTTAAAAACTATAGTTTTGAGTAAAACGAAATCAAAGTTTGAAGCCCTGTATCTCGAAACTTATGTGGAAAATGTTTCCAATTTTGGAAATTTTTAGGTAACATGATTCATACCCTATAAAGTTTTGGGTGTTTTTTTTTAAATCTTCGAAATTTATAGTATGATTTAACAATAACTTCAAAATGAGAATGTCGTATGTTAGTTTTTCGTAAGAAAAATGTTTTGCATAATACATACGACAGTTTGTTACTTAATATACAACAAATTAATTCTAAAATGTTAATAATAAATGTCATATATTAATATTGCTTAATAATAAATATTTTAATTTTCAGTCAATAAAATAACTTATAACATTGATTGTTAAACTCTGTATTTCTGTGTTTTAGTTTTATCTTAAAATAACTACACCTATTTTTATAACTACTTGCTGGGTTATTAAAAAATACATTAAAACGAGGAAGAATACAGTTGCCCTTGTCAACTCTTAGATACCCGTACAAACCGTTAGTATATTAACAGCCTGTCACTCTGCTTACAATATTATTTTTTTAATATTTTAGTATTTTAAAATAATTTGGATGAATTTTATAATTTCTAGAACTATGGATTGTACATATATTCAAACTATATGTTTATATTTATACATTCTTCAAAAGCAGATTCTAACCTTCCACCTAACGATTATCAATCCAAAACTTTTCCAAATATGCTATAGTACCATTTAATACTAAGCGGTAAATGTATATTAAATTACAAAATAGTAAATATAATTTTAAATATTATATTATATTAATGCGTACATATTATATTTATATTATTATTAGTATATCGCCATACTTTGCAATAATTCTTTAAAAATATTTCCCTTCATAGAATAATTTCTTATAAGTACAATAAAATACATATAGTACATATGTATGTAAATACGGCGCTATATAATACACATCTATACTCTTATCATTCATTCATCAGTGACATATACAATATGTAAATAAACATGATATTATATAAGTATGTATGTATATCAATATCATATAAATTAAAATTCTTCAAGCAACCGTTATGTTGTTTATTTATTAACACTTTTTTGTACTACGCATTATATCTTCAACAATTTCAAATTATCGAGTAAAACAAAATGCAAAAATTTCGTTAAAGAAATTTATTAGAAAATGTGAAAAAATCAAGTAACGCTTTTGTCAATTATAAAGTAATCCTATATTATTAAAAAAAGTTGTTAAGTTGTTAAGAAATAAGAGTAGGTATAATGTTGAAACTTTAATTTTTATGTATTACTTCAAAAAAATTTTAACAGATGTTCAAGTTGCAGGTGTTTAAAAATAGGAAATTTTCAGTTTTTGACCCCTTACAGCTCCTAAACGGGGGGTGATACAAAAAAAATTTCTGAAATGACTCATACTTATTTTCAAAGATCTAACTTATGTCAAAATTTCAACTTAAGTTTTAACTTAAACCGTTTAGAAGATAGAAGGGTTAAAGGATTTTGCAATAATTTAGTTTCGCATAATGGTAAATTAAGACACCGTATAGCACAAGTATATATTTATTATATACATGTTTGTAATGCTCATAATAGCACCTATCGTTTGGAATTTTCATATTGAAGATATAGCTTATACAACTTGTGTTATAACAATTTAAATATAGAGATTTTGGGGGCTTTGGGGGGCTGTAGCTCCTTAACGGGCTGTAGCCCCGAAAAATTAATATTAACATAAAATTAATATTTTTATGATATCTATCAGTTGCCTTTGTCAACTCTTAGATACCCGTACGAACCGTTAGTATATTTAAAGTTAAAATTTCATGGCTCTATTTCAAAAAAATTGTGGAGACTTAAAAGTTAGTTGTTCGGGAGCTACCCGAAGTTTTGGTTGGAACTCATCCAAAAAAAATAGGCATCCTACAAATTGCTCCCAGAATATTTTGTGTAGATTTCAAGTTTCTAGCTTTCTTAGTTTTTGAGTTAGCGTGCTGACGGACGGACGGACATGGCTTAATCGACTCAGAATTTGATTCTGATCCGATCCATACCTTTGAAGGTATATCTAGCTCGCTTATTTCGAGGTGTTACAAACGGAGGAGTAATTTTATTATACCCGATCGTACGGGTATAAATAGTTTTTTAAATATTAAATTTTATTTCAAAATTTTAGTAAGCCAAATAATAATTAATATCATAAATTATTGACTTCAGTTAAATTATTTCACAAAATTACTTCTTAGTACATATTTAATAGGTAGATAATACAAACATAAAAAATATTTGTTTTTATAATATTTTCTAAGTGTCTTAATCAATAAAAAACAAAATTTTTTTGTGCTTTGCAATATCTGTATCTATACCAAATTCAAAATTTAAAAAAAAAAATAATTTTGACAAAACATAAGTTATTTATTCGTATATCAATAATTATTTATAACATTATTAAATGAAACTCAAGAAATTTCATGAATAATGTTATTTCAAAATATAACAGATCCCGATCATGGATCAAAATCATTGATAACGTTGCTTTATTTTTTTTTGAAATTGTTTTAATTTATTTAGAATAGTTATTTCCTATTCTTGAAAAGGGTACCTACTTAATACTGAATATAGAAATATACCTACTTTTCAGAAATTAGTTGTTTTGGGATTTAGTATACATGAATGATATTTTTATAATTATATTTTTGACTAATTAAAAATCTAAATAATACCAAACAATTTAAATATGAAAAAAAACTGATTTAAAACGAAACATAAAGCTTATTCTAATAGAAATGAAAAATACTATAATTTAACTGTTTGTTTAAAAATATAATACCTGGCCAAAACTAACTATTTCTTCGACATCGTCAAATATTTCATTTGCCATATTTAAACAGTAAAAAAAAACAATTAATTTAAAAAAATAAATAAAACAAAAATGTAATTTTACGTACTCAAGATTTTTTTTTGGTAAAACTGGCGGCGGCGATTCATCCATTATGCTCGTCATTTAAACAAAAACAAATAGGTACTAATTTACTTTTTTAAAAATTTATTATCGTTTACATGTAATTTGTTATTAACATACGACAAATAAATATTAATATTTGAATATTTATGTGTGGTATGTTAAGACATACAACAATTTCTTATTATAACCTTGTATTAAAATGTTGTATGTTAAACATACGACAATTTATTACTGGAAAGAGCAAATACATAGAAATGATGTTGTATGTTGTATTTTTTAGCAACATACGACAAATTAATATTAAAACTGTTATAAACTAACTACATACGACAATTTAATATTGAATATCTAGCTAACGGTAGAATATATCGAAAAACTGACAACAGCATTTAAAAGAGCAGAAAAAATTACTTCAGAAACTTTCATAGTGTAAAATTGTCCAAAATTCAACTTACGACAATCATTTATCCACACGACGATTTCTGAATATTAAATTCTAATTTGTTCAATAAGCACCATTCCTGTAATGCATTCAATTTTCATTGCAGAAAAATTATGCCAGAACTATCACTATCATTGATTAGGTAACTGATAGATTTGTAGGTCGTCTTCAAATGCCATATGTGGTATATTACCTAAACTATCAGAAAGATCTGAAATAAATTTTGATAGGCTTTTTAACTTTCACTGTATAAATACGTGCTTTTTGTTAAGCTTAACTTTTTTTAAATTTTAATTTTTTTAATTTCATTTGTAGCTGTCAGCAAATTATTCAATAATTAAAATATAATATTAATATACTTAAACTTTTTAAATTCAAAAATCATTTTTTGTTTTTTTTTTTGTCAATTTTGCTAAAAGTTTGTGAGTTGACCTAACCCAATTAAAATTTTTTTTAATAAATATTATCAAATTGTGAAATAAATTTAATTAATTAATTATACAATATGGAATTCAAATGCAGCGCTAAAATTTGTTTCATTAATGATGCAAAAACTGAAACTGTTTCCTGTAGAGGTTTTTGTCATCTTAAATTTCATGTCGCTTGTATCAATGCTCCAAGAAATTGGTATAGTTCGTTTCTTGCCAAGCATTTTGTTTGCGAGAATTGTTTAGAGCAAAATAAAACATTTGAACAGTTCTATAATAAAATTTTAGAGGCAATTGATGTTCTGAAACATGATCATCTGGGAACGGTAACAAAATTATCTGCCGTTATTAAGAACAATGCTGCTAGTTTCCAGGAAATGGAAAAAACTTTTGAAGCAATGAATAATACTTTGGCATGTTTTCCAGGTGACGTCAAGAAATTTATTATTGAACAGATGATAGATTTGAAAAAAGAAATCTCATCAATTAGAGCTGTTGTTGAGCCTTTGTCAACTCCAAATAACAATAATAATAATATTAATAGAAATTTGGATGAATTAAAAAATGTGACGAATAATTTGAATAAACAGTATTCATCACTTAAAGAAAATATTACAGCTAGTGATATATCAATGAGTTTCAGAGACGTTGTTTTAGCAGATTTAGATATTGTTAAATCTAAATTAGAGTTACTTCAGGATAGCTGTAAAATTAATAATTCCAATGAAGAACCTGCTAAAAGGGAGTCTTTATTCGAAGAATTAAGGATAGCAGATAGCTTGGACAATTCTGTTGTACTTAACGAGAATAAAGTCACTGTTTCTGAGGTTATTGATGCTTCTTTGAATTCTGGCGACATAATGGATGAAGCACCACGTGCAGTATATCAACCAAATTTCAATTTAAGAATTTCAAATTTACACGTTAATACTACAGAAAAGTTTTTAACTGATTTTATAAAAAAAAAATTTAATTGTGATGACGTTTATTGTAAAAAGATTACTCCACGTTGGTTAAAATTCAACCCAAAATATTTTAATTTTAAAATTAGTGTCCCACCATTTGTAACTAAAGAAATCACGAATTCTACAGTGTGGAAACCTGGTACGATCGTGGCAGATTTTAATGATCTTAGTAGGAAAACTGTAAGTAATAAAGCTAAAATAAATAATAAAAAAAGTTAAAATAGAATTATAAATTTTGATAATAAGAATAAGAAAAATAAGAAAATTAATAAAATTAAAAATAGTAGTATTAATAAAATTAATAGTAGTATTAATAAAATGAATAATAATAACAATAAGAATGTAATTAAAAATAGTAAAATGAAGAAAAATAATAATAGTAGTAGTAAAAATATTAGTAAAAATAATAATATGAAATTTAATCAAAATAATAAAACAGATAATAATAAACATGTTAGCTTTAGTAAATCAATTAAAAAAACACAAACTAGTACCAAAACACACACATTATTAAATTCACATAATAGAAATTCTGATTTAAATAGTTCAATTTTATCTAACGAAAATTTTACTTTCCGTACATCACCACTATACAACAAGCACTCTTTACTACCTTCGTTTAATAACTCTACTGATTTCTCGAACAATAAACCTTATTTATTGCTTCCAATTAATAAAAATAATAATAATTATACACAGTATAATGACGATAATGACAGTATCCAAAGCATTAATGAGGTTCATAGTATTGATGATAATAATAATGACAATAGTATCAATAATACTAGCTCGTTAATCTCTGTTACCGAACCGGCATCTTCTTCTGATTTGGGCAATAATGATTATCCTAATTTCGTTTATGGGAGTACTAATAAAACTAAGTTGGACAATAGTAATAATAATACTACCACTTCAGTTGGTATCACAAGTAAATCATTTGTCAAACCTTTAATGCCGCCAATTACTAGAATGACATATGAATCGGTACAGGGTGATAGCACATATGCTCTTTCAAGATTTAGAGAAGAACGGGTCTATAACAACGTTAGGTTATTTTTAGCTTACCTTCACAATGATTCTTATAACATTGTTCTAGAAGGCAAGACTCGAACTAACCTAATAGTTTTAATTAACAATGAAGGACTTCCTACTAAATATGAAGACCTGTATAAACTGGTCTATATATTCGGAAAAGGATGTAAAAGAGGATCTTCGGTTTTATCGGAGCCAAAGTAACTACTATAAGCACTTGAATTCATCTCGTGAAAGTTATAATAAGTTTTTTCTACCAAGCTCCTCGAAATGATCTTAGTAATATTCCTATTAAGAGAATTACACATACCACCAACAATTTAAATAACATTAAAATATTTTTATCACAACTATAGTGGTATGAGAGGCAAACTCAATAAACTTTATCTTGATGCTAAGTCATACAATTTCAGTGTTCTTGCTATTACTGAAACATGGCTTAATGATTCTTTTAAAAACGAAGAAATTCTTGATGGAAATTGGTCCATTTACAGGAAAGATCGTGATTATCTATCTGTAAATTGTTCGCGAGGAGGTGGCGTGCTACTTGCCGTTAATAATTATGTATCTAGTGTACCATTATCTACTGATACATATCAATCTTTCGATCACCTATTTATTATACCCTACACATTAAGTATAGGGTATATTAACTTTGGTATGGTGTTTTGTAACCACCAAAAGGAAGCGAGTTAGGTATAGACATGTATATATTCTGAATCAGGATCACCGCCGGAGTCGATTTAGCGATGTCCGTCCGTCCGTCCGTACGCACGATAACTCAAAAAGTAATGATGCTATCTTGATGAAATTTATACTGTAGGTTAACAATGACTAAGGTAAGGCGAGGATTGTAAATGGGCGAAATCGGACCATGCGTTCGAGTACCTCCCATACAGCTTCCAAAACCTAATACGCATATTTTCGAAATTAATAAAGATAGAAACTTAAAATTTTGTACGAGGGTGTGTTTTTCTGAATCCCTGATATCCCCAAAATTTGAGATGAAGTGGAGTGGTTGTTCGGGTACCTCCCATACAACTCCCAAAACCGAACATGCATATCTTCGAAATTAATAAAGATAGGAACTTCAAATTTGATAGGAGGGTGCTGTTTCCTAAATCCCTGATTTGCTTAAAATTTGAGATGAATTGGAGTGGTCATTTGGGTACCTCCCATATAACTCTCAAAACCGAACAAGCATATCTTCGAAATTAATAAAGACAGAAACTTCAAATTTGGTACAAGGGTGTTGTTTCCTGAATCCCTGATTTGTCCAAAATTTAAGATGAATTAGAATGGGTGTTCGGGTATCTGCCACACAACTCCTAAGACCAAACAAGCATATCTTCGAAATTAATAAATATATAAACTTGAAATTTGATATAAGAATGTTCTACCCTGTTGATGTCTCTAAAATTTGAGATGAATTGGGGTGGTGGTCCGCGTGCCTTCACACACTCCCAAGACCTAACAATCATATTTTCGAATTTAATAAAGATAGAAACCTGAAATTTTGTACAAAGGTTGTAACAGCATTTATTTTTTTTAGCTTGTATTAAATACCTAACTAAAATAACTTATGGATTTTTAATTTAATTTGAATGTTTTACGTTTAGGGTATAAATAAGTCGGTTGCATCGACTTACTGTTATTTTTACTTGTTAAAATAAACTTAGGTACGAATAATTTATACCTAGGTATTGTTTCGTCCGAATTCTGATAATTCCTCATATTCTGAATTTTATAGTGTATATCACAATATTATTTCCGATATACATGAGAATGATTCAATTTTTGTTTTTGGCGATTTCAATCGTCCTTCTCTTTCTTTTATTATAGACGATACGGATAATTTGTTATTACCATTTAATTTTCAGGACGAAATTGACTTTGGTTTAATTAGTGAATTCTATGGTAACGATCTACAGCAAATTATTAGTTATCCTAATAATAATAACAAGTGGTTAGATCTTGCATTTTTGAATGCATATGATAGGGTGACGGCTAAACTCGCTGACGATGCAGATAATCTATTTACAAACACTACTCATCATAACGCAATCATTTTCGAGTTCTCCACTTCTATTCCACTTTTGACCACATCTTACAATAATGAAATTGTATATGATTTTTTTAACGCTGACTATCAAAGTATTAATAATGCTTTGTCATTAATCATATGGGACGAATTGTTAGTACAACAGGATATCAATTCAGTAATTTCTTTCTTTTACTTTAATCTGTTTCAAATTATAGACGCCTTTGTTCCTAAAATTCGTAAAAAACATAAAACAACAGAACCATGGTTAGATAGAGATCTTAGGAACTTGAGAAATCGGTGCAATAAAATATACAAAAAACTTAAACAATATCAAGCACCATGCGACGACTTATTGAATATGTATAAGCAACTTTCTATCAAAAAGTCAATGCAGCATATGAAAACTATGTCACTGATATTGGCCATAAACTTGTTACTAATCCCAAAAATTTTTTTGATTTTGTTAACACAAAACGAAAATTATTTGGGTATCCCAATTCAATGATTTCTAAGGACAATGTGGTTTCTGCTTGTCCAAAAGAAATTTGCAACTTCTTTTCTGATCATTTTCAACAAGTTTATCGTCCAAGAGCACCAGTTACAACTTCGGCTAACTCTTTATCTAATGGTTCAAATTTGCTAATTACAGACGTGTATCTTTCTGAAAGTGAAATTCTTGAGGCAATTTTGAGTCTTGATATAAAAAAGGGTGCTGGTCCGGACTTAATTCCTCCAATATTTTTATATAATTGTTCTCACACTCTAATTTTCCCTCTTCATTTTATTTTCAATAAGTCACTTTCAATTGGGATTTTCCCACAAGAGTGGAAATCGTCTTACTTAACCCCTATTTTTAAAAAGGGGGATAGAGCATCGGTGGAAAACTATCGAGGTATAGCAATCCTTTCGACTATACCGAAATTATTTGAAAAAATTGTTGTTGATAGAAGTACTCCTATCATAGATGCAAAACTCAATGAACAACAACATGGTTTCAGAAAAGGTCGTTCCACCTTATGGTTTATACATCTGAAATCCTGAATCAAATGGAGAAAGGATACCAAGTTGATGCAATTTACACTGATTTTAGCAAAGCTTTCGATCGTGTAGATCACTTCACTTTGCTAAACAAACTATCAACTTTTAGCATTTCGGGTTCATTTCTTGAGTGGCTTAACTCTTATCTTTCAGAAAGAACTCAAAATGTTAAATTTCAAGGTGCATTATCTAACACAATCGGAGTTACTTCCGCTGTTCCACAAGGAAGCCATTTAGGCCCACTTCTGTTTAACGTATTTATCTCAGATCTTTCAGAATATCTATGCAATATACCTCACATTTCGTTTGCTGATGACCTAAAAATATATCAAGTTATTAAAGATAATTCTGATGCAGCTATATTTCAGTTAAGCTTATCAGTATTACAAGCTTGGTGCACGTCAAATAAATTGGAGCTCAACATACAGAAATGTAAGGTTATAAGCTTTACGCGAAAACGATCTTCTTTGATATACGATTACAAAATAGATACGTAACTTTCGAAAGGGTTTTTAGCATTACTGATTTAGGAATTCTTCTCGATAATAAACTTAATTTTAATCTTCACTATGACTAATTAGTTTCAAAGGCTAATAAAATGTTAGGTTTCATTAAGAGAAGAGCTAAAGAATTCAGTGACATAGCTGTGATTAAATCTCTCTATTGTTCGCTAGTTCGATCTATCTTAGAATACGGTAACATTATATGGAATCCAGCCTTTCAAGTTCATTCTAATAGAATCGAATCAGTACAAAAGCAATTTCTTTTATTTGCATTAAGAAATCAATATAATCCTTCTAATTTTGCTAATCTTCCTAGTTACTCTACAAGACTTAATTCATTAAACATGCTTTCTTTGTCTTTACGTAGACAATATTATTGTCTTCATGTTTTACTTTTGATATTTTGAATAATAGTATTTCTATCCAATCTCTTACTAACAAGTTTAGACTTAACGATAGTGTTAAGCAAACTAGAAATACTAAATTTTTAATGGATTACAAACACAATACAGAGTACGGAAGAAATGAACCCATCAATAGATGTTGTACTGCTTTTAATAAAATTAGTCACCTTTATTCTACATCCATCTCCAGAATTACTTTCAAACACATTTTACAACAACATTTTTCCACTTTAATGACCTCAGACAATTAATTCTTACCTAGGCAATTATTCATTTATTTTTTTTAATTATGACATAATTTAAACATAGCACATATATGTAATTTCATAATTATATAACATTTATTACTTATCTATTTGTTCTCAGATGTCGCCGACATCTATTAAAATTATATTAATAATTGTTAAATAATTTTTAGTCATCTACTTTGGGTAGATTTATTATATGCAAAATAAGCATATGTTTCTTATGTACTAATGATAGTTTTTAACTTTGATTTGTACTGAAATGTAATTTTTACTTCTAAGGTCAATGAATTATAATACATAAGAAACAGTGAATTAACATTAAAGGTAACACTTTTTAAACATTTTAAATTTAATCGTAATCGAATCGTCGCTTTGTTAACATTAAAAAAATTTAATATAAATTAAATAAATTGAAATCCATAATTCTAAACATAAATTGGTGTTTTTTAATTAACTTATATTTCGTAATCTATAAAAATTTGAAATCTATTTTTTTGTGAAATCGTTATCTATTTGAAATCTATAAATCTTTAAAAAAATTTTTGAACTTTTTTTCATGGGTAATAGTGTTTTAGTTATTCGGCAGTATGGATGTGGCAACGATCTACGTATTGAATGTCGAAGGTTTGAGGGGAAAACTAAGGGAGCTCGGTTTGGTTACAACAGTCAGAAAGCATGACTTGCGAGTAAGATTGCTCGAACACTTTCACTTAGAAAGCCGTTACATCCCGGAATTAGACGATTGGGGTAGCGATACAACACTAAGGAGTACCGTCAGTATTCGAACGACTCCAATGATCAGAAGTAACTTTACATTACCGGATGGAGAGGAAAGTTTGTCGCCCTTTTGCGGCAGCGGCTCTCCAGATGTCAATCAATTGATAGCAGAATTTGAGGTCACTGCAGAAACACTGGACTGGAACGAGATACAGAAGTTCATTTATGCAAAACAGCTTTTGAAAGGAGTGACCAAGCTGTTTGTGCGAAATCAGTTATGTGTGAAAACGTTGGATGATCTAAAAGAAATCTTGTTAGACGAATTTGGAACGAAACTTTCCTCAACCGAGGTTCATCGTTTACTACAACGAAGACGCTAAAAGCCACTGGAAACTCTCCGAGAATACTTATATTGCCTAATGGAGTTAGGGAACCCCGTTAATTTAGAAGAAGAAAGCATCATTGATCTAACAAATCAATACTGTTTCAATCTAGTAGAATCAAAGAACATCAGGACGCCAAGGTTCGTTGGGAGCTTTGAAAAACAAAATATGTTATAAGTGCGGAGTCGACGGTCATATTGCGAAAGACTGCCCGAGTATGAAATATAGGTGCTTTCGTTATGACCAACGGGATCATCGATCTTTGGAGTCTACCCAGCTCAACCGAAACCCAGTTAAGCATATTAAGGGGGAGGCAAATAATGTTAACCTCATGACTGAGTTTAGTAAGGATACCCAATCAATTAGGAGACGTAGCAACTTGATCTTTAAGGAGGTGAAGTATAACGGTTCAAGCTTCTCAGCTTTAGAAAACACGGGCTTAGAGTTATATCAGAGAACGATGTATTTGAAAGCCTCGGGCGCCTAAAGTTGGACTCGGATAGGAGAACCTTAGTAGGCCTAAAGGAAGCGGAGTTAGTGACTTTGGGTAGCTCAATCCTTGACATCAACATTGATCAAATTAGTTTAGAAGTTAGATTCCATATCGTTAAGAGGAGCGATATGACTCATTCTGCTATATTAGAAAATAGCGTTTTAAAAGATGTAGAAAGCGTTATGCGTGGAGATGGGGCTATATTTCAAAAGATACTTAAAGTAGGAAACGTTGAAGGAAAGGTATGCAAGTCAGTTAAGGGGATTGAAAGCCCGGAAAAGGTAGAATGTGTAGGTTTTGGAAAAGCAGAAATGACTGCGTTTCGGAAAGAGACTTTTACCGAGGCGATTCAGGAATTATACTTAATAGAAGAAACAGGTGCGACGCCAGTGTTTGACTTATCCCACCTGAATAGAGTTCGAGCAGACACAGTTTTAAGGATGATACACGAATATAACCCTAAACTGGAAATCTCGGCCCCGATCGAAATGAAAATACTGTTGAAAGACGATCACCCCATATGTCAGGGTGGTAGACGACTGTCGTATGCTGTTCAACGTTGGGTAGAGTATCAAATAGACGAGTGGCTGGACCAAAAAATAATTCAACCTAGCACGGCAGAGTATGCTTCACTGATAGTACTTATGTCCAAGAATGATGGAACGAAGAGGCTCTGCTGTTCAATCGGAAACTAAACGAAAAGATAGTGCCAGATAACTATCCGATGGTATTGATAGACGATGTTTTGGACCGACTACATGTATTCACAACCCTGGATTTGACTAATGGATTTTTTCACCTACCAGTTCATCCAAATTCCAAGAAATACACGACGTTCGTCACACACCACGGGCAGCTTGAATTCCGATATGTACCTTTCGGCATTTCCCACTCTCCTTCCGTGTTTTTCAGATATATCTACGCTATTTTTAGAGACCTTCTTCAACAAAACTAGGTTGTAGTTTACATGGACGATATTGTAATTCCAGAAAGAGATGAAGAAGAGGGCATTGAGAGCTTAAAACAGGTGCTAGAAATTGTATCTGCAAATGGATTACGGGTTAAGTGACAAAAATGGCGATTTTTGCGAAAGAAAATAAATTTCCTTGGGTACGTCATTGAAAGCGGCAGTATCAGACCCTCACTGGAAAAGACGAAGACGGTTGATAATTTCAAAACGCCCACCATTCAAAGATTTTTAGCACTCGCATCGTACTTCAGGAGGATTATACGAGACTACGCCGTGATCGCTAAATCATAAACTGATCTACTACGGAAGGAACGCAAATTCAAGATTAATCAAAAAACAATACTTGTAATTGAGCAATTAAAGTCCAAGTCCACAAAATGCAACACGTCGACGCGCTAAGCAGAATGTCGTGTCTATTTTTGTAGGACTCAATAATTCATCGTCTGAAACAAGCACAAATAAATGACGAATGGGCGATGGCAGTTAGAAGAGTCTTAGAGAAGACGAGTTACGAAGACTTCTTCCTAAATTACGATATACTACACAAGGACACCGGCAAGGAGTTGATAGTAGTCCTGGCCGCCATGGAAACGGAAATAATAACGATGGCTCACACAGATGGCCACTTCTCAATGAAGAAGACTCAAGAATATATTGAAAAATCATTTTTCATTTCAATGCTACACTCGAAAGTAGATAGGATCGTGAGAAGCTGAGTAAAGTGTATCATTTCAGAAGCGAAAACAGGCAAAAAAGAAGGATTCCTCGCCTCTATCGATAAGGAAGGTGGATCCTTACAGTCTTCCCACATAGACCATCTCAGTCCTATGACGACGACGAGAAAATCCTACAACTTTATCTGTATCGTTCTAGATGTTTTCTCCAAATTTACTTGGCTATATTCAACCATAAATACTGGATGTGAAGCTGTAATCGACTGATTACAGAAACAGGTAATGACGTTCGGAAACTCCGGCAGAATAATAACGGATAGAAGGCCAGCGTTCACATCTAAGGATTTTAAAGAATATTGTGAGGGGTAAAATTATACCGTTCAAAATGCTGACGGGACTTGATATGTGCACCACTAAAGATTTAAAAATACAAAATTTATTGAAAGACGCAATGGTGGAAGAACTCGAGTCAGAACGAGATTAGATAACAAGGGAAGCTAAAGAGAACATCCATCGAATTCAACAAGAAAACCGTAAAAATTGATCGCGTTTAAGTAGTTTAAAGGTATAATATACTTCTTTTACATTTGTAACACATGTCAAACACAAATATAAATACATTAATATTCTGTAAAACCAAAGAAATAGGAATGTGCGATTTTAATGCTTAAATTCTAGAAATGGTAGGTATACCAAATAATTTATATAATAATGTTTTGAAAATATCTAAAAGAAATATTTATTACAATTTTATTTTATATTTTAAATTTCAAAAAAAAATTATAAGATATTTATAATTTTTTTATATTAATATTTCTGATAAGGGGCCTCGGTGGCCTAGTGGGTAAGAGCGTATGAAATACGCTGTAAACACCGAGAAATTTTGGGTTCGAATCCCACACACGTCGTAAGAATTATTTTTCCTTACAACATTTACAGCCACGCCTGAACAGGAAAGGCTATGTAATTTCCTATCCACATTTATGTGGCAGAGAAATGCATTAAAAAAAAAAGATTTCTGATAAAATAAAACAGTTTTTAAAGAAACATATTTGACTTGCGTTAAATTTAAGTTTGCTCTCAAATTAAAAAAAAAATCGGATAAGTGCGTACAAAAACCGAGGAAAAGTGGGTTCGAATCCCACAAATGTCGTAAGAGTAATTCCTCCTTATGGCATGTACAACCACGCCTGAACTTGAAAGGTTGTGTAATTTCCTTGTTACATTTATGTGGCAGGGAAATGCACCAAAAAAAAAATTTCAAAATGCAAACTAATTTTTGGTATGTATGCTATAATATGTCATACAAAAAGATAGGTACACACATATGTTATATACGTAGATATGTGAATCGTGTATATAAGAAATTTTTAACCTATTATTAGATTTGTAAAACTTAAAAAAAAAACAAGCTTCGTTCGGGTAATTGGGTGTTTCCTTTAAAATTATTTCTAATTCTTAATCGATTACTTTTTGAAAAAGTAATGCAAAGAGTAATTAATATAACAGCCATGTCGTATGGTGCAAAATTCATGTACCTAGCTTTTATTTACTATTTTATTTTCTTTATCTATGTGTTTGTACCTACACAAATTTATATTTATGAAATATATGCTTAAAAAATATTTAATATCGCACAGAATTAAGGCGGACATCATGTAAATACATGAATAATAAAATTTGTAGAATGTGATATAGGAAAAAAACTGTATCTGTAACTATAATTTTGTCTATTTTATCAAAATATGTCTTCCTCTGTGTATTGTTACCTTATAGTGACAAAGTCTACTAAATGTCACCATAAAGTTGCGAATACGAGCAAAACCGTTGCAAAAACGGCAATTTGGAACTACAAAGTTCTAGCTACCTTATCGTTCCGCGTGCTGCTATATAGTACGATAAATTGTTTCTACGTAGTGATTAATGTTTTATTTAGGTTTTTTTATAAAATTTTATCTGTTTTCATACTTTTCTATAAGGCGAGGTTGTTAATACGTAGTAATACGTAGTTGTTCCAAAATAAGGTAACAATGACGTTTATATGACTTCAAAGTTTCCCTTATGAAAGCTGGGTCTCCGTAGTTGCAAATAAAGAATCAAGGACGTAATAAAAACTAGAAGAATAACACTCCCTTAAATTAAAACTCTATATCCCAATTACCATTTTTGGGACTATGAAAATTACTAGGTAGTTTTAAAAATTTTTTATGTGATTTTGTGCTCCTAAAACCTAAATTTTTCACTTAATTTTATTACTTCATCGTAGATAAAATAGGCATAGTTCCGTAGCAGTTAAAAGAGGAAGCTGGCAAACTTTGTTTTAGACTTTTTATCAACCCAAACTACAAAAAGAAGGTAACTTTTACTTCGACTGCTGCTTGGGATGGTAATAAGAAATTTTTAAGAAAATTTTGGTTTTAATAGAAGTATTTTGAAAAAAAAAAGTCAACACAGTATGTCAAAGCGTGGTTTTTTAAAGTCGCACATTTTTGTATTGCTAACTTAATCTGGAATTGCGACTATATTTAAGTAGGTATAGGGGCACTTTGGCATGGGAAAAAACAAGCCCATATCGCACGACCTAGTTTTTAATAAACCATATCGCACGCCCACGCAAATTAACCTACATTTGAATGGCCTTGAGTTATAAAGAAACCGGAAGTGTTGTGACCTGGATTCTGTTAGAAGTTGGGGTTAAAACAAGTTCTTAGAGCTCTTTGATTGTATTTTATAATAGGTCAACATGAAAATAGTAAGCAAAACTATTATATGTAAATAATAATACACGTGTTATTTAATGTTGGTGAACTAGTTTTAAAGTGTATCTTTAAGGAATGCGTGTTTTTTTTTGTGTTGGTTAACTAGTTTTACTATAGGAAGAAATACAAAATAACAATTAGCATCTTCGTTTTTTTTTTTTTTTTAGTAGAATATCTGGTTTAGATTACTATGTAGTATTTTGAAAAGGTAGAAAAAGAAAGAGGCAAGAAAAGTTGAATGCAAATAGATTGGTATAGTATAGTATAGTAAGAACGTAGAATATATATCTACATATATATGTTGCGTATAAAAAGGTTAAAAAGAAATTCAAAATAGAAATTAGCGTCCACATGTACCTTTTTCTTTTTTTTCGTTTGATTAAATCTGGTTTTGTTTACAATATTTATTTAGGTTTTTCAATAAATTCATTGAAACTTTGTAATAGGATATCATACAAATAGAAAGATTATTTTTTCAGGTCAAATCAAGATTATTTTTTTTTTAATTGCGCAAAATCGCATGCTTAATAAAATATACCTACAAACGTAAAAAGGAGATATAAAAGAAACGAAAAAAAAACTTGTTTTTATTGTTTAATAAGAAAAATATTCATAGGTACTTTTGAATACCAAGATGTAAATAATAAAAATAAAAACAAAACGTAAACAAGAAGTAAATACAAAGTGTATTTTTGTTTATTAAAGAAGATCAATAATTGTTGTAAGTTGTTATTATAGTTTTAAAGCTGCAAAATAAAAAATAAAAATATGTTATTTTTAGAATATGTGTTATTTCTCATTATTATCTAAATTTATTGAATAAGACATTAATTTTTTTTTTTTTTTAAATTGCGTATGTATATTAAGAAAGTATACACATGAACTTTGAAAACATTTTGTATTCTTCTAATTTCTTTTCACCTGGTGTAAAATAAATTGTTAAAACTAGTTTGACTCTTTTTAAACAATGTTAAAATTTATGAATGCAGTAAGTAAAAAAGTAAAAATAAAAACAAAAGAAAGAAAAAAAAATTATATAATTATAGATGCATCTGTTATGTAAGATTTTTTCTGTTCTATAATAACATTGAGGAAATAACCGGAAATCTTTGATTTACTTGGTTTTGTTATTATTGCGTTCCATTCTATGCTGTAAGAAATAAAAAAATAAAAAATAACAAAAATCAAAAACAAGTTAATTGCTTTTGGTACCTATTTGAAAAGAAAAATAAAACAAATTTATTTATATGTTTGAAATAATTTTGTATTTGAAAATATTTTACAATTTTACAGAAATCTGTGTTGGAAAATTTTTTTACGATGATCAGATGTTAAGATTTTAGAAATAGCGAGACCAACTTTTTCTATACGTCTTTGAAATCTACTTCTATCACGTGCGTATTCTTCCCAATGACCTTTCCTTGCTGATCTGTAAGCATAGACCCATACATGCATAACGTAAATTTCTTGTTTTATGTTGAAGTAAACTTTTTTTTGTTATTTAAATTCATATTGTGCAAGTATGAAAATTAAAGGTCTTAATCTAACATTTTTTCTTTTAAAAGATGCATATATATATTAAAACAATTTTTAACAGCACATCTGAAACTCTTGTTTGATAAGTGTATAGGACAATTTGAATTAAAGTTTTCAATCTTTTGTAATGATGGCAAGTCTCTGCTTAGATCTTCTATTTTAACACTGTCAATGTACTTTTGAAGAAAAAGTTTTTTTTTGTTCTCCTTTAACATAAATTTTTTCAGCTGACTCTAAATAGTGTTTTAATATACATTTTACATCTAAATATTCAACTAAACCGATATTCCATCTAAGTCCATTTATTTTATTTTCGCAATACTGGTTATTATATTTCACATCTTGACTTGACTGCGGGGTACGGTGCTTTGAAATGATACACAGTTGGAATTGAACTTCCTTTTTCAAGTATGGCTAACTCTTTTAGGAAATATTGTTTTTCATTTCCTTGCAAAAATTGTAGGTCAACTATAAAAACTTGTTTAACCATGTCGAAGGTTTGTAAAAGAATCTTCAATGAAATAACTAAATTTACATTTATATTCAAAATTCGAAAAAGAGCTGTTCATATAAATATAGGTTAGCAATGATTGTTTTAACTAATACAACTATGTTGTTTCACCCATTTACAATGATGGTGGCGGGGCCATCCTGCTGTGGGAAAACCACATTTATTCGTAATTTAATAAAATATAAAGAAGAAAATATACTAACACATATTAATAGAATTATTTGGTGTAATCCAGACAAAAATGCTGTTCCACTAAATATGAAAGATGTTGAATATAGTAACACTATTCCAGATTTTTATGATAATCAAGAACCTTTGTTAGTTATTATCGATGATATGATGTTAAGTTCTCATGATAAGTTTGTATGTGATTTATGACTAGAGGATCACTAGTCATAGACTAGATCACTAGTTATGACTATGACTAGGATCACTAGTTATGACTAGGATCACTAGTTATGACTAGAGGATCACTAGTTTGTAATGTGATGTGACTAGAGGATCACATCATAGAAATTTATCTGTAATATTTGTAACACAAAATGTTTTTCACCAGGGTAAATTTTCAAGAGATATTTCACTCAACTGTAAATATTTAGTACTTTTCAAAAATCCAAGAGATAAATCGCAGATATTACCTCTAGCTCGCCAAATATATCCCAATCAAATTAAAGCATTTGAAAAAGTATATAATGATGTGACGTCAGTCCCATATGGCTATATATTAATAGATCTTACTCAAAACGTTAATGATATATTTCGATTAAGAAGTGATATATTTGGGAAAGGTTTGTGTTATTGTACGAGAGATCAATTAGAACAATTTGGGGAGGAATCTGAAACGTTTGAAGATCAATCGACATATATTGCACCTATTAAAAACCTCTAAACCAAAATCCCAGAAAGTAATTATAAAACACTGTGACCCTGAAGTAATAAAAACATTTTTTGAAATCTCTTTAAATATTTTAAAAGGTAAGTGTAATCTGAGTAAAAAAGCAACAACCCAATTACGAAACTATAAAAAAGAATTAAGGTCACTTATTTGCCGGAAAAAATATAAATAGCAAAAGAAAAATTATTATTCAACGTGGTGGATTTTTACCTACACTTCTTGGTGCAATACTATCAGGGATAATTGGAAATTTTATAAAATGAATAATACAACATTTAATAAAATGATAATTTTAAAACCTCAAATTTATGAGAAAATGAAGCAAAATGCGGACGTTGAACTTAATGAGTTGGATAAAAATATGAAAAAAATATTGCTAAATAAACATCTCACGGATACTCAAAAATGGTATTTATACAGACAAAATTTATTTAAAATAAGAAACAAAAAACGACAACTTCCTAGAAATAAAGAGGAGAAAATAAAAATTACGGAAACAAAGGTACTCAAACTCGTGCAAAACCAATGTATATAGATGCGGAAACTCAATCGCATTTTCCTGAATATAAGAATGTTGGAATACAAGTTGTTCCTGAAGAAGAAGAAGTATATGAAAAAGAAGTTGATGACGAAGTATTTGATGATGAAATTCAGGATAATGTTTTAACAAAAGCATTGTCAGCTGCTTCAGTTGGAGAACGTCTTAGAAAAAGAAAATTAATTAAAAATCAAAATGTACAAATTTTTGAAAATGATACAGGAGACATTATAATTGTTCCTTTAGATAGCCTAAGCCCACCAACGAAAAAAGAAAAACTATAAATAGCAAAGAGTTGAATAATTCATCAATACGTGTTTTAAAGTCAGCAGCAGGTAATACTCAAACAGAACTTAATTTTCCAATTCGTAAGAATAAATCCGCAAGCTCATGGACAACATACAAGTAAATTATGATTTTTATGTCACTTTACTCAGTGATTCATCTATGAACTATTATCCAAAAAATTCATTATCTTCTTTTACAAATAAAATGAATAAATACATATGTGATTCAAGGTGGAAAGTCGGTATTTCAGAAATGTATGTTAATGATTTCATTCCAAATGTGTATGGTGAAGAATGGGAAAAAAGTACTCAAATATTTATTAAAGGTATGCAGAAAGATATGATAGGAGTTGGAACATCATATATTCCATACATAGAAAAACAAATGATATGCGACTGGAAAGTTTTTCTACTACCAACACTAATTCAAAATATACGCCCACTTAATAGGTTTACAAGAAAAGAAGTTGAACGACAGTTGATTTGGGGAATTTTTAATTTTATAAACGATGAAGCTCATTATACACAACCAACAAAAGCTGAGGAGATGCCTAAAAATTTAAGTTACACCACAATATGTGTTACTAAGCCTAAAATAGATATAAAAATAAGAGCAAATTACGCTTATACGCTCGAAGGACTTTTGACAACATGTTTCAATCAAGTATCTTTTAAAGTTACAGATTTTAAAAAATATAAATCACGTGTAATAGAAGCTTTCAAAACTTTTATAGATAGTGTACAATTGATTCCCATTAGTAAACCAGATATGTTTTTTATATACACAGACATAATTGAACCGCAAAAAATAGGTGATAAAGATATAAGGTGTTTAATATCTGTTAACATACAAAATTCTTTCACTGATACTGTAAAAGGATTCAGTAATATTCAATATTGCAATGTGGAGAAATCATTTAATAACATTTCATTACTTTTATGTGATAAATATGGATACAAAATAAACTTTTCCAATAGTTCAATTCCAACAAAAATTGTATTACATTTTAAAAAAGTATAAATAAAAGCGATTTTACAAAACTATATATTATTTTATTTTATTCATTATGGAGAGAGCGTACTACAAATATTATTTAGTTCAATCAGGAAAAGGTCTTGAGGATAATGATCCTTTGTTACACTCAATTGTACCTTACCAAAGGGGACGAGGGTTAGGGAGCTTTTTCGGTGGTCTTTTTAGATATTTAAAACCAATATTTACGTCTGGAGCTAATATATTAAAAAAAGAGATTATTAACTCTGGTATTAATGCATTATCTGATATTGCCACAGGTGCAAATGTAAAAGAAGTGGTTCAAGATCGAAGTAAAGAGATAATGAAAAATGTAAGACGAGGTGCAGTTCGGAAACTCAATGAAATGTATGGACAAGGCAAAAGAAAACGAAGAAAACCTATAAAAAGACCTCTCATTAATAATTTAAATTATTTTACGTCGAAGCGACGCAAAGTTAATAACAAAAACAAACAAAAAGATATTTTTGAATACTTATGATTGAATGTATGAAATCAGAGCTTGATATTTTTAAAACACAGCCTATTCAGTCAAGTATTTTACGATCTGAAGAAGTTTCCTATAACTCTATTGCTTCTTTAGATAATCCATCTGTCATAGAATTTGTTTCACTAGGGCACGGTGATACATATAGAGACTTTTCTTCGACATATCCAAAATTAAAAGTACAAATTTTAAAAAAAGATGGAACTCAATGGAATAAAGATAAAAAAAACTGATGGAACACCTATACAACAACCAAGTGTGGTTAATAATATGTTACATTCATTAATAAAACAATGCAATGTTCAACTAAATGGAAAGAATATATCTCCATCAGATGGCAATTATCATTACAGAGCTTATATTGAATCATTGTTAAATTATGGTACGGATGCCGCTACAACGCATTTCTAGTGTGGGGGATGGATGTTAGATAAACCAAATATAGCAAAAACAGATAATAGTGGTTCAAAAGAACGTCAAAAATTATACCAAAATAGCAATGTAGTGGAACTTATGGGGAAACTACATTTAGATATGTTTAACCAACCTACACTTCTTATAAACAATGTCGATGTTCGAGTTATCCTAACATTAGAAAAACCAGATTTTTACCTCTTTGCAGATGATACTGATGAATCTCAACTGAAAATTTTAGAAGCCACTTTATTTATGAGACATATAACAATTAATCCTAGTGTGCTATTAGCACATAATGCTGAATTGAAAAAAACTAATGCCAAATACAATTACAAACGGGTAGAGGTAAAAACTTTTACCATTCCACAGAATAGTTCATCAATATCACTTGATAATGTGTTTATTGGACAGTTGCCAAACACAATCAATTTTTGTATGACAGAAAATACAGGTTACTCTGGAAAAAGGTCAAAAAACCCATACAATTTTAAACATTTTGATATTTCACAATTTGTATTAAACGTAAATGGTATTCAAATACCTAATTCAGCAATAGAAACCAGTTTTTCAGATGAAAATAATTGCTGCACAAGAGCATACAGTACACTTTTTTCAGGAACTGGAATTTACCATAATGATAAAGGTCATCAGATAACAAAAACCATGTTTAGTAATGGGTTTTCATTCTAGCTTTTGATTTAACTCCAGATGCATCAGGAAATGAAGTGTGTCAAGGTCTACTAAATCAAGGTACAGTTAGAATTGAGGCAAGGCTATCAAAACCACTTACATCTACACTGACTGCTATTGTTTACGGAGAATTTTATGCTAGTTTACAAATTGATAAAAACCGAAATATATTCTCAAACCTATAAATAGCATACATAAAAGTAAATTTGAATATTTGACAAAATGTCACTGTCTTGTGCACTTCTGGATATAACATTTTGTAGTGATGATAATAATACCTTGTTTGCGAAAGATATTTGTGTAGTTGGTATTAAAGAACCTTGTAAAAAGTTTATAAAAGAGCTCAAGTATAAATTTCCAACTAGGGATTTTATAAATGATAATTTTGATAATTACTCTTTTGGAACTGTGTACAACGATAAAATAAATAAAGAGCTCTGTCAAATACTAGAAAAATTTGATGTTATTATAACAAATAAAAAAATCGAAAAATAGTTTTTACCAAATTATATTAAAGAAACAACTAAAGTATATGACTTGAGTCAATTTGATTGATGAATACCCTAGAGATAAGTGACGTATTAAGATGCAACAAACACACACGTAAATTTTTTAAAGGAGTTTTTGCTCTGGATCAACTCCCCAGAATAATTGGAAAACAAACTTTTTTAATTGTAAACACTGATAAATCAAAAGATCAGGGAACACATTGGTTAGCTATTTTTAAGCCAAAGAATGACTGTGTTGAATATTTTGATTCGTTTGGTAGAAAACCAGATAAACTAGAAATTTTAAGTTACTTAAAAAAACCAATGTATAATTTTTAATAAGAAACAGTTACAAAGTAACTATTCAGATGTCTGTGGGCAATATTGTTGTGTTTATACGTGGTATAGATGTTGCGATTATAGTATGAACGCTTTTTTAAAAAAATTTAATAAAGGAAATCAACTAGAAAACGATAAGTATATTTTAAGTTCCTTTCAAAATGTATTTGGAAAATATAACTCATTACAAATTTGTGTTCCTAAAACGTATAAATAATAAAAACAATATAAACAGGTTTTAGTAAAATTAAAGGAATGGAAGCACCAGGTCAGAACACAAATTTATTGCTAAGTTACACATATTTTCTCAATAAGAGTCATACATTAAAAATTGCTGTTGGATTTGACAGTGAGTCATTTGAAGTCTCAAGTATAATTCACCGTATTGGTAAAAAGTCAATTGTTTTAAAATATCATGAATGGAATAAATTTTATTACGAATTTAACAAAAAACTCGATAAGGTGATAATAAAAGATATAAAACAGAACTTTCATCATGGGCTAAAATCAGCGAACTGGCAAAGTATAAGTATCAACAAAGAAGAAGCAGAGCAGTTTTACAATTTAAGCGATTTTCTTCACGCAGTGATGACCTATTATAAATCTGCTGAGTTAAATGTAAAAGACTATGTTCAGGAATATCTAAATTTATGTGTCGAGCAACAAGTATTTAGGTTAAAAAGAGAAATTTATGTACCAATACAACGTTTTAATGTACAATGTAATTATTCAAGGTTATTTTTTGAAATTCCTGTAATTTTAAAGGAACAAATCTGTAATATACTACATAAAACAAACAAAATAAATCACAGCAAATAATATAAAAATTTTTATTTTTTATTTATATGTTTTAGATAGACAAATATTTTTCTGTACACCTTTCACTAGATTATTTAATTAAAATTATTTAGGATTATTAAATCATTGAAATAATCAAGATCTCTCTGCTGATTATTTATGTCCCAAATTTCATTAAATGGAACTGCTTCCTCATCTTCCTCAATTTCTTCTTCCACTTCTTCTTCTTCGTCTTCTAATTCAACTATCTGGAACGGTGGTATAAATTCCTCAGTTTCTGCTAAATCTTCATCGTCCATAGTGGACGTAATTTCATTTTCTTGTATATGACCTTGTGTATTTACATCATCTACAGTTTCTTTAAATGGAAATGATGTGGAATCAGGCAGCATTTCAATGAGTTATTGAGGAGTCAGAATCGAAATGAATTAAATTTGAAAATAAAAGTTGACTAATATACTCATGTAGAAAAGTATAAAAGCAAATTAAACTCAATTAGATGATTAGTTTAAACCATGCTTTGGTCTATCATTTTATGCATAATAATTATTATAACATTACCTTTGACATTTTTAAAACAAAATGTCAAGAGCTCAAATAGTGACTGAAATTCATAGATAGGCAAGACGTACATTTCTTAGAAGAAAATTCAAACAGAAAGGTCTAAATGACACGTGGCAAATCGATTTAGTCGAAATGATACCTTATGGAAAATTTAATAATGGTTATAAATATATGCTGACGGTCATTGATACTTTTTCCAAATATGCCTATGCTGAACCTGTGAAAACAAAAAATGCTGAAAATGTTTTAAATGCCCTGAAATCAATTTTTGAGCGCGCTAAAGTTATACCCAAAAATATTCACTCTGATCAAGGCAAAGAGTTTTTTAATTCACAATTCCAAAACTATATGAGAGAAAAAATAATCAATCACTATCATACATACAGTGAATTAAAAGCATCAATTGTTGAACGATTTAATCGTACAATGAAAAATTCTATGTGGAAAAAATTTAGTCTAAATGGAAATTATAAATGGTTATCTATTCTGCAATCAATAATAAAAGATTATAATTCAAGAAAACATTCTACAATAAAGCTTCCACCTGAAAAAGTTACGCGGAAAAATGAAAGAAATATATTCAAAAAAATATATATATGCAACCTAAAATTTTTCAAAAAAGTAAATATAAGGTTGGTGAATATGTAAGAATAAGTAAATATAAAGGTCACTTCGAAAAAAGCTATCAACCAAATTGGTCAACTGAAATATTTAAAATTGATAAGATCAATAATACCTATCCAGTTACATATCAATTATCAGATTATAAAAATAATCCTATTTCAGGTGGTTTCTACAAAGAGGAACTCACTCCTGTTAAATATCCAAATTCTTACCTGGTAGAAAAAATTATTAAAAAACAAGGTAATCAAGTTTTTGTTAAATGGTTAGGGTTCAATGATGATCATAATACTTGGATTAATAAAAAAAATAGTATTTAATAAATTTGAACATATTTTATATTTATTTGTGTTATTTATACCAACATTTTTAAATAAAAATTTAAACATTATATTTCTAATTAATTATTAACATTAGATCTTTTATATCCATAGGGAAATGAAGTACCATCTTCCATAAATTTACGTTTTTCTAACCTAGTTTGATATTTTTTTATTTCAGGAACTGTGATAACTTTATGCTCTTTATTACGTCGAATATTTTGTAAAAGTATATATATATCGTTGTCTTCCTTCACATTTAGCACCGCTTCTTTAATTGTATTAAAATTTATTTTTTGGGAGGCTGTATAGTTTAAACAAATTCCTTTAACTTTACAAACTAGTTTTTCTTCATTGTCTTTCGTACTGTGAACTTTATATCCTTAGTTTTTAGGGCCTCCACTTACAAATTCTGTAATGTAACTTCCAACACCATAACATTCTAGTTCATCGGTCATATCTCCTATAAAATCCCCTGTTTGGGGTTCATATTCTCCTGTACGACTTATATATATTACGGAATCAGTATCATAATATGAAACTCTATCATTTAGTTTTTCTAAATAGCTATATAATTTTAAACGTGCTTGAGTAGTTGTGTAAGCTGCAATACACACATTTACAGTAGATAATAATTCACCTGCTTCTTCTTTGTACTGCCAATTAACTATAATGTTTTCCTCACTTACTGGAAGAATACGACAAACATCTATAGACGGATTTGTTAACATGTCATATAAATCCTTAGGTTGATTAATAATTATTGTTTTTTTTAAGTTTTCTCTCTGTCCAAATTTACCCCAAAAAGAATTAAGCATTAATTTTGCAAAGGATCGTAGTCCCTGATTATTAATAATTTCATTAAATTCTAGTTGAATATTTTCATTTCTAAGAAAATCCGTTATATACTTTTCTTTCTCTTCCTTTGTTATACAGTTACTAGGCCATCCCGATGCCTGTTGTTTTATTTTTAAAAATTTGTTGACCATTTGTGTGAAAAGGCCATCTGTTTTTGTTACACCATTGTATTGACATATGTTGTAACTCCATATTTCATGAATTTCTAATATTTTATATTTCAATTCAAGAGCTTTTAACACTTCATCAATAATCCATGTTCCAAGTAAAGTTCTTTCGTTATCATTATGTAAACAAAATTCAATTAGGTTTTTTTCCTCACTACATGTGCGACATAAGGAAAACATTAATTTGTTGTTTTGTTTTACAGGTAATACTGGATGTATAAGATTTTCTGGTGGTAAAATTTCACATTTTATAAGTCCATTCAAATCTTTTAAATTTTGTTTAGTACAATTAACGTTTCCTACATAAACATCTGGATGACCAACAGGAAATTTTCCATATTTGCAAACCCATGGATATAAAGAACAAATATCTATATATTTTATTTTTTCTTCTTTTTTACATTTGTAGTAGTTGTAAACATTATCTGTACGACCACCATAAAAAGAATCCCAAAGTTTTAATGGTGAAAGTTGTACTAATGGATGGTTATTTAAGTAATTCATTTTGCTTTTACTTATTTGAGAATAAAAATCACATTCCCACATTTCAATTACACCGTAATCTAATCTTTTCAACCTATCAGATTTTCTAAAAGTTCTATCATATCGTTCATTCATTGTATCATTTTTATCATCATATAAATATGAATTACGATAACGTGGAAAACAGTTAGGATGACCGTGATAATAACATCCATAAAATTCAAAAACTTGATTAGTTTCTGAACAAAAACCATCAACTTTTACACCGGCTACGACAGCTTCTTTTTGTTTAGCAGCATGTCTAATGTTAATATTCCGTTTTTCCTCTTCCCAAACCAACCATTGAATAGCTGCCTTTGATTGGTTATCTGAATACCTATACCCGTTTTTGGGTATTAAACCAATCGTATCTGTTTTTAAAAAATTACGTCTAAATACAAGATTGCAAGCAGACGCTATAGTTGTAGCCTCTAGAAAAGGTTCAACGTTACATTCTCTAAGAAAAAATTCTCTGAATTTTAAACATGATTGCGTTAGTATTGCTACGTCGTTTATACAATATTTTACAATATCATTTTTCATATAGAATTTATCATTTTTGTGATCTTCATACCATTTCAGAAATACTTCACGTTCGTTAGTTTTCATGGTATTTGGGGTATAATATTCAACAGGTGGTAATGGTCCAATATAATTTTTATTTTCCGTTGTATTGAAGAGATGCGGGAAATATCCTTTTTTCAAATCAATTTGTAAATCAAAAGCCTTTGGTAATTTTGATAATGCCATTGCAAAGTAATTAATGGAGTCAATAAATTTGATGTTATCTAATAACATCATGATAATTTTTGAACCTCGCATAATTAGTTTAGTTTTTAAAGAAGTTTTTTCTAATATAATATTTAAAATAAATTGATGGTCAAAAGATTGTCTATTATGTGCTATTACCACGACAGTTTTGAATTCTTTTCTTATCTCCATTATGTACATCAGAAATTGCTCTATAATATTCCCCAGTTTAATTCCTCTTCTCCTAAATTTACATGTTTCACAAAAATATAACGAGGACAACGAAATACATGCGTCACATCTTTGCTCGAAAACACACAAATTTGGTTCATGTAGTTTAATATCTGATAGAATGCCTCTTATGTACTTCTCTCCAAAAGCTTTTTCTTGTTGTGTTTCCAAATCGTAAAATATATAAATAAAATTTTTTAGTTTAGGTTGATTTTTGTTTTGTTGAATAAAACATTTATGATTCTCACGAACATAGTTACTGCAAATCTTGCAAAAGTATTCACCACATACATGGTTTCTGTCGGCTCTATAAAGTTTTAAGCAAGACAAACATTTTTTAACCTCGTCACAAATACTTTTGCGTTTTGAACTTGACACCCTATGGTTATCTAAACACATTCGACCTCGAAATGAACGATTACAATCATTGCATAAAATTTTTTTTAAATTATTAAGACAGGGTGGAGAATTTTGACAGCATGGACATGCTCCTCTGCATCTATGATTACTTTTGTTGTTGTATGGAATGTGGCAATTTTCACAATAATAACTAGCGCAAAAGGTTGCAGTCAGCGATTTTATTACGTTGTAGTGATTTTTATAAAACAACAAATTTAGCCGTTTTTCAGGTCCAATTCCCTCAAATATTACTTCTCTGCCTCTTGTTCCTCATTTGTACACAACAATTTTATAATTTTTCAAATATTCTTGAAACTTTTTGAGTTCCTGTATTCCACAACCTTTATTTGGAATTTTTACTCCTGCATTTTTAGTTAGTTCGACAGCTTTTAAAGTTTGTAATTTTCCTGTATCATTACGAATTTGTGTTTGTAGTTCTTATCATTTTTAGTTTGTGATATTGACACAATTAAGGCCTGAGGTAGACATAAATTGTTTTTGTTTTTAATGCAAATTATTCCCTTTCGCTTTAAGCTTTCCTCATCATATGATGAATATTTTTGTGATCTTGCTCCCCCAAATGGTAGCCTTACAGAAGTAACTGAAAGACAAAATGTATCTGTGCTTAAATCTGTAACATAAAAACAAAATAAAAGTATTAATAATAAAAATAATAATGAAGTATTTACCTAGTAGTTACCTTCAGAATTACTTTGAAAATTTTTGATATCA
>OX352772.1:221159127-221166627 GCA_947095535.1 Poecilobothrus nobilitatus
AAATCGTTATCCATTTGAAATCTACAAATCTTTAAACTTTTGAACTCTTTTTCACTATGTTTAAAGAATGATATAATTATTATTTCTTATTTTTTAGTTGAATGTCTAATGTATTATAATGTATATAAATTTCGTTTTTGTAAAAATACTTTGTACCTTTTGTAATAAATGTTGTTAATTTAATTTCATTTTGTAAATTGTTTAAACTAAAAAAAATTGTAAATTGCTTGAACTAAACAAATAAATAAATGACAAATATATAAATTAATGATAAATATATAAATATACAGTATTTTAATTTACCGTTGTGTGAAACTCAAATTTTGCAAAATTCTTAACCCTCTCTATCTTCCAAGCAGTTTAAATTAGAAACTTGAATTTAGATGTGTTAGATCTTTGAAAATAAGTATGAGTCATTTTAGAAAATTTTATTGTGTCGCCCTCCTTTTAGGAGGTGTACGGAGTCAAAAACTAAAAATTTCCTATTTTAGCCACCTGTAACTTGAATACCTTTACAAATTTTTTGAAGTAACAAAACAAAATTAAAGCTTCAACATTATACATTTATTTCTGTTACCAACTTTGATTAATAACATAGGGTTACCTTAAGATTGATGAAAGTGTAACTTGATTTTTACTCAATTTTTCTAACAAATTTCTTCATTGATTTTTTTGAATTTTTTTTTACTCGATAATTGAAAATTGTTGAGGATAGGAGGATCACCTCAACAATTTTCTCTCAAGAATGGAATTGTTGAGGATGACCCCTGATATGAACATTAAAATATTAATTTTTTTGCAACAAAATCTTGACAAAAAAAACGAATTGAATTTTTTGTTACATTCGTTTTTTTAGCACATTTCCAAAAAAATTTTGAAAAAATGTGCTTATTAGTTTCACTCTGTCCGTCCGTCCGTCCGTCCGTCCGTCCGTCTGTTTACAAAACTTCTACACCGTTAAAGATAGAGAAAAAAAATTTTAACCATAGGTAGGTCTCATAAAAAAAATAATTTTGTGGAACAACTTTTTCATGTAGCCCCCCCCATTACGGAGCTACAGCCCCTCAAACTTTGAAAAAGCCCTATTTTTAAATGCATATATCTTATGTTCTGGTTAAGATTTTTTCAATCTGAAAACGTCATTCGACAGGTATTTCTTTTATCTTTCTAAATTAATATCAAAATTATACAATTTTTTTAAATTTAGTATTTAAATTTACCGTTATGTGAAAACCAAATTTTGCATGATTTTTCTACTTTCATAACTCCGGCACGCTTCTAGATAGAAGCTTGAAATTTTGAGGCAAGAAAGAACTTTTAGAATTAGTATAAGTTTGCTCAGAAAATTTTTTCGGACCACCCCCTGTTTATGAGCTATTAGGGCTTAAAAATTGAAAATTTGCTATTTTTAAACACCTGTAACTTAGGAACCTGTACACATTTTACTTCTGCAAGATATAAAAATTAAAGCTACAATAATATATTTTTACGTGTGTTAAAGGTTTATTTTAATTGTAAAGGGTTCCAAAGTTGCCGCTCTTCAAAATTGCGAAAAAGCCCCATTTTCAGATGTATATATCTCGGGCTCTGCGTAATAATTTTGCAATCTAAAACCGGCAGAAGATCGAAAATTTTATTATCTATATAAAACAATATCAAAATTATGTGATATTTTGTAATTTACTATTTAAATTTACCGTTATGTGAAAACCACATTTTGCATGATATTTCTTTTTTCAAAACTCCGGTACGCTTTTAGATAGGAACCTGAAATTTTTGAGACAGTTAAGAACTTTTAGAATTAGTATAAGTTTCCTAAGAAAATTTTTTGGTAACACCCCCTCTTTAAGAGTTATTACGCCTCAAAAATTGAAAATTTGCTATTTTTAGACACCTGTAACTTAGGCACCTGTACAAATTTTTCTTCGGCAAGACATAAAAATTAAAGCTTCAATAATATTACGTGTGTTAACGGCTTTTCTTAGTTATATAGGATTCCGGACTTATAGCCCCTCAAAATTTCAAAAATGTCCTATTTTCACATTTTTTCTTATTACATGAAATTTTAAAATTTTTGTGTAAGGCACACTTCTAAACAGTTTGTATTGAGTTTTGGAAATGTGCGCTTTTAAAAACCGTTGGTTTACATTCTACCTTGTTTTACTTTTAAATATAATATGTAAGTATTCAAAAATACCAGGTATCAAAAATTAATTTTGTTTTTGTTTATTTTATTATACTAGAGCAAAAACATTAATTTAAAAAAATTATAAATTATGAAACACCAAAAAAATATTACATATTCTGTAATATTACAGAACGTTATACTTGTACATATTCTGGAAAAAGCGTTAACTCTTATTTTGAATGCAACTCTAAAATCACCCCTAATTCAGAATCTCACATATATATAAATATTCTGCAAAAATTGTATAATAAGTTCTGGTAACTGACGTGTTTAATTTTTGCGCTTGTAATAAAAAATAAAATTACAATAAAAAAAAATAAAATAATTTAAAAATATTAAATTCATAGTAGGTATAAAAATATTAAAAAAATTAAAGATTATACAAAAAAAGAGCAAAAAAAAAATGTAAAGTAAAAATGGTTAAAAATAAAAAAAAATCAATTTCCCAAACTAAAGTAAGATCAGAATTCAACATATGTACAATGAAATGTATATCTAGTGATGGAGAAGATGTGAGCTTGCAATGCTTGTGAAAAGTGCCAGCCGGATTTCCACAAAAAAATTTACAAGATGTCAAAAAAAAACAGCTACACAAAAAAAACAGCAAAATATTTCAGAATTATCAATTGCAAATCAATTTGATACAATAATCTCAAAATTAAATAAATTTGATAAAGTAAATTTTATTAGCTCTAAATATGATGAGATTCAAAATAAACTAGCGATAGTTGTAAATAAAAATATTTCTATCAAAAAAGAAAACATCATAACATGAGGCTCACTAATGAACTTATCAGCATGAATAAAATTATTGACAATATGCAAAGTGAAAACAAATTATAGTCAGAGATGATCCTGCACATTTTAAATCAGACAATGAAATTTTTATAAAAATCTTGGATGCAATAAAAAATATTGGAGTTGAACTCAAAGAAAATGATATTACTAATATTAATGTGTTAAAACATTTTAAAGTAAAATCAAAAGAAAACAAAATTTTTAATAAGATTTTAATAAAAGTTGAATTATATACAAGTTGACAGAAATCACAATTTCTGTTAAATAAAAAGAAGCTAAAAGACTTACCTGACTTCAAATTTATTTCTTTTTCTGATGCTTTATCGAACAATAACATTCAACTCTTTAATTATGCCAAGAAATTGAAAATTACAGGCTGCTATACTTTTAAAGATAGCGTTTTTTGTAAAAAAATAAAAAAAAGTTATAATTCTAAACCAATTCACATTAAAAATAAAGATTTTGTTGATTCACTCTTATACCAGTTAATAACAAATGAACTCAGTACATCAAAAAGTCCAATTATATCTAATCCGGACGATGATGAAAATGGCAGTATAGAGGAATAATATATTTTTCACTTTCTTTTCACTTAATTTAATTATTAATTTCAAACAAATAATACACTATAATAAATTCTCAAATAACTTAAATCATAATTTTAAGTTTTTAAATTTAAATGCTAGAAGTCTAGCATTAATAAGTAAATTTGATAAATTTAAAATTATTTTATACACTTTTTAAGATACACCTAAAATTCTAATGACTCAGGAAACATGGTTTGATAGTAATTTGGTTCAGCTTTATAATATTCCAAATTACAATATTGTACACTCTTGATTGCTATGGAGGTGTAAGTATATATATGAGTATACATAAATCATTAAAATATGAAACTGTTAGAATTATAAACCAAGATTATTGTAATTTCATTAAAATTATTATGATACTAAATTATTATTAACTATATTAAAATTATTATAGTATATATTACATACATATACTACATTCAAGAATAAACCATTACACATAATAAAATATTACAGATCTCTCTCAATAATAAAAAAAAGCTCTAGTGCCATGGTTAAATAACTCTCAGTAGCATTTAATACAATAAGAAAACAAAATTAAAAAAAAACTTAAGCATAATCCAAGCAATAATAATTTAAATGACAATTATATAAGAATTAAAAAAGTTGTAAATAAGTTAATAAACACTTTTTATTATTACACTTAAGAAAAATTATTAGTATTATTAGAGTATCGGTTAAAATCATGTGGATCTGATAAGAAAAAAATTTGGAATACTTTGAATGAATTCACAGGTTGGATCAAAAAAATTGAAACAAAATTTTTAATAAATAGTGATAATATTTCTGTATATGAACCGTCTCAATTTGCTAAAGAGTTTAATAATTACTTTGTAAACGTGGGTCACAATGTATTATTAAATTCTTTACATTTAAACTATCAAAGTAATTTAAATTTTTTTTGGAACACTTAATGATCGGTATCCAAACTTTCTAGAAAGTCTAGAAACAAATACTTTAGAAAAAATTAATACTATAATGAATATTAAAAAGAAAAACGCAGTTGTTAGGATAACATAGCAACCAAAGTAATTAAAAACTCAGCGAATACACTTGCTCCCATTATAAGCATGCTTTGTAACAGAATTATTAACAGTAACATTTATCCAAAATGATTAAAGACTGAAAAAGTTAGTCCAATATTTAAAAGTGGTAATCAATGTGATGTTTCAAACTATCGGCCTATTTCAGTACCATCGATTTTAGCTAAAATTATAGATAAGATAATCTTTAAAATATTGGAGGCGCATTTGATTTCCAATCATTTCAAAAATATATCAATACGGATTTAGGAAACAAATTGGAACTCAAAACGCTTTAATCGATGTTGTCGACATGCTTTGAGATAATTTAGCTAAATTTAACATGGTAGCAGGAGCGTTTATCGTCTTAAAAAAGTCATTTGATACAATTAATCACGATTTGCTCCTTATTAAACTGGCTCATTTGGGTCTTTCATCGGCAGCGCTTATTTTAATCGGCAGCTCTTTTATTCTTAATCTTTATTAATGATATATATAATTTACCGTCGTGGGTAAATTATTCTTATTTGCTGACGATTGTAGTCTATTCTACCCTAGCAATGATATTTTAACTGTACAAGCACTAATTGAGCATGATTTGTTGAATATTTTAAAATAAATAGATATCCATGAACACACTAAAAACTAAAATTATAAATTTTAGATGTCGCCAAAGACATTTAGACTTTATTCGCATTAATTTCAACAATAATTATTTAAATGAAATAGATGAGGTTAAATTCTTAGGTGTTATATATATATTATTTTTTTTTTTTTTTTTTATTAAAACATTTTTTAATATAACATTTTATATTTCTTAAAAAATAGTGCTAAATGACATACATGCACTTAACTCTTTATAATTCAGTATTAATATTAAGTATTAAGTGGGCTGGGTGATACAATTAAAAATAATTCAAAAAGTAATTCAACAAAAAGAAATAACAAAATATATAATATAAATATAAAGAAGAAAAAGAAAAAAAAATAATAAATATAAGAAAAAATGTTCTCCTTATTAAAATGAAAAAACATAATGAAGTTACAAAAGAGAAAAAAACAATTTGCAACATATTTAAAAACTAAATCCAAAATTATTAAAACGAAAACAAAATAAAATTATATTAAAAAATGCTTAAAATACAAAAATGAACAAAAAAATATTTTTGAAATTCAAAATCGAGAAGTAAATACAAAACAAAAAATAAAAAAAAGCAAAATTGAAATTGTAGCATTAAAAGTGCATCGAATACTTAATGTGTTATAATACATATAATTATAAATATAATTATTTATAGCTGTTAAGTAATACTCAAATTATTATATGAAACAAATCTTCAATTTCACTGATATCTTTATCTAAAAGCTATTGACCAAGTTTTTTTCTAAAAAGATTAAAAGCTCTCAGTTTTCTAATGTAAAGGCATAAACTGTTAAACAAACGACAAGCAACAACGCTATAAAAGCTACGGAAAAAAGTAGTTCGAAAATGTGCAGCAGATACAAGGTATATATTATTCATACGCAATCCATAAATGACAGAAAATCTACTATTCAAATAATCCTATCTAATATAAAACGTTTTCAACACTTTATAGCAATGCAGATGGCGTACAGGCAATATTTTAGCTTCTTTAAATAGTGTAAAACAAGCAATGGTTGTATTTTATTCCAATTAGTTCCACCCCAGCAAGTAATTCCATACTGAAGCTGAGAGTGAAAAATACCATAATAAAAAATTTTCATTACTTTCGAAAAACACACATTTTGTAAATAGTAAAAGCTGCGTGAGCTATTACGGAAATATTGTTTTAAAGCAAGGTCCAAGGTCCAAGTATGCAAGAACCAATTTATTTTATTATCAATGATAACGCCTAAATATTTGAACTGTTCTGCAATTTCTATATCAAAACAATTTTTACTACATATGATCGAACTATTAAACAACCACCTTTCAAACTACCACTATTATACACGTACAATATCGTTGTTTTAATTTAAATTTGTTGCACTCTGGTGCATGGTACCTCACTTGCACTTCATAATTTTTTTGATATGATAAGATAAAAAACATAATTTTTGTTTCACTACTTATTATTAATTTATGCTGTGAGAACCAGTTACGCAACAAATTCAAGTCATAGTTAATGTCACATATTAGGTTCAGAAGGTTATTTGATTCGTACACACAGCCTAGATCAACTGCAAATACAGTGAGATTACTTTTAAATTCTAACTTAAGTAATGAGTTAATATAAATAAGGAATAATAGAGGAGCTAAAACTGAGCCTTGGGGTACTCCAAAACCTTACTTGGCTTATACATATAGAATATGTAAACACCAAGCTAAGTGTTTTAACGGTATTATGTATAAATATAAAAATGAAATACCGATTAATATAAAAATTAATATGTACTATGCCTTAGTTCATTCTGTTAAATCTTAGAAATATTTTACCAGTAAAGGCACTCTACGACTTTCAACTAATGCTAAGTATATATAAAATCCTAAATAATATTTGTAATAATCCTAAAAAATTTGCAAATAAAAAATATTGGAAATCGAACAAATGGAGCAGTTTTGATTGCAATTGGAACAATTGAAGAACGGGAAAGAAGAATTAAAAATAGAATTAGAAAAGAAATTAAATGAAGGTTACGACATCAAAATACCAATAGCAATAAAACTGCAAATATATCTATTCATATGAGTGATAAATTCAGTGAAAGTGAAATTGTGGAAAAATTGAAAAATCAAAACCCCTTTATGGAAATGGTTGAAATGAAGGTAGTAAAAGTATACGCTGTAAAAAACTTTAACAAGTAATGCAATAATTGAAGTGGATAAGTAAAGTTTTCCTAAAATTTTGGAAAACGAACGAGTGTGCATAGGATGGGAAAA
>OX352772.1:221171627-221184916 GCA_947095535.1 Poecilobothrus nobilitatus
GAAAATTGTAATGGTATATATTATAAAGAAGCTAAATAAAGTATATATTATATTATACCTATATTTAAAAAAAAAAATAGCAATGGATATTATTATGTTAAAGTAAATTTTAAATAATATAATAGTTTTTTTTCTTTTTTTTTTCCTATTTGTTTAAATATACCTACATATATACATGGTTTTTTTTTTTTATAATCATACAAAAATGAATGTTAAGTAATATATAATATGTATAATATATAATTAATTAACATTCAATATTTAATAATATAATTTTACCAGAATTATTAGTTCCTATAATGCCAAATAGGCGAGGAAAGTGTATTTAAAACTTTTTTTGATTTATAATTGTAAAATATATTAAAACTATTAAAAAAAAAAAGGAAAACCCTGATATGGGAATAGTTATTGAATTGAATTATAAATTAAATTAATTTGGGGCTTAGCTAATATTTAATGAAAGTTACAAATATTTAAGGAAAATACCAAATTTGCAATAAAATTAATTATTCAATCTTTAATTTATTTCAACTAAACTTATTATATAACTTTCTAAAAAATTCTGAAAATTTTGCACTCTATTTAATTTTTAGCACATTTCCAAAAAAATTTTGAAAAAATGTCTATTAGTTTCACTCTGTCTGTTGTGATGGTCTCATACTAAATCTATAAATTTTGTGCTTCTATTAAATGTCGTTCATTGCTATCAATTAAATTTTTCCTAACATTCCTATTCTTTTTATGTAACTCTCAAAATCTTATTCTTCTGAATTTTCTCATAAATTTCAATGCACAAACTGCATAAAACCGCATCCAAAATTTTTTCCACGCATGCATTTATCATTCTAGTTATATTTCCAAAATTTAAAAATTGTATGACCTTTTCTTATTTTTCAAATCACATGTTAATATTTTTTGTATAATATATATAATCCTACATAAATTTTTTTTTCTCTAATTCGTTGCAAACACGTGCTGATAATTTTTACATTGCTTAGCGGTACCTAATTATATTTTTTTTGGATTATTTTAAATGAATTTGTGTTGTAAATTTGTAATATGGATCGATCATTCGATTTTTTTTTTCTCCATACATTTTCAATGTAATTATGTACTATTATTTACGAATATAATTAGGTTTTCGGTATAAAACAAAAACAAAATGTGGTGTTAGGAGGGAGTGTCTTAAAACAAAATCGAATGATGTGATTTTTGTTTGGATATTACGTCTTCGGCTATAACACTATATAGCCTTAAAATAAAAAGTTTTTCAAATATGAAAAAGGTCATATTGTTTGAGGGCATTTTCAATTGTGAGTTGGAAGTTGATAGTAGTGCTAAATTTTATAGAAGTATATAGAATTATATAGAAGTATTTGTAGTTTTGCTTAATTTTTTTTTGAGATAAAATTTTTTTAAAATAAATGTAAAGTTAATTAAAAATACAAAGAAAAACAAAACTACAATCAAATAAAAGAAAAAAAAAAAATTTATTTGAAATTTATTTTCAAAAATATTTCAAATAACCATTTTAAATAAGAAAAGAATCATGTTACATTTATTACATTTTAATATAAGTTATCAAGTGAACATTTACTTTTTTTCCATTGCTTTTATTATAAATACATTTTATGTTTTAATAAAAAAAAAATAAAAAATAAGATAATATTCCTTTTGTTCAATAATTAAATATAAAATATAAATTACTCGGTAAAATTTATAAAAACTGCGGAGTTTATTTTTGTCAATTCGCAATCAAAAAAAAGGAGGAAAATGAAAATAACAACAGTAATATAAAAATTAAAAATTGGATATAAAAGGAATTTTGGCTGTTTCTGGATTGTGGCGGGGCTTAACAAAAGTAAATTAGTAATGTTACAGAATATCTATGTTTTGCATAAAATGAACTGGCCTAAAAGATATATATGTATATGAAAAAAAGGTATTTTTAAAAAGGTAAGGTATTTTAAAATTTTAATTAGTAAAACTCTCCATTAAATAAATTCAAAAATCCAAATAAAATGTGAATTTAATAAAAAGTGGAATACAAAAAAAAACAAAAAACCTCATGGTGAAGTGGTAAAAAAAAAAACAGAAAATAGTTGCCAAGTGCATATCAATTTAGAAACTGTTGTTAAAATTGGAAAAAAAATAATAGAAGAAAAGTTAATAGAAAACGAGGAAGAGTGCAGTAGAGTAGACTGTGTCAACTCTGGCATACCCATATGAACGTAATATATCCTGTTTTTATAAAACTTGATCATCTTTTAAAAACATTCAGATGTTTTAGTACTGACGTTAACTACAGACATACATTAATGTAAATTGTGGAGTTGTATGACACCTACCCGAATCTATTGCGCCTAGCTTCAAGAAGTTCCAAGAAATGCAAGAAGCCTGAACCGGCTGCTCTAAGCCAACCAAGGTTTACAAAAGTTTTTACAAAGCATGTAACTCGACTACTCTTCACAAAATTTCAGATACCGTGCTTCAATAGACACTGAGTTATTCTCATTTAAACAGAAAAGTTGTATGGCAGGTACCCGAACCCGCACACCACCACAACCAAATTTTGCAGAAGTTGTTGCGATAAAACTTGATCATCATTTGCAAGATTTCAGACGCCTAGCTTCCTTAAGTTCCAATAGGTGCAAGAAGCCTGAATCGGCTGCTCTAGACCAACCAAATTTTACAAAAGTTATTGGCATGTAATTCTACACCTCCTTACTAAAGTTCAGATTCCTAGCTTTAATAAACCCTGAGTTATTCTCATTTAAACGGAGAAGTTGTATAGCAGCTACCCGAACCCGCCAAACCGCCAAAACCAAATTTTACACAATTGGTTGCCATAAAACTTGATTATTATTTCCAAAATTTTAGAATCCTAGCTTGAACAGATACTGAGTTATTTCTATATAAAGAAAGAAGTTGTATGGCAGCTACTCGAACCCGCCGACCGAATATGTTGGATTTAACTAGCGAAACTAACAATTTTACAAAAGTGACATAAAAAAAATTCAGCCTCCTAGCTCCCTTATTTTTTGAGTTATCGTGCGGACGGAAAGACGTACATGTCTTAATCGACTCAGAATTCGATTCTGAGCCGATCCATACCTTTGACACTATATCTAGCTCGACTCCTTTAAGGTGTCACAAACGTAATGGTAAATTATAAACATACTTGAACATAGTTCATACGGGTATAAAAACATATTTTTGACAAAAAAAAAAAAATTTTATTTCAAAATTAAATAGTATAAAGTTTGTTTTAATTATCACGTTAATGTACGTATTTTTTTCTACTCTTATTATAAACAGTTAATACATATTAAAATTTTGTTTATAATCTTGTGCGCAAATGTATATGTGTGTAAATATACACAATTACATTTGTAACATATACGAATTTAATAAGGATAGAAACCTGAAAATTTGTACAAAGGTTGTATAAGCATTTATTTTTTTAAATACCTAAAATTACTTATGGATTTTTAATTTAATTTGAAGTTTTTAGTTGTAGGGTATAAATAAGTCGGTTGCATCGACTTACTGTTACATTTACTTGTTTTAATTTACTTTTGAATCTCAGTAAAATTATTATTCTTGTTGTAATAAAGGAAATATAATATTATAAAATTTGCTTCAGCAGCTGCTTTTATGTGTTATATTCATTTAAATTTAGAATGTAAGTATTTTAAATAGGTTCAAAATACATAAAATAATTTGACAAAAAAAAAGAACTAAAACAAAAAAAAAGAAAAAAAATACTAAAATTTAAATATGTATTTAAATAAAAAAAAATAATATGTAATTATTTTTATTTTTAAATTAAAATATAATTTCAAATAATTAATAAAATAGTATATATGTATATGTATGTATATATGAATATATAAATTTTATTAATATAAAAATAAATAAGTAGAAGAAGCATAAAATGCAAATAATTTTATGAAATATAAAATTTGAAAGCAATATTAATTAATTTTTTTTTTGTTTTTACTTTGTTCAATTTTAATTTATTAGTTTGCTAAAATTTTACTAGTTTTTATTGACTAGTACTTAATAAATTTAGAAGTTATTAGTAAAACTCTTTAGTATGCATGTATCAATTAAAACACTTTATATAACAATAAAATGAATTTAAACAAAATGGAAAAGATAAAATGAAAAAAAACATAGATGAAAACTTAAATTATAGAAAAGTATTAAATTTCCAAAGTAAAAATAAAAATTTTAAAAATTCACTAAAAAAGCTTTTTAATAAAAAAAAAAAATAATTATATTGAAAATTGTATTGTATATATTTTTTTGTATATGTGTATATACAATATGTATGAATATAGGTATATATAAACCAAATCCTCATAAAAAAATAAAGACCAAATCCTCACAAATTTCAGAAACATAAATCAAACATGACAGAACACCATTCTGCCAAATTTAAAGGTTATATCTTTGTTGTTCTTGGAGATAATCTCGTTTGCTCTGGGGCTCGTTCGGAACCTTCCAAAATCCAAACCCATTTACCATATCCTCTTAAATTTCAGAGGCATAAATCAAACGGGAAGGAACATCATTGTAAAAAATGTAAAGGTTATATCTTTGTTGCTTTTGGAGATAATATCATTTGCTCTGAGGCTCGTTCGGAAGCTTCTAAAATCCGAACCCAATGACGAAATCCTCTCAAATTTCAGAGACCTAAATCAAACATGACAGAACACCATTCTGCCAAATTTAAAGGTTATATCTTTGTTGTTCTTGGAGATAATCTCGTTTGCTCTGGTGCTCGTTCGGAAGTTTCCAAAATCCAAACCCATGGACCAAATCCTCTTAAATTTCAGAGACATAAATCGAACGGGACGGAACATCATTGTACAAAATTGAGAGGTTCTATCTTTGTTGGTTTTGGAGATAGTCTCGTTTGCTCCGGAATCATTCGGAAGCTTTCGGAATCCGAACCCATGGACCGATTTTGTCCAGGTTCGAGGTTAAGCTTCCTAAATCAAACATGAGAAACACCATTCTGCCAAATTTAAAGGTCATATCTTTGTTGTTCTTGGAGATAACCGCATTTGCTGAGGGGCTCGTTCGGAACCTTCCAAAATCCAAACCCATGGACTATATCCTCTTAAATTTCAAAGACTTAAATAAAATATGAAAGAACACCACTCTGCCAAATTTAAAGGTTATATCTTAGTTGGTTTGGGAGATAATCTCATTTGCTATGGTGTTCGTTCGGAAACTTCCAAAATGCAAACACATGGACCAAATCATCTTAAGTTTCAGAGACATGAATCGAATGGGAAGGAACATCATTGTACAAAATTGAGAGGTTCTATCTTTGTTGGTTTTGGAAATAATCTCGTTTGCTCCGGAATCATTCGGAAGCTTTCAGAATCCGAACCCATGGACCGGCTTTGTCCAGATTCGAGGTTAACCTTCCTTTCGTAATTAGTAATATAATTTCATCAAGATAGCTTTATTAGTTTTTGAGTTATCGTGCGAACGGACGGACATCGTTAAATCGACTCAGGAGGTGATCCTGATTCAGAATAAATATACATGTTCATATCTAACTCACTTCCTTTTGGTTGTTACAAACACCATACCAAAGAAAATATACCCTATACTTTAAGTGCAGGGTATGAAGAAAACGAGAAAGAATACAGTTGCCTTTGTCAACTCTTAGATACCCGTACGAACCCGTAAGTACGTTCATAGTCTGCCACTCTGCTTTTAATATTATTTTTTTACTTTTTCAGAATTTTAAAATAATTTAGGTGAATTTTATAGTTTCTAGAATTATGGTATGTACATACATATATTTAAACTATATGTTTATATAGTCATTCTTGAAAAGCAGATTCTAATCTTCAACTTAACGATTATGAATCCAAAACTTAGCGGCAAATGTATGCAATAATAAGCGGGAAATGCATGTATATTAATTTTTTACACTAAACTAATTATACATCATTCAGTGACTAACTATGCATCAGTGACATATACGATAATATGTAAATAAACATGATAAGTAAGTATGTAAGTTTTATTATTCTATTAAGTTGAAGTTTATAAAATAATACTTTAAATAAAACGAGGAAGAATACAGTTGCCTTTGTCAACTCTTAGATACCCGTACGACCCGTTAGTATGCCTATCACTCTGCTTATAATATTATTTTTTTAATTAGTATTTTAAAATAATTTGGGTGAAATTTTATAATTTCTAGAACTGTGGGTTGTACATATATTCAAACTATATGTTTATACATTCTTCAAAAGCAGATTCTAACCTTCCGAATAACGATTATCTATCTAACTTTTCCAAATATGCTATAGTACCATTTAATACTAAGCGGCAAATGTATAATGTCTAAGTTTAATAATTTATACTATACATATGTATAAATTATTCATCGTACGGTATAAAAAATGTGAAGAATTGACTTTTCTGGAATTTTGAGGAGCTGTAAGTCCGAAACCCTATATAATTAAAAAAACCCGTTAACATACGTAAAACTATATTATTGAACCTTTAATTTTCATGTCTTGCCGAGGAAAAATTTTTACAGGTGCCTGAAAATAGCAAATTTTCAATTTTTGAGGAGTAATAACTCTTAAAGAGGGGGCGCTACCAAAAAATTTTCTAAGTAAATTTATACTAATTCTAAAAGTTCTTTCTTGTCTCAAAATTTCAGGTTCCTATCTCAAAACGTGCCGGAGTTATGAAAAAAGAAATATCATGCAAAATTTGGTTTTAAAATAACGGTAAATTTAAATAGTAAATTACAAACTATTGCATAATTTTGATATTGTCTTATGGAAATAACAAAAATTCCGGTCTTCTAGTGTTTTTAGATTGTAAAACTACTACACAGAACCTGAGATATATACATCTGAAAATAGGGCTTTTTGAAATTTTGGAGGGCTGTAACTTAGGAACTCTATACAATTAAAAGAAACCATTAACACACGTACAAATATATTACTAGACCTTTAACCTTTTTTTGTCTTGCCCAAGAAAATGTGTACAGGTGCCTAAGTTAAAGGTGTTTAAAAATAGAAAAATTTTCAATTTTTGAGCCCTAATACCTCATAAACAGGGGGTGGTCCAAAAAAAATTTCTGAACAAACTTATACTAATTCTAAGAGTTCTTTCTGCTCTCAAAATTGCAAGTCCCTATTTGAAAGCGTTCCGGAGTTATGAGGGTAGAAAAATCATGCAAACTTTGGTTTTCATATAACGGTAAATTTAAATACTAAATTTAAAAAAATTGTACAACTTTGATACTAATTTATAAATTTTACAAAAATACCTGTCGAATGACGTTTTCTGATTGAAAAAATTTTAAGTAGAACATGAGACATATGCATTTAAAAATAGGGCTTTTTAAAAGTTTGAGGAGCTGTAGCTCCGTAACGGATGGGGCTACAAAAAAAAGTGGTAAAATATAAAATTAATGTTTTTATGTTATCTATCAGCAGTTAAAAATTCATGTCTCTATTTCAAAAAAAATGTGGGGATCTAAAAGTTGGTGTTGGAGAGCTACCCGAAGTTGTGGTCGGATCTCAAAAAAAAAAAATACGGAACCTACAAATTGTTGTAAGAATATTTTGTGTTCATTTCAAGACTCTAGCTTTCTTAGATTTTGAGTTATCTTGCTGACGGACAGACGGACGGACGGACGGACAAAGCTCAATCGTCTTAGAATTTTTTTCTGATCCGATCCATACCTTTGAAGGTATATATAGCTAGCTTATTTCGAGGTGTTACAAACGGAGGAGCAATTTTAATATACCCGATCCTTATCGTACGGGTATAAAAAAATATATTTATAACTCATGTTATATGTAAATTATTATTATATATAATATTATATATATTATTATATATAATATTATATATATTATTATATATAATATTATATATATTATTATATATAATTATTATACCCTACACCTAAAGTATAGGGTATATTAACTTTCGTATGGTGTTTGTAACCACCAAAAGGAAGCGAGTTAGATGTGAACATGTATATATATTCTGAAACAGGATCATCTCCTGAGTCGATTTAACGATGTCCGTCCGTCCGTCCGTTCGCACGATAATTCAAAAACTAATAAAGCTATCTTGATGATTTTTATATAATAGGTTACTAATTACGAAAGGAAGGATAAGTTCGGATCTGGACAAAATCGGTCTATGGGTTCGGATTCTGGAAGTTTCCGAATGATTCCGGAGCAAACGAGATTATCTCCAAAACCAACAAAGATAGAACCTTTAAATTTTGTACAATGATATTCCTTCTCTTTCGATTTATGTCTCTGAAATTTGAGATGATTTGGTGCATGGGTTCGGATTTTGGAAGCTTCCGATCGAACCTCAGATCAAACGAGATTATCTCCAAAATCAACAAATATATAACCTTCAAATTTGGCAGAGTGGTGGTCTTTCATTTTTTATTTAAGTCTTTGAAATTTGAGACGATTTGGTTCATGGGTTCTTATCTTCAAAGCTTCCGAACGAGCCCCAGAGGAAACGAGTATATCTCCACAACCAACAAAGATAGAACCTTTATTTTTAGTACAAGAGTGTGCTGTTTTGTTTCCTTTTCTATAAAATTTGAAACTGACATTTAAAAGGATTTGAACCATGGATTCGGGTTTTGGAAGCTTCCGAACGAGCCTCAGAGCAATTGATATTATCTCCAAAAGCAAAAAAGATATAACCTTTAAATTAGACAGAATGGTGTTCCTTCATGTTTGATTTATGTTTCTGAAATTTGTGAGGATTTGGTCTATGGGTTCGGATTTTGGAAGCTTCCGAACGAGCACCAGAGAAAGCGAGATTATTTCCACAACCAACAAAGATAGAACTTTTGTTTTTAGTACAAAGGTGTTCTGTTATGTTTCCTTTTCTGTAAAATTGGAAACTGACATTTGAAAGAATTTGAACTATGGGTTCGTATTTTGGAAACTTCCGGAGGAGCACAAGAGCAACGAGTATAACTCCAAAACCAACAAAAGTGGAACCTTTAAATTTAGTACAATGGTGTTCTGGCATGTTTTCTTTATGTTCCTGAGATGGATTCTATGAATTGGAGTGGCAATTCGGGTACCTGACACACGCCTCCCAAGGACTAACAATCTTCGAAATTAATAAAGATAGAAATTTAAAATTTTTAACAAAGGTGTCAAGCACATCCCAAGAGGATGCCTCTTTTACGTTCCTGAAATTCGAGTTGAATAAGACAAAAAAGAGAAGAAGTTCAAGCAGCTGCCAAAAAAACTTATGGATTTTTAATTTAATTCGAATTATTCAGGTGTATAATTCGAATTAATAGAATAGGGTATTAATAAGTCGGTTGCATCGACTTACTGTTACATTTACTTGTTTTTTTTAAATTAACGTTTTTTATATTTTTCTATTATTATTATTATAAACACAACAATTTATAAAATAATCCATTCAAATATAAAGAAAAGCAAAGAAACAAAAGATAATTTTATAAGAGCAAAAAAAGATAACTTTACAAATTATTATTAAATATATAATAAATGCAATCGATAAGTGAGAATTTTGATTTTTTCATGGAGGGTTAGTAAATAAAACAATAATTTAACCTGGGTGGAGAAGTTGGAGAGTATTGGGTTGGCTACAGGATTCTCTGGATGGGATAGGCAACATGGTTAGGTTGGGCGGAGGAAGGCCTTGGTTATCTGAACCTTTCTCTAACAAAACATTATAATTCCCTTATAGCGTGTCCTGTTCCTATTTTTTCCGCTTTTGCAGGTTTTTATTATTAGATGCGATCAAGTTACACGCATACTTGATAATGAACATCTGGAGGTGGTAGGAAGAACCCCAACCCATTCCGGCGAACTAAGTCAAGCATAAAAGACGTGCTTTCGCTACTTCTTTTAGGGGATTCTCCGCACAGTTACATGTACAACGGGAATTTTTCATTACAGTTGGCACCCAACGTGATGCGCGATAAGGACAAGAAAAAGCACCAAGCCTGCACGGCATAATTTTCTTAAGCTCAATGCTTGTACGGCCCAAAAGTCCCCCCACAAAATGCAAACCTTTACGGTATTTATATTCCTATTCCTATCCTTTCCTTTTATTTGGAAATATTGGTTGAAAGATTGTGGACATTTCTGGAATTCGAATCTAATATCTTGGAGTAACTATTAGTATTTGACCGAAAAGAAAGCAAAATTTTAAATTAATATTTAACCAATTTAATTTTAATACATTTTTTTATGTTGTTATTTTTAGTTGAGATTTTAATTGATCTTGCCAACCGCTGAATACTAAACATCTGGGATATGAGAACTTTGCTGAAAATTGTTCCCTGGTTATCACATCCGATGATTTTAGTATTTAAGCGCCTAATGCTAGCAATATGAAATGTAATCTTCTCACTCGTGAATTTTGATTAAAATCCCTTACTATGCCTACATCCTACACTTTGAAGCATTGGTTGAAGTATTGCAAACTTTTCTGGAATGCGAATTTAATATGTTTAAGTAACTATTAGTATTTGACCGAAAAGAATGTAATATTTTCAATGAATATTTAATCAGTTTAATTTTAATAAATTTTTTATGAAGTTGGGATTTTAATTGATCTTGCCAACCGCTGAGTACTAAACATCTGGGATATGAGGACTTCGCAAGAAATTTTCGCCGATTATCTCATCCTATGATTATAGTATTTATGCGCAAATTCTGGCAATTTGAAAGTTAACTTTACTTAGGAATATCAATTGAAATCTCATACTATACCTACATCCTATATCCATTTGTCAAGCTAATAAGGGAGAAATGTTTTGTGCACCTCATTAATTTGATAAACCCACCCAGCTTAAATTATGAATTAGAAATATAAATATAAATAATATTAATAAAATTGAATTAATAAATTGTTGTCCATTTTAATAACAGAAGCATTTGTCGAATAGATATCTTATTATTAAACAATTTAAACTTAGAAAAAAAAAAAATATTAAATTAAAATTAAACTTATTTTAATTTTCACTTTAAAAAGGAATTATTTAGAATTTATTTCAGAAGAAAATTTAACATTAAATAATTTTGTAATTTTGCATATTATAAAAAAAAATTTATATGAAGTTTCAAGTTGGCAGAAGTAATAGATGTTTTTTTTTAATTTTAATTTACACAGTTTCTTTACCAAGAAAACTAGTGTTTACCATGCTAAGGATTTGCTTTCCCCCCCACACTAAGTAATAATTCCGTTTTCCAGATAATTTTCCCTCGTTTTCCTCTTGAAAATTCCCTGTTTTGTGACGGTCTCATACTAAATCTATAAATTTTGTGCTTCTATTAAATGTCGTTCATTGCTATCAATTGAATTCTTCCTAACATTCCTATTCTTTTTATATAACTCTCAAAATTTTATTCTTCTGAATTTTCTCAAAAATTTCAATGTACAAACTGCATAAAACCGCATCCAAAATTTTGTCTACGCATGTAGTTATCATTCTAGTTATATTTACAAAATTTAAAAATTGTATGATCTCTTCTTATTTTTCAAATCACATGTTAATTTTTTTTGTATATTATATAATCCTATGTAAATTTCTTTTTTTCGGTTTTCGGTATAAAACAAAAACAAAATGTGGTGTTAGGAGGGAGTGTCTTAAAACAAAATCGATTGATCTGATTTTTATAACACTATAAAGCCATAAAATAAAAACTTTTTCATATTGTTTGGGGGCATTCTGAATTCCGAGCTGGAAATTGATAGTAATGCTAAATTTTATAGAAGTATATAGTATTTATAGTTTTGGTTAATTTTTTTTTGAGATAACATTTTTTTTAAAATAAATATAAAGTTAATTAAAAATACAAAGAAAAACAAAACTACAACCAAATAAAAAAAAATATTATTTTCAAAATCATTTCAAATAACCATTTTAAATAAGAAAACAATCATGTAAACTTGAATTAAAAAAAGAAAACAAAAAAAACAAAAATCATATTACATTTATTACATTTTAATATAAGTTATCAAGTGAACATTTACTTTTTTTCCATTGCTTTTATTACAAATACATTTTATGTTTTAATAAAAAAAAAATAAAAAATAAGATAATATTCCTTTTGTTCAATAATTAAATATAAAATATAAATTACTCGGTAAAATTTATAAAAACTACGGAGATTCGTTTTGTTAATTTGCAACCAAAAAAAAAAAAGGAGGAAAATGAAAATAACAACAGTAATATAAAAACGAGGAAGAGTGCAGTAGAGTATACTGTGTCAACTCTGGGATACCCGTATGAACGTAAGATATCCTGTTTCTATAAAACTTGATCATCTTTTAAAAACATTCAGATATTTTAGTAACGAACTACAGAGATATATTTATGTAAATTGTGGAGTTGTATGACAGCTACCTGAATCTATTGCGCCTAGCTTCATTAAGTTCCAAGATGTGCAAGAAGCCTGAACCGGCTGCTCTAGACCAACCAAATTTTACAAAAGTTGTTGGCCTGTAACTCGACACCTTGTTACTAAATATAAGGTTGCTAGCTTCAATAGACACTGAGTTATTCTCATTTAAACGGAGAAGTTGTATGGCAGCTACCCGAACCCGCCAAACCACCACAACCAAATTTTGCAAAAGTGGTTGCCATAAAATTTGATCATCATTTGCAAGATTTCAGACGCCTAGCTTTATTAAGTTCGAAGAGGTGCAAGAAGCCTGAACCGGCTACTCTAGACTAACCAAATTTTACAAAAGTTGTTGGCCTATAACTCGACACCTCTTTACTAAATTTCAGGTTCCTAGCTTCAATAGACACTGAGTAATTCTCATTTAAACGGATAAGTTATATAGCAGCTACCCGAACCCGTCGCACCACCACAACCAAATTTTGCAAAAGTGGTTGCCATAAAATTTGATCATCATTTGCAAGATTTCAGACGCCTAGCTTTATTAAGTTCGAAGAGGTGCAAGAAGCCTGAACCGGGTGCTCTAGACCAACCAAATTTTACAAAAGTTGTTGGCCTATAACTCGACACCTCTTTACTAAATTTCAGGTTCCTAGCTTCAATAGACACTGAGTAATTCTCATTTAAATGGATAAGTTATATAGCAGCTACCCGAACCCGTCGCACCACCACAACCAAATTTTGCAAAAGTGGTTGCCATAAAACTTGATCATCATTTGCAAAATTTCAGAAACCTAGCTTGAATAGATACTGAGTTATTTCCATATAAAGATAGAAGTTGTATAGCAGCTACTCGAA
>OX352772.1:221185116-221402616 GCA_947095535.1 Poecilobothrus nobilitatus
TAAATTTGTTGTTTTATAAAAATCACTACAACGTAATAAAATCGCTGACTGCAACCTTTTGCGCCAGTCATTATTGTGCAGATTGCCACATTCCATACAACAACAAAAGTAATCATAGATGCACAGGAACATGTCCATGCTGTCAAAATTCTCCACCATGTCTTAATAATTTAAAACAAATTTTATGCAATGATTGTAATCGTTCATTTCGAGGTCGAATGTGTTTAGATAACCATAGGGCGTCAAGTTCAAAACGCAAAAGTGTTTGTGATGAGGTTTAAAAAATGTTTGTCTTGCTTAAAACTTTATAGAGCCGACAGAACCATGTATGTGGTGAATACTTTTGCAAGATTTGCAGTAACTATGTTCGTGAGAATCATAAATGTTTTATTCAACAAAACAAAAATCAACCTAAACTAAAAAATTTTATTTATATATTTTACGATTTGGAAACACAACAAGAAAAAGCTTTTGGAGAGAAGTACATAAGAGGCATTCTATCAGATATTAAACTACATGAACCAAATTTGTGTGTTTTCGAGCAAAGATGTGACGCATGTATTTCGTTGTCCTCGTTATATTTTTGTGAAACATGTAAATTTAGGAGAAGAGGAATTAAAGAGGGGAATATTATAGAGCAATTTCTGATGTACATAATGGAGATAAGAAAAGAATTCAAAACTGTCGTGGTAATAGCACATAATAGACAATCTTTTGACCATCAATTTATTTTAAATATTATATTAGAAAAAACCTCTTTAAAAAACTAAACTAATTATGCGAGGTTCAAAAATTATCATGATGTTATTAGATAACATAAAATTTATAGACTCAATTAATTACTTTGCAATGGCATTATCAAAATTACCAAAGGCTTTTGATTTACAAATTGATTTGAAAAAAGGATATTTCCCGCATCTCTTCAATACAACGGAAAATAAAAATTATATTGGACCATTACCACCTGTTGAATATTATAACCCAGATACCATGAAAACTAATGAACGTGAAGTATTTCTGAAATGGTACGAAGATCACAAAAATGATGAATTCTATATGGAAAATGATATTGTAAAATATTGTATAAATGACGTAGCAATACTAACGAAAACATGTTTAAAATTCAGAGAATTTTTTCTTAGAGAATGTAACGTTGAACCTTTTCTAGAGGCCACAACTATAGCGTCTGCTTGTAATCTTGCATTTAGACGTAATTTTTTAAAACCAGATGCGATTGGTTTAATACCCAAAAACGGGTATAGGTATTCAGATAACCAATGAAAGGCAGCTATTCAATGGTTGGTTTGGGAGGAGGAAAAACGGAATATTAACATTAGACATGCTGCTAAACAAAAAGAAGCTGTCGTAGCCGGTGTAAAAGTTGATGGATTTTGTTCAGAAACTAATCAAGTTTTTGAATTTTATGGATGTTATTATCACGGTCATCCTAACTGTTTTCCACGTTATCGTAATTCATATTTATATAATGATAAAAATGATACAATGAATGAACGATATGATAGAACTATTAGAAAATCTGATAGGTTGAAAAGATTAGATTACGGTGTAATTGAAATGTGGGAATGTGATTTTTATTCTCAAATAAGTAAAAGCAAAATGAATTACTTAAATAACCATCCATTAGTACAACTTTCACCATTAAAACTTTGGGATTCTTTTTATGGTGGTCGGCCATCCAGATGTTTATGTAGGAAACGTTAATTGTACTAAACAAAATTGAAAAGATTTGAATGGACTTATAAAATGTGAAATTTTACCACCAGAAAATCTCATACATCCAGTATTACCTGTAAAACAAAACAACAAATTAATGTTTTCCTTATGTCGCACATGTAGTGAGGAAAAAAACCTAATTGAATTTTGTTTACATAATGATAACGAAAGAACTTTACTTGGAACATGGATTATTGATGAAGTGTTAAAAGCTCTTGAATTGAAATACAAAATATTAGAAATTCATGAAATATGGAGTTACAACATATGTCAATACAATGGTGTAAGAAAAACAGATGGTCTTTTCACACAAATGATGAACAAATTTTTAAAAATAAAACAACAGGCATCGGGATGGCCTAGTAACTGTATAACAAAGGAAGAGAAAGAGAAGTATATAACGGATTTTCTTAGAAATGAAAATATTCAACTAGAATTTAATGAAATTGTAAATAATCAGGGACTACGATCTTTTGCAAAATTAATGCTTAATTGTTTTTGGGGTAAATTTGGACAGAGAGAAAACTTTCAAAAAACAATAATTATTAATCAACCTAAGGATTTATATGAGATGTTAACAAACCCATCTATAGACGTTTGTGGTATTCTTCCTGTGGTATACTGTAAATGTATGTATTGCAGCTTACACAGCTACTCAAGCTCGATTAAAATTATATAGCTATTTAGAAAAACTAAAGGATAGAGTTTTATATTATGATTATGATTCCGTAATATATATAAGTCGTACAGGAGAATATGAACCCCAAACAGGGGATTTTATAGGAGATATGACCGATGAACTAGAATGTTATGGTGTTGGAAGTTACATTACAGAATTTGTAAGTGGAGGCCGTAAAAACTATGCATATAAAGTTCACAGTACGAAAGACAATGAAGATAAACTAGTTTGTAAAGTTAAAGGAATTTATTTAAACTATACAGCTTCCCAAAAAATTAATTTTAATACAATTAAAGAAGCGGTGCTAAATGTGAAGGAAGGTAACGATATATACTTTCACAAAATATTCGACGTAATAAAGAGCATAAAGTTATCACAGTTCCTGAAATAAAAAAATATCAAACTAGGTTAGAAAAACGTAAATTTATGGAAGATGGTAGTTCATTTCCCTATGGATATAAAAGATCTAATGTTAATAATTAATTAGAAATATAATGTTTAAATTTTTATTTAAAAATTTTAGTATAAATAGCACAAATAAATATCAAATATGTTCAAATTTATTAAAAACTATTTTTTTTATTAATACAAGTATTATGATCATCATTGAACCCTAACCATTTAACAAAAACTTTATTACCTAGTTTTTTAATAATTTTTTCTACCAGGTAAGAATTTGGATATTTAACAGGAGTGAGTTCCTCTTTGTAGAAACCACCTGAAAAAGGATTATTTTTATAATCTGATAATTGATATGTAACTGGATAGGTATTATTGATCTTATCAATTTTAAATATTTCAGTTGACCAATTTGTTTGATAGCCTTTTTCGAAGTGACCTTTATATTTACTTATTCTTACATATTCACCAACCTTATATTTACTTTTTTGAAAAATTTTAGGTTGCATATATATATTTTTCAATATATTTCTTTCATTTTTTCGCGTAACTTTTTCAGGTGGAAGTTTTATTGTAGAATGTTTTCTTGAATTATAATCTTTTATTATTGATTGCAGAATAGATAACCATTTATAATTTCCATTTAAACTAAATTTTTTCCACATAGAATTTTTCATTGTACGATTAAATCGTTCAACAATTGATGCTTTTAATTCACTGTATGTATGATAGTGATTGATTATTTTTTCTCTCATATAGTTTTGGAATTGTGAATTAAAAAACTCTTTGCCTTGATCAGAGTGAATATGTTTGGGTATAACTTTAGCGCGCTCAAAAATTGATTTCAGGGCATTTAAAACATTTTCAGCATTCTTTGTTTTTACAGGTTCAGCATATGCGTATTTAGAAAATATATCTATGGCAGTTAACATATATTTAAAGCCATTATTAAACTTTGCGTATGGTATCATTTCAACTAAATCAATTTGCCAAGTATTATTTAAACCTCTTTGTAAGAATTTCCTTCTAGGATATCTACGCCTTGCTGGTCTATGAATTTCCATTACAATTTGAGCTTTTGACATTATGCTTATACCATTTAATTAACTTTTCTAATTCTTTGTTATATTTTCTACAAAATAGCATTCACCATGACGTACAATTATTATAAGCCCAAGGACAGCAACTAAAATGTGTACCATATTTTGAACTGTACTGTTCTTTACCAACAAATTTTTCTAAATAATTGTATAAATTTGAAATATAAGTTTTGTGTTCATCTAATAATGTAAATGAGTATTTTTCTAAGAAATCTTTCACATCCATTCTTAAAATAAATACCAATAAAAATAATGCATTCTTTTTATACCCTTTCAAAATTTGAATTTTTATTCAGTCAGTTGTCAGTTCTAATCTTAGTAACACTGCAAATTAATAAAAAAATACTTAATTTTCTCAAAAAGTCTGGTAATTCAACATTTTAACATTTCAAATGGGCAGTAATTTTGTAGAAAGCGGGCAAATTTCTGAATCTTTGGACAATGATAAAGAGAATTTGCAACCAATCACATTATATCCGTATTATTGTAGATGTTTAATATTATTTTTTACATTTTTGTTTATTTATTGTGTTGTTTTTGCTATTGCCATATTTTATTGTAATTGTGAAAACAAAAGTAAATAAAGTTTATTTAAAATTTTTATTATAAATTTATTTTACAGTTTAATCTTATTCTAACATTTTATTCTCTTGATTTATATTTAAATATTTATCTATTAATTCTTTTAATAAAAATGGAATCTCAAAAAATAATCTAGAATAATTACATTGAACATTAAACCGGTTTAATGGAATGTATATTTCATCTTTTAATATAGTTTGCTGGTTTTCCACACACGTTCTAATATATTTTCTTACGTATTCTTTTACACATCCTTCAGCATTTTTGTTGAAAACCATTACTAAGTGGATAAAATTAAATAGATTACGAAATTTATCAATTTCCTCATCTTTTAGTACAAATGACCGTGGATTTCCAGCTTTTATACCAAATTGTAAGCAGGAAACTTTATTTTTAGGATGTAGATGATATTGCTGATAAAATTCCAACCAATCTTCATAATTAATAAACATTAATTTTTTCCCAATGCGGTGTAATGAAATTGTTGCTTCTATTAATTCTGTATGAAAACCAACAACAATTTTTACCGTATGTGCTTCGTTTAAAAAGTAGGTATAGAACAATAACATATTGTATATGATACTATTCCTCTCACAGTTGTTTTAAAATGAGTTACAAAACCGCAATATTTTAGATATATATAAATTTTTTTTTTTTTGTTTAGAAACACAGCTCTGAATATACTTTTTCCCAAATATGCTGTTATAAAGTTTTAAAATTAGATTATCATTATGGATATAACTAACACTAATAAATTGTGTTAAAAATTTATTCATACTTATAAACACAACAATATTGTCCACATACATCTGAAAAGTTACTTTGTAATTGTCTATCATTAAATATTATGTTTTTTAAATAATTAAGAATTTCTGGTTTATCTGATGTGCCACCGTAAGAATCAAAATATTCTATACAACCAGATTTAGATTAAAAATAGATTAGATTTGGAATAAAAATAACTAACCAATGTGTTCCAGGATCTTTGGCTTTATCAGTGTTTACAATCATGAATGTTGGCCTTTCAACTATATTAGGTAATTTATCCAAAGCAAAAACTCCTTTCAAAAAATTGTTTGTGTATATGTTACATCTTAATATATTAGTTAATTCTAAAGTATTCATGAATCAAATTTACTTAAATCATACACTTTACTTATTTCGTTAGTGTAATTTATTAAGAAATCTTGTTTTATTTTTTCATTTGTTATAATAATATCAAATTTCTCCAATATCTGTCTAAGATCATTATTTATTTTATTATTATGAACAGTTCCAAAAGTATAATTTTCAAGATGATAATTTAAAAGTTCTTTTGTTGGAAATTTGTATGTAAACTCTTTTATTAATTCTTTACAAGGTTCTTTAATTCCAAGTAAGCAAATATCTTTCGCGAGTAAGTTGTTTTTATCATCACAACAAAATGTTACATCTTCAAGTGCACAGGTTAATGACATCTTAACAAATATTCAAATTCGAGTCTTAAGTAATCTATTTATAGATTTGTGAACACATTTCGATTTTTATCAATTTGTAAACTTGCATCAAATTCTCCATAAACTATAGCAGATAGAGTTGATGGAAGCGGTTTTGATAGCCTTGCTTCAATTCGGACAGTGCCTTGATTAAGTAATCCATGACACACTTCATTTCCTGATGCATCTGGAGTTAAATCAAAAGCTAATATAAAGAATCCATTACTAAACATAGATTTTGTTATCTGATGACCTTTATCATTATGATATATGCCTGTACCAGAAAATAGCGTATGATATGCACGTGTATAACAATTATTTTCTTCCGTAAAACTGGTTTCAATTATTGTATTAGGTATTTGTACTCCATTTACATATAACATGAATTAGGAAATATCAAAGTGTTTAAAATTAAATGGATTTTTTGAACTTTTTGCAGAGTAACCGGCATTCTCTGTCATACAAAATAATATTGTGTTTGGTAACTGCCCAATAAATACATTATCAAGCGAAATAGTTGTACTATTAGAAGGAATCGTAAAACTTTTTACTTCTACCCGTTTATAATTATATTTGGCGTTCGACTTCTCAATAACAGCATTATGTGCTAATAACACACTAGGATTAATAGTTGCATGCCTCATAAACAATGTTGCTTCTACAATTTTTAATTGAGAAGAGTTGGCTGATTGAACATATCTACATGTAATTTGCCCATAACCTCTACAACATTGCTATTTTGGTAAGCTTTTTGGCGCTCCTTTGAACTAACATTGTCAAATTTTGCTATATTTGGTTTATCCAGATTCCAACCGGCACATTCCAAATGTGTTGTTGCTGCATCTGTACCATAATTTAATAATGATTCAATATAAGCTCTGTAGTGGTAATTACCGTCTGAGGGGGTTATATTTTTACCATTTAACTGTACATTACACTGTTTTATTAGAGAGTGAAGAAGATTATTAACAACACTTGGTTGTGCTATTGGTCTTCCATCAATTCCTTTATCATTATTCCAATGAGTTCCATCTTTTTTAAAATTTGTACTTTTAATCATAAATATACAGAAGATAAATCTCTATATGTATCACCATGACCTAATGATAGAAATTCGATTGTTGACGGATTGTCTAGGGAAGCAATTGGATTGGAAGAAACCTCCTCAGATCGTAAAATACTGGATTGAATAGGTTGAGTTTTAAAAATATCTAATTCAGATTTCATACATTCCACCATGATTAGTTAAAAATATCTTTTAGTTTCTTTTTCTTATTAACTTTACGCCGTTTTGACATAGAATAATTTGAATTGCTAATGTTAAGTCTTTTTATAGTTTTCCTTTTTCTTTTACCAGATCCTTACATTTCATTAAGCTTCCTAACAGCTCCGCGTCTTACATTTTTCATAATTTCTTTACCTCTATCTTGAACAACATCCTTTACATTTGCCCCTGATGCAATATCAGATAAAGTGCTAATACCAGAGTTAATGACCTCTTTTATAAATATATTAGCACCTGAAGCAAATATAGGTTTCAAATACTTAAAAAGACCTCCAAAAAAACTTCCTAATCCGCGACCTCTTTGGTAAGGTATGGTAGATTGCAATAAAGACCCAATGTCATCAAGACCTCTTCCGGATTGTACTAAATAATATCTGTAATACACTTTCTCCATTACGTTTAAAATAAAATTAATATTAAAATTTACAAACTGACATTTATTTATACTTTTTTAAAATGTAATACAATTTTTGTAGGAATACTACTATCACTAAAATTTATTTTATAACCATAATATCACATAAGAGCATTTTGAAATACTATCAAATGATTTTTCAACATTACAATATTGAATTATGTTAAATTCTTTTACTGTGTTAGTAAAAGCATTTTCTGTATTAACAGTTCTTAAACATCTTACATTTTTACCACCTATTTTGTGGTTCAATAATATCAGCGTATATAAAAAACAGATCTGGTTTCTCTACAGGAACTAAATTCATGCTATCAATAAACAATTTAAAAACTTCAATTACACGAGGTTTATATTTTTTAGGGTCAGTTAATTTTACGAAAGCTTGATCAAAACATGTTTTTAAAAGTCCATCTAAGCTGTAAGTGAAATTTGTTCTTAATTTGATGTTAACTTTTGGCTTACTTAAACAGATAGTAGTGTATAATAAAGTTTTTGGAAACTCCTCAGCTTTGTTTGGTATTACATAGTTTGTATCGTCATTTATAAAGTTAAAAATATCCCAAATTAGTTGACGTAAAACTTCTTTTCTTGAAAATCCTAATAATGGTCGAATATTTTGAATTAAAGTAGGACGTAACAGAGCCTTCCAATCGCATATCATTTGATCGTTAATATATGGTATATAAGTAGTCCCAACACCAATACGGTTTGTCCGCATACCAGTGATATATATTTGAGTACTTTTTTCCCATTCCTCACCATAGACATTTGGAATAAAATCATTAGCATATATTTCAGATACACCAACTTCCCAATTAGAATCGATCATATATTTATCCATTTTATTCGTAAAAGTTGATAGTGTGTTTTCGGGGTAAAAATTCATAGATGAATCACTGAGTAATATGACGTAAAATTCATCATTTACTTGTACGTTGTCCATGAACTTGTAGACTTATTTTTACGAATTGGAAAATTAAGTTGTGTTTGAGTATCACCTGCTTCCGCTGATAGCAATAAACGTTTTGGGGATCTATTTATAGTTTTTTCCTTTTTCGTTGGTGGACTTGGACTATCTAATGGAACTATTATTATATCACCAGTATCTGTTTCAAATATTTGAACATTTTTACTCCTAATTGATTTTCGTTTTCTTAACCGTTCCCCCGCTGTTGCAGCAGACATTGCTTTTGATAAAACATTTTCTTCATTTTCTTCGTCTTCAAACACATTATCAGGGGTATCCTCATATATTTCTTCCTCAGGGAATTGCATTTTAATGTCTCTATGTAACAGAATCTGATTGTACCTCTGCATCTTTAGGTAATGGTTTTACACGTGTTTGAGTACTTTTTGATTCCATTAGTATTTTTTTTCCTTTTTCTCTGTTTTGTGGAAGAGTTCTGCTCTGATTTTGTTTTTTAACCAAGTTTTGCCGTAAAAAATACCATTTCTGGATATCAGTCAAATGCTTATTTAACATAATTTTTTTCATATTTTTATCCAACTGGTTAATTTCAAGATTAGAATTTTGTTTAAGTTTTTCATATATTTCCGGTTTGAGAATTATCATTTTATTAAATGATGAATTATTCATTTTATAAGATTTCCAATCAACCCTGAAAGAAATGCACCAAGAAGAGTAGGTAAAAACCCTCCTTTTTGAACAACAATTTTTCGTTTATTATTTATTGCTTTTTTATAACAAATGAGTGATCTTAACTCCCTTTTATATCTTTTTAATTGATTTTTTGTTTTTTTATTCAACTTACAGTTACTATTTAAAATATTTAACGATATTTCACAAATTGTTTTAATTACATCTGGTTCACAATGTTTTATAATAACTCTTTGGAATTTCGGTTTAGAATTTTTTAACAGGTGCAATATATGTCGGTTGATTTTCAATCGTTTCATATTCCTTTGCATATTGTTCCAACTGATTTGTTGTACAATAACACAAATCTTGCTCGAAAATGTCATTTCTCAATCTAAATAAATCATTAACTTCTTGAGTAAGATCTATTAATATATAACCACATGGCTTACATGTTACTTCATTATATACTTTCTCAAATTCCTTGACCTTATTCGGATATATTTGACGGGCTAATGGTAATATCTGTGATTTATCCTTAGGATTCTTAAAAAGAATTATGTATTTGCAATTCAGTGAAATATCTCTGGAAAATTTACCTTGATGAAATATATTTTGGGTTACAAATATTACCGATAAATTTCTATGATGCGATCCTCTAGTAAATAGTTCGCAGACATGTCTATCATAAGAATTTAACATCATATCATCTATCACAATTAATACAGAGTTTCTATTATCACTAAATTCAGGAATACTGTTGCTATACTCAAGATCTGTTATATCATTCGGTACTGCATTTTTATCTGGGTTACATCAAATAATTTTATTGATTTGCGGATGTATGATTTTATTTTTTAATTTTATTAGGTTATGAATAAAAGTAGTTTTTCCACAACAATTTGGCCCAGCCACCATCATTGTAAATGGGTGAAAAAACATAATTAAATAATTAATTATTCATGATAGCAAACCTATATTTATACCAAACTGTACACTCAGAAAGAGAATATAAAGTCCCGCTTCATTCACTCAAAAGGTTATTCATTCATCAACATTCATAATGGATAACCAACAAATTTTCATTGTTGACTTACAATTTGTACAAGGAAATGAAAAGCAATATTTTATAAAGGAATTGGCTACTCTTAAAAAGGGGAGTTTGATTCCAACTGTATATCATTTTAAAGCGCCTTACTTCGAAGAAGAACTTAATCATGAAACAAAATACAATATTCAATATTCTGAAAATAAAATAAATGGATTAAAATGGAATAGTGGTACAGTAGAATACTTATGTTTGAGGGATATACTTAAGTACTATTTACAATCAGCTGATATAATTTACGTTAAAGGAAAGCAGAAAAAAAATTTTCTTGAAAAATACATAGATAGTACTAAAATAAATGATTTAACCAATACAATGCCATCATTGTTAAAAATTGAACATTTTAAGTCCTATTCCAACACATAATGTAAGTTCAAGTTTAAGATGTGCAATTAAAAATAGTTTTAATATCTATTTATCTACTTACTTAAAGAAAACGTGTTAAAATAAAAAACAAAAAAAAATAATTTTTATTTGTAACAGAAATATATAGATCATATGGAATTAAATAATCCAACTAAAAAAGTACAATTTAATTTAACTTTACAAATTAAAGTTATGTATGTATGGAGCTTTGCTTACAATTCTTCTCGGAAAAATCATTGGCAACAATATGCAATTGGTAGAATGAGATTTCAAAGGCGAATAAAGATAATTGAACCCATCATTTCAACATATATATGTAAATATATATTCTATGTTCTTACTATACTATACCAATCTATTTGCATTCAATTTTTCTTGCCTCTTTCTTTTTCTACCTTTTTAAAATACTACATAGTCATCTAAACCATATATTCTGCTAAAAAAAAAAAAAAACGAAGATGCTAATTGTTATTTTGTATTTCTTCCTATAGTAAAACTAGTTAACCAACACAAAAAAAAAAAATTAGAATAGATGATTCAATATAAGTAGGCAATGTACTATTATATTTCGTATCACCTAATTAGAACGAAAACAAGTAAAACGAGAAATTTATTTTTAAAATGAAAATTAGAAAAAATAAGCATACTCAACTTAATACATAACGAAAACGTAATTTGTCTACCATCTGTATTACATAATTACAAATTTCAATTTAAATCTTCTGATTACATAGTTTCTATTTTAGAATTTTCTACATAGAAATTAATAACCTTTTGATTTTCCTTTTTGTTTTCACCTTCTAATTTCATAACATACAAGCCATCCTATACCAGGTATTCAGAAATTTAAGAATGCAATATATTCTTAATAAATTTATTTTTATAATTCAATTTCTTCTTTTACCTTTTTTTTTTTTGTATCTTTTAAATACTATACAAATATTCTAAACAAAACCAGATTTAATCAAACGAAAAAAAGAAAAAGGTACATGTGGACGCTAATTTCTATTTTGAATTTCTTTTTAATCATTTTATATGCAACATATATATGTAGATAGAACTAAGAACTATACATATATATGTATAGTTCTTACTATACTATACTGTACCAATCTATTTGCATTCAACTTTTCTTGCCTCTTTCTTTTTCTACCTTTTTAAAATACTACATAGTAATCTAAACCAGATATTCTGCTAAAAAAAAAAAACGAAGATGCTAATTGTTATTTTGTATTTCTTCCTATAGTAAACCAACACAAAAAAAAAAAAAAACACGCATTCCTTAAAGATACACTTTAAAACTAGTTAACCAACCCAAAAAAAAAAACATGCATTCCTTAAAGATACAACATTAAATAACACGTGCTTTAATGTTTACATAGCTCTAAAAGACTTGTTTTACCCCAACTTCTAACAAAATCCAGGTCACAACACTTTCGATTTCTCTAAAACTCAAGGTCATTCAAATATAGGTTAAATTGCGTGGGCGTGCGATATGGTTTATTAAAAACTAGGTCGTGCGATATGGGCTTATTTTTTCCCATGCCAAAGTGCCCCTATACCTACTTACATCCTACACTTTGGAGCATTGGTTGAAGTATTGCAAACTTTTCTGGAATTCGAATTTAATATGTTTAAGTAACTATTAGTATTTGACCGAAAAGAATATAATATTTTCAAAGAATATTTAATCAGTTTAATTTTAATAAATTTTTTATGAAGTTGGGATTTTAATTGATCTTGCCAACCGCTGAGTACTAAACATCTGGGATATGAGGACTTCGCTGGAAATTTTCGCCGGTTATCTTATCCGATGATTATAGTACTTATGCGCAAATTCTTTGTTAAAGCAATTTGAAAGTTAACTTTACTTAGGAATATCAATTGAAATCTCATACTATACCTACATCCCATATCCATTTGTCACGCTAATAAGGGAGAAATGTTTTGTGCACCTCATTAATTTGATAAACCCACCCAGCTTAAATTATGAATTAGAAATATAAATATAAATAATATTAACAAAATTGAATTAATAAATTGTTGTCCATTTTAATAACAGAAGCATTGTCGAATCTTATTATTAAACAATTTAAACTTAGAAAAAAAAAAAATATTAAATTAAAATTAAACTTATTTTAATTTTCACTTTAAAAGGAATTATTTAGAATTTATTTCAGAAGAAAAATTTAACATTAAATAATTTTGTAATTTCGCATATTATAAAAAAAAATTTATATGAAGTTTCAAGTTGGCAGAAGTAATAGATGTTTTTTTTTAATTTTAATTTACACAGTATCTTTACCAAGAAAACTGGTGTTTACCATGCTAAGGATTTGCTTTCCTCCCCACACTAAGTAATAATTCCGTTTTCCAGATAATTTTCCCTCGTTTTCCTCTTGAAAATTCCCTGTTTTGTGACGGTCTCATACTAAATCTATAAATTTTGTGCTTCTATTAAATGTCGTTCATTGCTATCAATTAAATTCTTCCTAACATTCCTATTCTTTTTATATAACTCTCAAAATTTTATCCTTCTGAATTTTCTCAAAAATTTCAATGTACAAACTGCATAAAACCGCATCCAAAATTTTGTCCACGCATGTATTTATCATTCTAGTTATATTTCCAAAATTTAAAAATTGTATGACCTCTTCTTATTTTTCAAATCACATGTTAATTTTTTTGTATATTATATAATCCTATGTAAATTTCTTTTTTTCGGTTTTCGGTATAAAACAAAAACAAAATGTGGTGTTAGGAGGGAGTGTCTTAAAACAAAATCGATTGATCTGATTTTTATAACGCTATAAAGCCATAAAATAAAAACTTTTTCATATTGTTTGGGGGCATTCTGAATTGCGAGCTGGAAATTGATAGTAGTGCTAAATTTTATAGAAGTATATAGTATTTATAGTTTTGGTTAATTTTTTTTTGAGATAACATTTTTTTTAAAATAAATATAAAGTTAATTAAAAATACAAAGAAAAACAAAACTACAACCAAATAAAAAAAAATATTATTTTCAAAAACATTTCAAATAACCATTTTAAATAAGAAAAGAATCATGTAAACTTGAATTAAAAAAAGAAAACAAAAAAAACAAAAATCATATTACATTTATTACATTTTAATATAAGTTATCAAGTGAACATTTATTTTTTTTCCATTGCTTTTATTAGAAATACATTTTATGTTTTAATAAAAAAAAAATAAAAAATAAGATAATATTCCTTTTGTTCAATAATTAAATATAAAATATAAATTACTCGGTAAAATTTATATAAACTACGGAGATTCGTTTTGTTAATTTGCAACTAAAAAAAAAAAAAAGGCGGAAAATGAAAATAACAACAGTAATATAAAAATTAAAAATTGGATATAAAAGGAATTTTGGCTGTTTCTGGATTGTGACGAGGCTTAACAAAAGTAAATTAGTAATGTTACAGAATATCTATGTTTTGCATAAAATGAACTGGCCTAAAATATATATATATATGTATATGAAAGAAAGGTAAACAAATTTTAATTAGTAAAACACTGCATTAAATAAATTCAAAAATCCAAATAAAATGTGAAATTAATAAAAAGGAGAAAAAAAAAAAAAACCTCCTGGTGAAGTGGTAAAAAAAAAAATATAAAATAGTTGTCAAGTGCATATCAATTTAGAAACTGTTGTTTAATTCTTAATGACCAACAATTATATTAAAACACTCAACATTTAAAATTAATAGAAAAAAAAATATTTTTAACAAAAAAAAACAAAAATTTTTATTTCAAAATTAAATAGTAAAAAGTTTGTTTTAATTATCACATTAATGTACGTATTTTCATCTACTCTTATTATAAACAGTTACTAAAAATTAAAATTTTGCTTATAATCCTGTGTGCAAATGTATATGTGTGTAAATATATATAACTGTATACAAATAATAGACATACCGTTGAATTTATAGAAAATTTATAAACATAATAAGTCTGCCAAGTACATAATATGCATCCCTTACAATAATAAGATATCGCTGTGGGAAAACAAGAAAAAAAAAAATTGAAGCTGTTATATAAAAAAAAAAAAAGAAGATAAAAGAGAAAACATTTATATGACCAGTTTATTTTAATTTACTTTTGAATCTCAGTAGAATTGTTATTCTTGTTGTAATAATACGAAATATATTATAAAATTAGCTTCAGCAGTTGCTTTTAGGTGTTATATTCATTTAAATTTAGAATGTAAGTATTTTAATTAGATTCAAAATATATAAAATAATTTGAAAAAAAACGAACTAAAAGAAAAAAAATACTAAAATTTAATATATATTTAAATAAAAAAAAAAAAAAATAAATAATATGTAATTATTTTTATTTTTAAATTAAAAAATAATTTCAAATAATTAATAAAATAGTATATATGTATATGTTTGTATATATGTATATATAAATTTTATTAATATAAAAATAAATAAGTAAAAGAAGCATAAAATGCAAACAATTTCATGAAATAAAAAATTTGAAATCAATATTAATTAGTTTTTTTTTTTTTTTACTTTGTTCAATTTTAATTTATTAGTTTACTAAAATTTTACTAGTTTTTATTTACTAGTACTGAATACATTTAGAAGTTATTAGTAAAACTCTTTAATATGCATGTATCAATTTTAAACATAGTGGAAAAGATAAAATGAAAAAAAAAGTAGATGAAAACTTAAATTATAGAAAAGTATTAAATTTTCAAAGTAAAAATAAATATTTTGAATTTTAAAAATTCATTTATAAAGCTTTTAATTAAAAAAAAAAAAATTTATTTATATTGAAAATAAATTGTATTGTATATATTTTTTTGTATATGTATGTATATAGGTATATGTAAGATCTTTAATTTTAATTTTTGAATACACATCTTAGTCCTTCTTAAATATATAAACAAGAAAAAAAAATATATGTATATATATATATAACTCATGTTATATGTGAAATTATTATTATATACATCAAATCATTAATTATTATTTTTTAATTAACGTTTTTTATATTTTTCTATTAACTATTATAAACACAACAATTTATAAAATAATCCATTCAAATATAAAGAAAATCAAAGAAACAAAAGCTAATTTTATAAGAGAAAAATTATTATTAAATGAATGAATTCAATGGATAAGTGAGAATTTTGATTTTTTCATGGAGGGTTAGTAAATAAAACAATAATTTAACCTGGGTGGAGAAGTTGGAGAATGTTGGGTTGCCTACAGCATTCCCTGGATGGGATAGGCAAAATGGTTGGGTTGGGCGGAAGAAAGCCTTGGTTATCTGAACCTTTCTCTAGCAAAACATTACAATTCTTTTATAGCGTGTCCTGTTCGTTTTTTTTCAGCTTTTGCAGGTTTTTAATATTAGATGCGATCAAGTAGCACGCATACTGGATAATGAACATCTAGAGGTAGTAGCAAGAGACCCATCCCATTCCCGCGAGCTAAGCCAATCACAAAAGACGTGCTATCGCTACTTCTTCTAGAGGATTCTCCGCACAGTTACATATGCAACGGGAATTTTTCATAACACCTTCCGTCAGTCTGTTTACAAAACTCCTACACCGTTAAAGATAGAGAAAAACAATTTTAGCCATGAGTAGCTCGCATAAAAAATGTATTACGTGGAACAACTTTTTCATGCAGCCCCATCCATTAGGTAACTTCAGCCCCTCAAAGTTTGAAAAAGCCCTATTTTTAAACGCGTATATTTCATGTTTCGCTTAACATTTTTTCAATATGAAAACGCCATTCGACAGAAATTTTTTTAGGTTTATAAATCAATATCAAAACTATATATATTTTTTTAATTTAGTATTTAAATTTACCGTTATGTGAAAACCAAATTTTGCATGATTTTTCTACCCTTATAACTCCGGTACGCTTTTAGATAGGGGAAATTTTCAAGCAAAATAGAACTTTTAGAACTTTAGAACTTTAGAATAGAACTTTAGGGCTCAAAAATTGAAAATTTGCAATTTTTAAACACTTGTAACTTAGGCACTTGTAATTGTATACGGTTCCAAAGTTACAGCCCCCAAAAATTTGCAAAAAAGCTCTATTTTCAGATTTATATATCTCAGGCTCTGCGTAGTAGTTTTACAATTTAAAAACACTAGAAGACCGGAATTTTTCTTACCTCTATAAAAGAAAAAATTATGTAATTTACTATTTAGATTTACCGTTATGTGAAAACCAAATTTTGCATGATATTTCTTTTTTCATAACTCCGGCACTCTTTGAGATAGGAACCTGAAATTTTGAGACAAGAAAGAACTTTTAGAGTTAGTATTAGTTTTCTTAGAAAATTCTTTTGTACCAGTCCCTATTTAAGAGCTGTTAGGGCTGAAAATTTGCTATTTTTAGGCACCTGTAACTTAAACACCTGTACACATTTTTCTTCGGCAAGACATAAATTAAAGCTCCAGTAATATATTTTTATGTGTGTTAACAGGTTTTCTTAGTTATCTAGGGTTGCGGACTTACAGCCCCTTAAAATTCCAGTAAAGTCATATTTTCACATTTTTTCTTATACGAAATTTTCAATTTCTCAATTTTTGTGCAAGTGACGATTCTAAACAGTTTGTGTTGTCTTTTGGAAATGTGCGCTTTTAAAAACCGTTGGTTTACATTCTACTTTGCTAAATTTAATTTTTAAAATATTGAAAACTTAAAATTTGAAGTTTTTTAATTTAATTTTGAATTGTTATTTATTTATCAAAATAAATATTAACTTTTTGAACATATTTTGTATAGAGACATACATAAGCAAGTTATGTACCCAGTTGTCGCTGTGTCCAAATGAGGACCGTTTTTCAAAGTGCAAAAAGTGTAAAAATCAAATTTTTCAGGAGAGACATTTTATTGTTTGTAAATAAAACTATTTAATTTAGAAATATAATTTTTTTTTAATATTTTTATTTCAATACGTATTTCAGATTTGCAAAAACAAAAATTTTATATCTTGTTTAAAAATTAAATTATAACTGTTCAAAATTCGGGCGTTTTTTCAAAACTCAAAAATACAACAAAAATGTTCAAAAAATGTTTTCAAACCTCAAGAAAAAAAACAACTTTTTTAAATAGATACATGCTTAATAATAAATATTAAATCATTTCTTATTTAAATATTATAGAAACTCCTCTTCGTTTTCTTCATATATTTTTTCCACAGCAGATGGGTCGTTTCTTCGATATTATTTTCTTCTTCAACATTCATCTGAGTGTGAGTATTGATTAAATTTCTATTTCGTCGATACGAATTGCCATATTCATTAAATACCATATATGATCTTGGATATTGTAATTTCTCCCCTATTGTCCCTTGTGGCCATTTTGAATTATAATTCTTTTTGAAATACACTTTTACTCTCTCATTTAAAGCCCGTTGTGTTTTTGAGCCCTTATTATAATTTTTTATTGTTCGTTGTTGATATTTGCCTAACTTTTTCTTTCGAGCTTCATAGTCAATAGTTTTAGGCTTTAAATTTTGTTGCAATGTCGGAATTTTTGTTCGTAAGTTTCTTGACATAAGCAATTGTGATGGAGAATTGAGATTACCCTTCGGTGTAGTGCGGTAATGCAACAAAACTATGTATGGGTCAGTATTAGAATCAGAACAATTTACTAATAACGATTTTACTATTCGTACAGTTTTTTCTACCAAGCCATTAGACTTTGGATGATATGGACTTGAAGTAATATTATGTATATTCCATTCATCACAAAATTTTTTTAATTATTTTGAATTATATGGCGGATCGTTATCAGAAATTATTTGTTGAGAAATACCATGACGAGCGAATATAGATTTTAAATGTGTAATAATATTGCAACTATTATAATTAGAAGTTAATTGTGCTATTTCTATGTATTTTGAGTAGTAATCAACTACAAGAAGGTAGACCTGTTTTTTGATTTGAAAAAAATCCATTCCAACTTTATACCACGGAATATTTGGAATGTCATGTAATATTAAAGGCTCCTTTGGATTATTAGGTTTATTTTTCATACAACTTTCATAGTTTGTAACAATATTGTAAATATCATTATTAATTTTTGGCCAATAAACTACTCCTCTAGCTAAATTTTTACATCTTTCTATTCCTAAATGACTTTCGTGAATTAGATTTAAAATTGCCTTACGCATACTCGTAGGAATTACAATACAAGAACCTTTTAAAAGCAAATTTTCAATACAATTTAGTTCATCTCTTATTGAATAATATGGACGGAACGACGGAATTTTATTTTTAGAATTAGGCAATATTCCATTGCTTTTTTTAAAGTATCATCATTATTAGTGAGTTCTTTAAAAATTTCTAATTTTTTATCAGAAACTGGCAAATTATAAATTAAGAGATTTACTTGTAGACTAATATCTTCGTCAATGTCTGTAAGAGCAAGTGTTGGTAGTGGCGATCTAGAAAGTGTGTCAGGAATGTACATTCATTTTTATTTTAGTTTATTTTATGTTAATTACCAAAACAAGGTATGTACATATTTAAAAAAAAAAAAAGACAAAAAATAACAGAAATTATAACATTGATATTGAAAATACAGCAATTCTTAATGACTAATTAATATGTATAATATTAAAAATATATTTACATAAAAACTTAAATTCTTAAGTAAATTTTATAATTCTTAATGATATGTAAGTATGTAAACAATAAACAGTACTACTAAAAAGAAAAGAAAAAAATAAAAATAAAACATGATGACATGTTTGCAAAATATGCTTTAAATACTTAATGTAGAATTATGAATGTACGAACATAATTGTGAAATTAAATTACAAAAACTTTTTTGTGGAAAAAAAAAAATTATACATTTGAATAAATTTAAGAAAAGTATATTTATGAATTGGTTAGAATTAATTGTCTGAGGTCAGTAAATTGAAAAAGTGTTGATGTAAAGTGTTTTTGAAGGTATTTCTGGAAATTGTTGAAGAAAAGAGATAACAGATTTTATTGAATGTAATACAACGTCTGTTTATCAGTTCATTTCTTCCGTATTCTGTACTGTGTTTATATTCCACTAAAAATTTCGTGTATCTTGTTTGTCTAACTCTATCATTAAGTCTAAATTTGTAATTAAGAGATTGTATAGCAATATTATTATTTAGAATGTCAAAAGTAACACATGATGAAAAAATTTGTCTACGTGAGGACAAGGGGAGCATGTTTAAGAATTTAAGTCTTGTTGTGTAGCTAGGAAGATTTAGAAAGTCTGAAGGGTTATATTGGTTTCTTAATGCAAATAGAAGAAACTGTTTTTGAACTGATTCAATTTTGTTAGAATGAACCTGAAAAGCTGGATCCCATATAATGCTACCATATTCTAATATAGAACTAGGGAACAACGTGGTGTTTTTGTCACAGCTAAGTCACTAAATTCTTTAGCTCTTCTCTTAATGAAACCTAACATTTTATTTGCTCTTGAAATTAAGTGGTCATAGTGCAGATTAAAGGTAAGTTTATTATCAAGTAGAATTCCAAGATCAGTAATACTAAAAACCCTTTGAAGTATTAGATTATCTATTCCGTAGTCATACAGTAAAGAAGAACATTTACGGGTAAAACTGATAACCTTGCATTTCAGTATATTGAGCTCTAATTTATTGGTTATACACCAATCATGTAATGATGATAAGCTTGATTGAAGTAAAGCTGCATCAGAACTGTCATTTACGACTTGATATATTTTTAGGTCGTCAGCAAAGGCTATGTGCGGTATGGCACCCAAATATTCTGAAAGATCGGACATAAATATATTGAATAAAAGCCCTAAATGGCTACCTGGTACTTTGATATTTAACGTTTTGTGTCCTTTCTGATAAATAAGAGTTAAGCCATGCAAGAAAAGAACCCGATATACCAAAAGTTGTAAGTTTGTTTAGCAAAGTGTAATGATCTACACGATCGAAAGCTTTGCTAAAATCAGTGTAAATTGCATCAACTTGATATCCTTTCTCCATTTTATTCAGGATTTCAGATGTGTATAACATAAGGTTCGTTGTAGTGGAACGACCCTTTCTGAAAACGTGTTGTTGTTCGTTAAGTTTGGCATTTATTACAGGAGTAATTTTATCGACAACAATTTTTTCGAATAATTTTGGAATAGCCGATAGAATGGCTATACCTCGATAGTTTTCTACTGATGAGCGTTCACCTTTTTTGTAGATGGGAGTTAAATGAGAGGATTTCCACACATGTGGAAAAACACCATACGAAATCGATTTATTTAAAATGAAATGAAGAGGAGTAATTAGATAATGAGCACAGCTATATAAAAAGAGTGGAGGGATTAGGTCAGGTCCGGCACCCTTCTTTGTGTCAAGGCTCACAATAGCTTCATAAATGTCCCTTTCGGAAAGATACAGATCTGTAATTAACAAATTGGAACTATTAGGTAAAGAAATAGCGGAGATATCAAATTGTTCTTTTGGACGATAAACTTTTTGAAAACTGTCAGAAAAAAAGTTACAAATTGTTTTCGGGCAAGAGGAAACAGTATTGTCCTTGGACATTGAATTAGGGTAGCCGAATATTTTTTCGTTTAATGTTGACAATTCGAAAAAATTTTTGGGATCACTAATTAATTTGTTACCTATACTAATGACATAGTTTTCATAGGCTGTATGAGCTTTCAGTTTGAATTCATTTGCAAGCAGTTTGTTCGAATTCAATAAGTTATCGTTAGGTGCTATTGTGTGTTTAATTTTTTTTGTATATTCTATCTAACCATGGTTCCGTTGTTTTGTTTTTCTTACGGATTTTAGGTACAAAAACATTTTTTATTTCAAAAACTTTTAAATAAAAGATAGAGATTATTGAGTTGATATCCTGTTGTGCTAACACTTCGTCCCAGTTAGCAGATGATAAAGCATTCTTAATGCTTTGGTAGTCAGCATTACGGAAATCTTATACAATTTCATTATTGTAAGTGTGGCTCGAGAGTGGAATGAAAGTAGAGAACTCAAAGATGATTGCGTTATGATGATTAGTGTTAGTAAAAAGATTATCTGCATCATCAGCGAGCTTTACCACCACTCTATCATATGCATTTGAAAATGCAAATTCTAACCATTTATTATTGTTGTTAGGATAACTAATAATCTGCTGCAAATCATTGCCATAAAACTCACTAATAAGACCGAAATCAATCTCATCCTGGAAGTTAATTGATAATAGCAAATCGTCAGAATCATCAACAACAAAAGAAAGAGCCGGGTCGTGGATTAAAATCGTCAAAGACGAATTGAGTCCTCCTCATGCATATTGAAAATGATATTATGATATTCATTATAAAATTCAGAATAAGAGGAATTGTCAGAGTTCGGAGGGAAATAAACAATACCTAAGTATAAGTTACTCGTAACTAAATTAATTTTAATAAATTGGTGTTCAAATGATTGAAAAGTACTAGTAATTACAGATACACTAGGTAAGTTATTACCTACGGCAAATAATACACCACCACCTCGCGAACTATTAGTAAATTGATAATTACAATCCCTCCTATAAATGGACCAATTACCATCAAGAATTTCTTCGTTTCTAAACGATTCATTAAGCCATGTTTCAGTTAGAGCTAGTATATTAAAATTGCATGACTTAGCATCAATGTAAAGTTTTTTAAGCTTTCCTCTCATACCACTACAGTTATGATAAAAATTTTTAATGTTATTTATCTGGTTAGTATTTTGAGAGGTTTTTATTTTATTTATCGAGTTAGATAAAGAGATGAGATTTGCATATTTACTTGGAGTTCGAACGAAAAAACTGGTTGTAGTTCTCACGAGATTGATTTAGGCGATTATAGAAATTACTGTCGCAATGATTACGATAAGCCTTAAGGTCCTCTTCAACCTCTTTTGTTATGAAGCCTATATCTTTGTGGTATCTAAGGTAAAGATTATACAAATCTTTGAAGTTAGATGGTAGGCCCTCATTGTGGATGAGAACATGCTTAATAATAAATATTAAATCATTTTTTATTTAAATATTATAGAAACTCCTCTTCGTTTTCTTCATATATTTTTTCCACAGCAGATGGGTCATTTCTTCGATATTATTTTCTTCTTCAACATCAGCTTTCATAATAGTTTCATAAAAACTTTTTGCATTTTCTGGTATGCTAAAATATTTAATTAATTTTTTGATATCTTCTTTTTTTCGACTGAAACAGTATTTGCCGCAGATAATGAAGGCCATTCTGTAATTTTTGTAGATACGTATTCAATATTTTTTTTAAGGAGTTTAACTGTTATAGGTTATCCGGTGTATATGTTTTTAAAAGAAAATTCAACTTTATTTTTTTTTTCATATAAAAAAATTCGAGCATCACCCATTTTAAATGAAAGTTTGCTAAGAAGAATTTTTTTTGTTTCACTTATGTCAAATAACTGCCAATCTTCAAATATTTTCTTCACTATGCCATGACTACTCATTATTTTATAATATTCTGAAGCTGAAATAATTTCTTCATGTTTACGGAAGTCTTTTTCGAGCCCTCCAAAAACTCGATCAGGAGGCATGTAACTATGTCCTCGAATTGGAAATATATGTTGCACTTCATCAAATACTGAGCTCTTCTCCAAAAAAATGAATTATGGCAGTTATCAAAATCGTATTTTTATTTTGAGAAGCACAGGAATCAGAAAAAAGACGGATTTTATGAAATTGTTTACCTTCTATTTTCAGTTTATTTTCTAATTCAGTAAGAAAATCTATTACGCACGATGCAACTTGATTTGCTTCTCGATTAGATTGAGTTTCTAGCCATGTATAAAAATATGTATTCTTGTTGCCAAATTATACGCCGAAACTTGTTGAGAATAAAAAATTTCTCCTATTTATAATTTAGGAAGAGGGTGATTTTGTTGCAAATCAAAAACTATATCATATGTATCAGATTTAGGTTCTTTCATTATTTGATAAAATTTTTTTGCTCTCATGTTATGTAATTTACGTTGATTTTTAAGATCCTCCTTTTTTTCAAAATCAGTCTCATTTTTTAATTCAATAATAAATTTTTTGCAGGTGGAACACGTATCCGAATGCGGATTTCCAAAGCCCAAGTTAAAGTGTGAATAAAATTTTTTTTTGTTTTTATATAAAGATCAATTTGGTTTTTCTTTGTTTACCGATCCATATCCAATCCGAAAAAATCGATTTTACGATACTTTCGAGGCCATTTGAATAACGTTTTATTCAGAACTTAATTGTATCGATTGTACTTCACATTAAATAAAAAACATTTGAATTTGCTTAACAATTAGAGTTTTTTTTTTAAAAGAAATCATATCACTCAAATTGGAAAACCCTATATATTACATCATGTGTAACTGTAATAAATAAAACATGTGATAATATATTATATATATTGAGACTGGTATGCTGTATTTGTATATTTATATTATACATTCATAATGTAATATTTATGATTACAACATCTTCCTTTTTTGTTTTGTTTAATTTTTGTTGCAAATATAAAATATTTCTAATTTACCAAATTCATAAATTTAAACTGATGCATATTCTTTAAAATCACATTTATAATCAAATTATTTTAATTTACCAAATTCAAAAATTTAAACTGATACATATATTCTTTAAATAGAATTTATAATCGGTCTCGGGTTCGATTCCCGGCTAGGTACAATAACTATAATATTAAAAAAAAAAAAATATTCATATATCGCAATATATAAATACTTTATATATCATATTATCTTGTTACACCCCACATTCCTAACACGAAACAGGGTTTATTTACACATTTATGTACCACGGTACCTGAATATAAATAAACAAATAAAAGAATTTATAATCAAATTATTATAATTTTTAATTTATTTTTTTTTAATTAAGAGGATGAAACCTTTTTGTTTGTTTTAAAATTCTACCAAATGTTGACATTAAGCCTGGTTGCGGTGTGTTGCTTGATTCCGTTGAGCTAGACGAATTTTCTGAATTATCTGACGAATAACAATCTAGACTAGAAGGGATCGTAATTGAAGAATAGTTTTGATTTATTTGAGTGTGAGTATTGATTAAATTTCTATTTCGTCGATACGAATTGCCATATTCATTAAATACCATATATGATCTTGGATATTGTAATTTCTCCCCTATTGTCCCTTGTGGCCATTTTGAATTATAATTCTTTTTGAAATACACTTTTACTCTCTCATTTAAAGCCCGTTGTGTTTTTGAGCCCTTATTATAATTTTTTATTGTTCGTTGTTGATATTTGCCTAACTTTTTCTTTCGAGCTTCATAGTCAATAGTTTTAGGCTTTAAATTTTGTTGCAATGTCGGAATTTTTGTTCGTAAGTTTCTTGACATAAGCAATTGTGATGGAGAATTGAGATTACCCTTCGGTGTAGTGCGGTAATGCAACAAAACTATGTATGGGTTAGTATTAGAATCAGAACATTTTACTAATAACAATTTTACTATTCGTACAGTTTTTTCTACCAAGCCATTAGACTTTGGATGATATGGACTTGAAGTAATATTATGTATATTCCATTCATCACAAAATTTTTTTAATTCTTTTGAATTATATGGCGGATCGTTATCAGAAATTATTTGTTGAGGAATACCATGACGAGCGAATATAGATTTTAAATTTGTAATAATATTGCAACTATTATAATTAGAAGTTAATTGTGCTATTTCTATGTATTTTGAGTTGTAATCAACTACAAGAAGGTAGACCTGTTTTTTGATTTGAAAGAAATCCATTCCAACTTTATACCACGGAATATTTGGAATGTCATGTAATATTAAAGGCTCCTTTGGATTATTAGGTTTATTTTTCATACAACTTTCATAATTTGTAACAATATTGTAAATATCATTATTAATTTTTGGCCAATAAACTACTCCTCTAGCTAAATTTTTACATCTTTCTATTCCTAAATGACTTTCGTGAATTAGGTTTAAAATTGCCTTACGCATACTCGTAGGAATTACAATACAGAACCTTTTAAAAGCAAATTTTCAATACAATTTAGTTCATCTCTTATTGAATAATATGGACGGAACGACGGAATTTTATTTTTAGAATTAGGCAATATTCCATTGCTTTTTTTAAAGTATCATCATTATTAGTGAGTTCTTTAAAAATTTCTAATTTTTTATCAGAAACTGGCAAATTATAAATTAAGAGATTTACTTGTAGACTAATATCTTCATCAATGTCTGTAAGAGCAAGTGTTGGTAGTGGCGATCTAGAAAGTGGGTCAGGAATGTACATTCATTTTTATTTTAGTTTATTTTATGTTAATTACCAAAACAAGGTATGTACATATTTAAAAAAAAAAAAAAGACAAAAAATAACAGAAATTATAACATTGATATTGAAAATACAGCAATTCTTAATGACTAATTAATATGTATAATATTAAAAATATATTTCAGACTTAAAAAATAAAAGTTATACAATACAAAATTTGATTACCTACATAAAAACTTAAATTCTTAAGTAAATTTTATAATTCTTAATGATATGTAAGTATGTAAGCAATAAACAGTACTACTAAAAAGAAAAGAAAAAAATAAAAATAAAACATGATGACATGTTTGCAAAATATGCTTTAAATACTTAATGTAGAATTATGAATGTACGAACATAATTGTGAAATTAAATTACAAAAACTTTTTTGTGGAAAAAAAAAAATTATACATTTGAATAAATTTATGAAAAGTATATCTATGAATTGGTTAGAATTAATTGTCTGAGGTCAGTAAATTGAAAAAGTGTTAATGTAAAGTGTTTTTGAAGGTATTTCTGGAAATTGTTGAAGAATAGAGATAACTGATTTTATTAAATGTAATACAACGTCTGTTTATCAGTTCATTTCTTCCGTATTCCGTACTGTGTTTATATTCCACTAAAAATTTCATGTATCTTGTTTGTCTAACTCTATCATTAAGTCTAAATTTGTAATTAAAAGATTGTATAGCAATATTATTATTTAGAATGTCAAAAGTAACACATGATGAAAAAATTTGTCTACGTGAGGACAAGGGGAGCATGTTTAAGAATTTAAGTCTTATTGTGTAGCTAGGAAGATTTAGAAAGTCTGAAGGGTTATATTGGTTTCTTAATGCAAATAGAAGAAACTGTTTTTGAACTGATTCAATTTTGTTAGAATGAACCTGAAAAGCTGGATCCCATATAATGCTACCGTATTCTAATGTAGAACTAGGGAACAATATGGTGTTTTTGTCACAGCTAAGTCACTAAATTCTTTAGCTCTTCTCTTAATGAAACCTAACATTTTATTTGCTCTTGAAATTAAGTGGTCATAGTGCAGATTAAAGGTAAGTTTATTATCAAATAGAATTCCAAGATCAGTAATACTAAAAACCCTTTGAAGTATTAGATTATCTATTCTGTAGTCATACATTAAAGAAGAACGTTTACGGGTAAAACTGATAACCTTGCATTTCAGTATATTGAGCTCTAATTTATTGGTTATACACCAATCATGTAATGATGATAAGCTTGATTGAAGTAAAGCTGCATCAGAACTGTCATTTACGACTTGATATATTTTTAGGTCGTCAGCAAAGGCTATGTGCGGTATGGCACCCAAATATTCTGAAAGATCGGACATAAATATATTGAATAAAAGCCCTAAATGGCTACCTGGTACACCAGAAGTAACCTCGATTATATTGGACAATATACTTTGATATTTAACGTTTTGTGTCCTTTCTGATAAATAAGAGTTAAGCCATGCAAGAAAAGAACCCGATATACCAAAAGTTGTAAGTTTGTTTAGCAAAGTGTAATGATCTACACGATCGAAAGCTTTGCTAAAATCAGTGTAAATTGCATCAACTTGATATCCTTTCTCCATTTTATTCAGGATTTCAGATGTGTATAACATAAGGTTCGTTGTAGTGGAACGACCCTTTCTGAAAACGTGTTGTTGTTCGTTAAGTTTGGCATTTATTACAGGAGTAATTTTATCGACAACAATTTTTTCGAATAATTTTGGAATAGCCGATAGAATGGCTATACCTCGATAGTTTTCTACTGATGAGCGTTCACCTTTTTTGTAGATGGGAGTTAAATGAGAGGATTTCCACACATGTGGAAAAACACCATACGAAATCGATTTATTTAAAATGAAATGAAGAGGAGTAATTAGATAATGAGCACAGCTATATAAAAAGAGTGGAGGGATTAGGTCAGGTCCGGCACCCTTCTTTGTGTCAAGGCTCACAATAGCTTCATAAATGTCCCTTTCGGAAAGATACAGATCTGTAATTAACAAATTGGAACTATTAGGTAAAGAAATAGCGGAGATATCAAATTGTTCTTTTGGACGATAAACTTTTTGAAAACTGTCAGAAAAAAAGTTACAAATTGTTTTCGGGCAAGAGGAAACAGTATTGTCCTTGGACATTGAATTAGGGTAGCCGAATATTTTTTCGTTTAATGTTGACAATTCGAAAAAATTTTTGGGATCACTAATTAATTTGTTACCTATACTAATGACATAGTTTTCATAGGCTGTATGAGCTTTCAGTTTGAATTCATTTGCAAGCAGTTTGTTCGAATTCAATAAGTTATCGTTAGGTGCTATTGTGTGTTTAATTTTTTTTGTATATTCTATCTCACCATGGTTCCGTTGTTTTGTTTTTCTTACGGATTTTAGGTACAAAAACATTTTTTATTTCAAAAACTTTTAAATAAAAGATAGAGATTATTGAGTTGATATCCTGTTGTGCTAACACTTCGTCCCAGTTAGCAGATGATAAAGCATTCTTAATGCTTTGGTAGTCAGCATTACGGAAATCTTATACAATTTCATTATTGTAAGTGTGGCTCGAGAGTGGAATGAAAGTAGAGAACTCAAAGATGATTGCGTTATGATGATTAGTGTTAGTAAAAAGATTATCTGCATCATCAGCGAGCTTTACCACCACTCTATCATATGCATTTGAAAATGCAAATTCTAACCATTTATTATTGTTGTTAGGATAACTAATAATCTGCTGCAAATCATTGCCATAAAACTCACTAATAAGACCGAAATCAATCTCATCCTGGAAGTTAATTGATAATAGCAAATCGTCAGAATCATCAACAACAAAAGAAAGAGCCGGGTCGTGGATTAAAATCGTCAAAGACGAATTGAGTCCTCCTCATGCATATTGAAAATGATATTATGATATTCATTATAAAATTCAGAATAAGAGGAATTGTCAGAGTTCGGAGGGAAATAAACAATACCTAAGTATAAGTTACTCGTAACTAAATTAATTTTAATAAATTGGTGTTCAAATGATTGAAAAGTACTAGTAATTACAGATACACTAGGTAAGTTATTACCTACGGCAAATAATACACCACCACCTCGCGAACTATTAGTAAATTGATAATTACAATCCCTCCTATAAATGGACCAATTACCATCAAGAATTTCTTCGTTTCTAAACGATTCATTAAGCCATGTTTCAGTTAGAGCTAGTATATTAAAATTGCATGACTTAGCATCAATGTAAAGTTTTTTAAGCTTTCCTCTCATACCACTACAGTTATGATAAAAATTTTTAATGTTATTTATCTGGTTAGTATTTTGAGAGGTTTTTATTTTATTTATCGAGTTAGATAAAGAGATGAGATTTGCATATTTACTTGGAGTTCGAACGAAAAAACTGGTTGTAGTTCTCACGAGATTGATTTAGGCGATTATAGAAATTACTGTCGCAATGATTACGATAAGCCTTAAGGTCCTCTTCAACCTCTTTTGTTATGAAGCCTATATCTTTGTGGTATCTAAGGTAAAGATTATACAAATCTTTGAAGTTAGATGGTAGGCCCTCATTGTGGATGAGAACATGCTTAATAATAAATATTAAATCATTTTTTATTTAAATATTATAGAAACTCCTCTTCGTTTTCTTCATATATTTTTTCCACAGCAGATGGGTCATTTCTTCGATATTATTTTCTTCTTCAACATCAGCTTTCATAATAGTTTCATAAAAACTTTTTGCATTTTCTGGTATGCTAAAATATTTAATTAATTTTTTGATATCTTCTTTTTTTCGACTGAAACAGTATTTGCCGCAGATAATGAAGGCCATTCTGTAATTTTTGTAGATACGTATTCAATATTTTTTTTAAGGAGTTTAACTGTTATAGGTTATCCGGTGTATATGTTTTTAAAAGAAAATTCAACTTTATTTTTTTTTTCATATAAAAAAATTCGAGCATCACCCATTTTAAATGAAAGTTTGCTAAGAAGAATTTTTTTTGTTTCACTTATGTCAAATAACTGCCAATCTTCAAATATTTTCTTCACTATGCCATGACTACTCATTATTTTATAATATTCTGAAGCTGAAATAATTTCTTCATGTTTACGGAAGTCTTTTTCGAGCCCTCCAAAAACTCGATCAGGAGGCATGTAACTATGTCCTCGAATTGGAAATATATGTTGCACTTCATCAAATACTGAGCTCTTCTCCAAAAAAATGAATTATGGCAGTTATCAAAATCGTATTTTTATTTTGAGAAGCACAGGAATCAGAAAAAAGACGGATTTTATGAAATTGTTTACCTTCTATTTTCAGTTTATTTTCTAATTCAGTAAGAAAATCTATTACGCACGATGCAACTTGATTTGCTTCTCGATTAGATTGAGTTTCTAGCCATGTATAAAAATATGTATTCTTGTTGCCAAATTATACGCCGAAACTTGTTGAGAATAAAAAATTTCTCCTATTTATAATTTAGGAAGAGGGTGATTTTGTTGCAAATCAAAAACTATATCATATGTATCAGATTTAGGTTCTTTCATTATTTGATAAAATTTTTTTGCTCTCATGTTATGTAATTTACGTTGATTTTTAAGATCCTCCTTTTTTTCAAAATCAGTCTCATTTTTTAATTCAATAATAAATTTTTTGCAGGTGGAACACGTATCCGAATGCGGATTTCCAAAGCCCAAGTTAAAGTGTGAATAAAATTTTTTTTTGTTTTTATATAAAGATCAATTTGGTTTTTCTTTGTTTACCGATCCATATCCAATCCGAAAAAATCGATTTTACGATACTTTCGAGGCCATTTGAATAACGTTTTATTCAGAACTTAATTGTATCGATTGTACTTCACATTAAATAAAAAACATTTGAATTTGCTTAACAATTAGAGTTTTTTTTTTAAAAGAAATCATATCACTCAAATTGGAAAACCCTATATATTACATCATGTGTAACTGTAATAAATAAAACATGTGATAATATATTATATATATTGAGACTGGTATGCTGTATTTGTATATTTATATTATACATTCATAATGTAATATTTATGATTACAACATCTTCCTTTTTTGTTTTGTTTAATTTTTGTTGCAAATATAAAATATTTCTAATTTACCAAATTCATAAATTTAAACTGATGCATATTCTTTAAAATCACATTTATAATCAAATTATTTTAATTTACCAAATTCAAAAATTTAAACTGATACATATATTCTTTAAATAGAATTTATAATCGGTCTCGGGTTCGATTCCCGGCTAGGTACAATAACTATAATATTAAAAAAAAAAAAATATTCATATATCGCAATATATAAATACTTTATATATCATATTATCTTGTTACACCCCACATTCCTAACACGAAACAGGGTTTATTTACACATTTATGTACCACGGTACCTGAATATAAATAAACAAATAAAAGAATTTATAATCAAATTATTATAATTTTTAATTTATTTTTTTTTAATTAAGAGGATGAAACCTTTTTGTTTGTTTTAAAATTCTACCAAATGTTGACATTAAGCCTGGTTGCGGTGTGTTGCTTGATTCCGTTGAGCTAGACGAATTTTCTGAATTATCTGACGAATAACAATCTAGACTAGAAGGGATCGTAATTGAAGAATAGTTTTGATTTATTTGAGTGTGAGTATTGATTAAATTTCTATTTCGTCGATACGAATTGCCATATTCATTAAATACCATATATGATCTTGGATATTGTAATTTCTCCCCTATTGTCCCTTGTGGCCATTTTGAATTATAATTCTTTTTGAAATACACTTTTACTCTCTCATTTAAAGCCCGTTGTGTTTTTGAGCCCTTATTATAATTTTTTATTGTTCGTTGTTGATATTTGCCTAACTTTTTCTTTCGAGCTTCATAGTCAATAGTTTTAGGCTTTAAATTTTGTTGCAATGTCGGAATTTTTGTTCGTAAGTTTCTTGACATAAGCAATTGTGATGGAGAATTGAGATTACCCTTCGGTGTAGTGCGGTAATGCAACAAAACTATGTATGGGTTAGTATTAGAATCAGAACATTTTACTAATAACAATTTTACTATTCGTACAGTTTTTTCTACCAAGCCATTAGACTTTGGATGATATGGACTTGAAGTAATATTATGTATATTCCATTCATCACAAAATTTTTTTAATTCTTTTGAATTATATGGCGGATCGTTATCAGAAATTATTTGTTGAGGAATACCATGACGAGCGAATATAGATTTTAAATTTGTAATAATATTGCAACTATTATAATTAGAAGTTAATTGTGCTATTTCTATGTATTTTGAGTTGTAATCAACTACAAGAAGGTAGACCTGTTTTTTGATTTGAAAGAAATCCATTCCAACTTTATACCACGGAATATTTGGAATGTCATGTAATATTAAAGGCTCCTTTGGATTATTAGGTTTATTTTTCATACAACTTTCATAATTTGTAACAATATTGTAAATATCATTATTAATTTTTGGCCAATAAACTACTCCTCTAGCTAAATTTTTACATCTTTCTATTCCTAAATGACTTTCGTGAATTAGGTTTAAAATTGCCTTACGCATACTCGTAGGAATTACAATACAGAACCTTTTAAAAGCAAATTTTCAATACAATTTAGTTCATCTCTTATTGAATAATATGGACGGAACGACGGAATTTTATTTTTAGAATTAGGCAATATTCCATTGCTTTTTTTAAAGTATCATCATTATTAGTGAGTTCTTTAAAAATTTCTAATTTTTTATCAGAAACTGGCAAATTATAAATTAAGAGATTTACTTGTAGACTAATATCTTCATCAATGTCTGTAAGAGCAAGTGTTGGTAGTGGCGATCTAGAAAGTGGGTCAGGAATGTACATTCATTTTTATTTTAGTTTATTTTATGTTAATTACCAAAACAAGGTATGTACATATTTAAAAAAAAAAAAAAGACAAAAAATAACAGAAATTATAACATTGATATTGAAAATACAGCAATTCTTAATGACTAATTAATATGTATAATATTAAAAATATATTTCAGACTTAAAAAATAAAAGTTATACAATACAAAATTTGATTACCTACATAAAAACTTAAATTCTTAAGTAAATTTTATAATTCTTAATGATATGTAAGTATGTAAGCAATAAACAGTACTACTAAAAAGAAAAGAAAAAAATAAAAATAAAACATGATGACATGTTTGCAAAATATGCTTTAAATACTTAATGTAGAATTATGAATGTACGAACATAATTGTGAAATTAAATTACAAAAACTTTTTTGTGGAAAAAAAAAAATTATACATTTGAATAAATTTATGAAAAGTATATCTATGAATTGGTTAGAATTAATTGTCTGAGGTCAGTAAATTGAAAAAGTGTTAATGTAAAGTGTTTTTGAAGGTATTTCTGGAAATTGTTGAAGAATAGAGATAACTGATTTTATTAAATGTAATACAACGTCTGTTTATCAGTTCATTTCTTCCGTATTCCGTACTGTGTTTATATTCCACTAAAAATTTCATGTATCTTGTTTGTCTAACTCTATCATTAAGTCTAAATTTGTAATTAAAAGATTGTATAGCAATATTATTATTTAGAATGTCAAAAGTAACACATGATGAAAAAATTTGTCTACGTGAGGACAAGGGGAGCATGTTTAAGAATTTAAGTCTTATTGTGTAGCTAGGAAGATTTAGAAAGTCTGAAGGGTTATATTGGTTTCTTAATGCAAATAGAAGAAACTGTTTTTGAACTGATTCAATTTTGTTAGAATGAACCTGAAAAGCTGGATCCCATATAATGCTACCGTATTCTAATGTAGAACTAGGGAACAATATGGTGTTTTTGTCACAGCTAAGTCACTAAATTCTTTAGCTCTTCTCTTAATGAAACCTAACATTTTATTTGCTCTTGAAATTAAGTGGTCATAGTGCAGATTAAAGGTAAGTTTATTATCAAATAGAATTCCAAGATCAGTAATACTAAAAACCCTTTGAAGTATTAGATTATCTATTCTGTAGTCATACATTAAAGAAGAACGTTTACGGGTAAAACTGATAACCTTGCATTTCAGTATATTGAGCTCTAATTTATTGGTTATACACCAATCATGTAATGATGATAAGCTTGATTGAAGTAAAGCTGCATCAGAACTGTCATTTACGACTTGATATATTTTTAGGTCGTCAGCAAAGGCTATGTGCGGTATGGCACCCAAATATTCTGAAAGATCGGACATAAATATATTGAATAAAAGCCCTAAATGGCTACCTGGTACACCAGAAGTAACCTCGATTATATTGGACAATATACTTTGATATTTAACGTTTTGTGTCCTTTCTGATAAATAAGAGTTAAGCCATGCAAGAAAAGAACCCGATATACCAAAAGTTGTAAGTTTGTTTAGCAAAGTGTAATGATCTACACGATCGAAAGCTTTGCTAAAATCAGTGTAAATTGCATCAACTTGATATCCTTTCTCCATTTTATTCAGGATTTCAGATGTGTATAACATAAGGTTCGTTGTAGTGGAACGACCCTTTCTGAAAACGTGTTGTTGTTCGTTAAGTTTGGCATTTATTACAGGAGTAATTTTATCGACAACAATTTTTTCGAATAATTTTGGAATAGCCGATAGAATGGCTATACCTCGATAGTTTTCTACTGATGAGCGTTCACCTTTTTTGTAGATGGGAGTTAAATGAGAGGATTTCCACACATGTGGAAAAACACCATACGAAATCGATTTATTTAAAATGAAATGAAGAGGAGTAATTAGATAATGAGCACAGCTATATAAAAAGAGTGGAGGGATTAGGTCAGGTCCGGCACCCTTCTTTGTGTCAAGGCTCACAATAGCTTCATAAATGTCCCTTTCGGAAAGATACAGATCTGTAATTAACAAATTGGAACTATTAGGTAAAGAAATAGCGGAGATATCAAATTGTTCTTTTGGACGATAAACTTTTTGAAAACTGTCAGAAAAAAAGTTACAAATTGTTTTCGGGCAAGAGGAAAAAAATTTTTGGGATCACTAATTAATTTGTTACCTATACTAATGACATAGTTTTCATAGGCTGTATGAGCTTTCAGTTTGAATTCATTTGCAAGCAGTTTGTACGAATTCAATAAGTTATCGTTAGGTGCTATTGTGTGTTTAATTTTTTTTGTATATTCTATCTAACCATGGTTCCGTTGTTTTGTTTTTCTTACGGATTTTAGGTACAAAAACATTTTTTATTTCAAAAACTTTTAAATAAAAGATAGAGATTATTGAGTTGATATCCTGTTGTGCTAACACTTCGTCCCAGTTAGCAGATGATAAAGCATTCTTAATGCTTTGGTAGTCAGCATTACGGAAATCTTATACAATTTCATTATTGTAAGTGTGGCTCGAGAGTGGAATGAAAGTAGAGAACTCAAAGATGATTGCGTTATGATGATTAGTGTTAGTAAAAAGATTATCTGCATCATCAGCGAGCTTTACCACCACTCTATCATATGCATTTGAAAATGCAAATTCTAACCATTTATTATTGTTGTTAGGATAACTAATAATCTGCTGCAAATCATTGCCATAAAACTCACTAATAAGACCGAAATCAATCTCATCCTGGAAGTTAATTGATAATAGCAAATCGTCAGAATCATCAACAACAAAAGAAAGAGCCGGGTCGTGGATTAAAATCGTCAAAGACGAATTGAGTCCTCCTCATGCATATTTAAAATGATATTATGATATACATTATAAAATTCAGAATAAGAGGAATTGTCAGAGTTCGGAGGGAAATAAACAATACCTAAGTATAAGTTACTCGTAACTAAATTAATTTTAATAAATTGGTGTTCAAATGATTGAAAAGTACTAGTAATTACAGGTACACTAGGTAAGTTATTACCTACGGCAAATAATACACCACCACCTCGCGAACTATTAGTAAATTGATAATTACAATCCCTCCTATAAATGGACCAATTACCATCAAGAATTTCTTCGTTTCTAAACGATTCATTAAGCCATGTTTCAGTTAGAGCTAGTACATTAAAATTGCATGACTTAGCATCAATATAAAGTTTTTTAAGCTTTCCTCTCATACCACTACAGTTATGATAAAAATTTTTAATGTTATTTATCTGGTTAGTATTTTGAGAGGTTCTTATTTTATTTATCGAGTTAGATAAAGAGATGAGATTTGCATATTTACTTGGAGTTCGAACGAAAAAACTGGTTGTAGTTCTCACGAGATTGATTTAGGCGATTATAGAAATTACTGTCGCAATGACTACGATAAGCCTTAAGGTCCTCTTCAACCTCTTTTGTTATGAAGCCTATATCTTTGTGGTATCTAAGGTAAAGATTATACAAATCTTTGAAGTTAGATGGTAAGCCCTCATTGTGGATGAGAACATGCTTAATAATAAATATTAAATCATTTTTTATTTAAATATTATAGAAACTCCTCTTCGTTTTCTTCATATATTTTTTCCACAGCAGATGGGTGATTTCTTCGATATTATTTTCTTCTTCAACATCAGCTTTCATAATAGTTTCATAAAAACTTTTTGCATTTTCTGGTATGCTAAAATATTTAATTAATTTTTTGATATCTTCTTTTTTTCGACTGAAACAGTATTTGCCGCAGATAATGAAGGCCATTCTGTAATTTTTGTAGATACGTATTCAATATTTTTTTTAAGGAGTTTAACTGTTATAGGTTATCCGGTGTATATGTTTTTAAAAGAAAATTCAACTTTATTTTTTTTTTTCATATAAAAAAATTCGAGCATCACCCATTTTAAATGAAAGTTTGCTAAGAAGAATTTTTTTTGTTTCACTTATGTCAAATAACTGCCAATCTTCAAATATTTTCTTCACTATGCCATGACTACTCATTATTTTATAATATTCTGAAGCTGAAATAATTTCTTCATGTTTACGGAAGTCTTTTTCGAGCCCTCCAAAAACTCGATCAGGAGGCATGTAACTATGTCCTCGAATTGGAAATATATGTTGCACTTCATCAAATACTGAGCTCTTCTCCAAAAAAATGAATTATGGCAGTTATCAAAATCGTATTTTTATTTTGAGAAGCACAGGAATCAGAAAAAAGACGGATTTTATGAAATTGTTTACCTTCTATTTTCAGTTTATTTTCTAATTCAGTAAGAAAATCTATTACGCACGATACAACTTGATTTGCTTCTCGATTAGATTGAGTTTCTAGCCATGTATAAAAATATGTATTCTTGTTGCCAAATTATACGCCGAAACTTGTTGAGAATAAAAAATTTCTCCTATTTATAATTTAGGAAGAGGGTGATTTTGTTGCAAATCAAAAACTATATCATATGTATCAGATTTAGGTTCTTTCATTATTTGATAAAATTTTTTTGCTCTCATGTTATGTAATTTACGTTGATTTTTAAGATCTTCCTTTTTTTCAAAATCAGTCTCATTTTTTAATTCAATAATAAATTTTTTGCAGGTGGAACACGTATCCGAATGCGGATTTCCAAAGCCCAAGTTAAAGTGTGAATAAAATTTTTTTTTGTATTTATATAAAGATCAATTTGGTTTTTCTTTGTTTACCGATCCATATCCAATCCGAAAAAATCGATTTTACGATACTTTCGAGGCCATTTGAATAACGTTTTATTCAGAACTTAATTGTATCGATTGTACTTCACATTAAATAAAAAACATTTGAATTTGCTTAACAATTAGAGTTTTTTTTTTAAAAGAAATCATATCACTCAAATTGGAAAACCCTATATATTACATCATGTGTAACTGTAATAAATAAAACATGTGATAATATATTATATATATTGAGACTGGTATGCTGTATTTGTATATTTATATTATACATTCATAATGTAATATTTATGATTACAACATCTTCCTTTTTTGTTTTGTTTAATTTTTGTTGCAAATATAAAATATTTCTAATTTACCAAATTCATAAATTTAAACTGATGCATATTCTTTAAAATCACATTTATAATCAAATTATTTTAATTTACCAAATTCAAAAATTTAAACTGATACATATATTCTTTAAATAGAATTTATAATCGGTCTCGGGTTCGATTCCCGGCTAGGTACAATAACTATAATATTAAAAAAAAAAAAATATTCATATATCGCAATATATAAATACTTTATATATCATATTATCTTGTTACACCCCACATTCCTAACACGAAACAGGGTTTATTTACACATTTATGTACCACGGTACCTGAATATAAATAAACAAATAAAAGAATTTATAATCAAATTATTATAATTTTTAATTTATTTTTTTTTAATTAAGAGGATGAAACCTTTTTGTTTGTTTTAAAATTCTACCAAATGTTGACATTAAGCCTGGTTGCGGTGTGTTGCTTGATTCCGTTGAGCTAGACGAATTTTCTGAATTATCTGACGAATAACAATCTAGACTAGAAGGGATCGTAATTGAAGAATAGTTTTGATTTATTTGAGTGTGAGTATTGATTAAATTTCTATTTCGTCGATACGAATTGCCATATTCATTAAATACCATATATGATCTTGGATATTGTAATTTCTCCCCTATTGTCCCTTGTGGCCATTTTGAATTATAATTCTTTTTGAAATACCCTTTTACTCTCTCATTTAAAGCCCGTTTTGTTTTTGAGCCCTTATTATAATTTTTTATTGTTCGTTGTTGATATTTGCCTAACTTTTTCTTTCGAGCTTCATAGTCAATAGTTTTAGGCTTTAAATTTTGTTGCAATGTCGGAATTTTTGTTCGTAAGTTTCTTGACATAAGCAATTGTGATGGAGAATTGAGATTACCCTTCGGTGTAGTGCGGTAATGCAACAAAGCTATGTATGGGTTAGTATTAGAATCAGAACATTTTACTAATAACAATTTTACTATTCGTACAGTTTTTTCTACCAAGCCATTAGACTTTGGATGATATGGACTTGAAGTAATATTATGTATATTCCATTCATCACAAAATTTTTTTAATTCTTTTGAATTATATGGCGGATCGTTATCAGAAATTATTTGTTGAGGAATACCATGACGAGCGAATATAGATTTTAAATGTGTAATAATATTGCAACTATTATAATTAGAAGTTAATTGTGCTATTTCTATGTATTTTGAGTTGTAATCAACTACAAGAAGGTAGACCTGTTTTTTGATTTGAAAGAAATCCATTCCAACTTTATACCACGGAATATTTGGAATGTCATGTAATATTAAAGGCTCCTTTGGATTATTAGGTTTATTTTTCATACAACTTTCATAATTTGTAACAATATTGTAAATATCATTATTAATTTTTGGCCAATAAACTACTCCTCTAGCTAAATTTTTACATCTTTCTATTCCTAAATGACTTTCGTGAATTAGGTTTAAAATTGCCTTACGCATACTCGTAGGAATTACAATACAGAACCTTTTAAAAGCAAATTTTCAATACAATTTAGTTCATCTCTTATTGAATAATATGGACGGAACGACGGAATTTTATTTTTAGAATTAGGCAATATTCCATTGCTTTTTTTAAAGTATCATCATTATTAGTGAGTTCTTTAAAAATTTCTAATTTTTTATCAGAAACTGGCAAATTATAAATTAAGAGATTTACTTGTAGACTAATATCTTCATCAATGTCTATAAGAGCAAGTGTTGGTAGTGGCGATCTAGAAAGTGTGTCAGGAATGTACATTCATTTTTATTTTAGTTTATTTTATGTTAATTACCAAAACAAGGTATGTACATATTTAAAAAAAAAAAAAAGACAAAAAATAACAGAAATTATAACATTGATATTGAAAATACAGCAATTCTTAATGACTAATTAATATGTATAATATTAAAAATATATTTCAGACTTAAAAAATAAAAGTTATACAATACAAAATTTGATTACCTACATAAAAACTTAAATTCTTAAGTAAATTTTATAATTCTTAATGATATGTAAGTATGTAAGCAATAAACAGTACTACTAAAAAGAAAAGAAAAAAATAAAAATAAAACATGATGACATGTTTGCAAAATATGCTTTAAATACTTAATGTAGAATTATGAATGTACGAACATAATTGTGAAATTAAATTACAAAAACTTTTTTGTGGAAAAAAAAAAATTATACATTTGAATAAATTTATGAAAAGTATATCTATGAATTGGTTAGAATTAATTGTCTGAGGTCAGTAAATTGAAAAAGTGTTAATGTAAAGTGTTTTTGAAGGTATTTCTGGAAATTGTTAAAGAATAGAGATAACTGATTTTATTGAATGTAATACAACGTCTGTTTATCAGTTCATTTCTTCCGTATTCCGTACTGTGTTTATATTCCACTAAAAATTTCATGTATCTTGTTTGTCTAACTCTAAGTCTAAATTTGTAATTAAGAGATTGTATAGCAATATTATTATTTAGAATGTCAAAAGTAACACATGATGAAAAAATTTGTCTACGTGAGGACAAGGGGAGCATGTTTAAGAATTTAAGTCTTGTTGTGTAGCTAGGAAGATTTAGAAAGTCTGAAGGGTTATATTGGTTTCTTAATGCAAATAGAAGAAACTGTTTTTGAACTGATTCAATTTTGTTAGAATGAACCTGAAAAGCTGGATCCCATATAATGCTACCGTATTCTAATGTAGAACTAGGGAACAATATGGTGTTTTTGTCACAGCTAAGTCACTAAATTCTTTAGCTCTTCTCTTAATGAAACCTAACATTTTATTTGCTCTTGAAATTAAGTGGTCATAGTGCAGATTAAAGGTAAGTTTATTATCAAATAGAATTCCAAGATCAGTAATACTAAAAACCCTTTGAAGTATTAGATTATCTATTCTGTAGTCATACTTTAAAGAAGAACGTTTACGGGTAAAACTGATAACCTTGCATTTCAGTATATTGAGCTCTAATTTATTGGTTATACACCAATCATGTAATGATGATAAGCTTGATTGAAGTAAAGCTGCATCAGAACTGTCATTTACGACTTGATATATTTTTAGGTCGTCAGCAAAGGCTATGTGCGGTATGGCACCCAAATATTCTGAAAGATCGGACATAAATATATTGAATAAAAGCCCTAAATGGCTACCTGGTACACCAGAAGTAACCTCGATTATATTGGACAATATACTTTGATATTTAACGTTTTGTGTCCTTTCTGATAAATAAGAGTTAAGCCATGCAAGAAAAGAACCCGATATACCAAAAGTTGTAAGTTTGTTTAGCAAAGTGTAATGATCTACACGATCGAAAGCTTTGCTAAAATCAGTGTAAATTGCATCAACTTGATATCCTTTCTCCATTTTATTCAGGATTTCAGATGTGTATAACATAAGGTTCGTTGTAGTGGAACGACCCTTTCTGAAAACGTGTTGTTGTTCGTTAAGTTTGGCATTTATTACAGGAGTAATTTTATCGACAACAATTTTTTCGAATAATTTTGGAATAGCCGATAGAATGGCTATACCTCGATAGTTTTCTACTGATGAGCGTTCACCTTTTTTGTAGATGGGAGTTAAATGAGAGGATTTCCACACATGTGGAAAAACACCATACGAAATCGTTTTATTTAAAATGAAATGAAGAGGAGTAATTAGATAATGAGCACAGCTATATAAAAAGAGTGGAGGGATTAGGTCAGGTCCGGCACCCTTCTTTGTGTCAAGGCTCACAATAGCTTCATAAATGTCCCTTTCGGAAAGATACAGATCTGTAATTAACAAATTGGAACTATTAGGTAAAGAAATAGCGGAGATATCAAATTGTTCTTTTGGACGATAAACTTTTTGAAAACTGTCAGAAAAAAAGTTACAAATTGTTTTCGGGCAAGAGGAAACAGTATTGTCCTTGGACATTGAATTAGGGTAGCCGAATATTTTTTCGTTTAATGTTGACAATTCGAAAAAATTTTTGGGATCACTAATTAATTTGTTACCTATACTAATGACATAGTTTTCATAGGCTGTATGAGCTTTCAGTTTGAATTCATTTGCAAGCAGTTTGTTCGAATTCAATAAGTTATCGTTAGGTGCTATTGTGTGTTTAATTTTTTTTGTATATTCTATCTAACCATGGTTCCGTTGTTTTGTTTTTCTTACGGATTTTAGGTACAAAAACATTTTTTATTTCAAAAACTTTTAAATAAAAGATAGAGATTATTGAGTTGATATCCTGTTGTGCTAACACTTCGTCCCAGTTAGCAGATGATAAAGCATTCTTAATGCTTTGGTAGTCAGCATTACGGAAATCTTATACAATTTCATTATTGTAAGTGTGGCTCGAGAGTGGAATGAAAGTAGAGAACTCAAAGATGATTGCGTTATGATGATTAGTGTTAGTAAAAAGATTATCTGCATCATCAGCGAGCTTTACCACCACTCTATCATATGCATTTGAAAATGCAAATTCTAACCATTTATTATTGTTGTTAGGATAACTAATAATCTGCTGCAAATCATTGCCATAAAACTCACTAATAAGACCGAAATCAATCTCATCCTGGAAGTTAATTGATAATAGCAAATCGTCAGAATCATCAACAACAAAAGAAAGAGCCGGGTCGTGGATTAAAATCGTCAAAGACGAATTGAGTCCTCCTCATGCATATTTAAAATGATATTATGATATACATTATAAAATTCAGAATAAGAGGAATTGTCAGAGTTCGGAGGGAAATAAACAATACCTAAGTATAAGTTACTCGTAACTAAATTAATTTTAATAAATTGGTGTTCAAATGATTGAAAAGTACTAGTAATTACAGGTACACTAGGTAAGTTATTACCTACGGCAAATAATACACCACCACCTCGCGAACTATTAGTAAATTGATAATTACAATCCCTCCTATAAATGGACCAATTACCATCAAGAATTTCTTCGTTTCTAAACGATTCATTAAGCCATGTTTCAGTTAGAGCTAGTACATTAAAATTGCATGACTTAGCATCAATATAAAGTTTTTTAAGCTTTCCTCTCATACCACTACAGTTATGATAAAAATTTTTAATGTTATTTATCTGGTTAGTATTTTGAGAGGTTTTTATTTTATTTATCGAGTTAGATAAAGAGATGAGATTTGCATATTTACTTGGAGTTCGAACGAAAAAACTGGTTGTAGTTCTCACGAGATTGATTTAGGCGGTTATAGAAATTACTGTCGCAATGACTACGATAAGCCTTAAGGTCCTCTTCAACCTCTTTTGTTATGAAGCCTATATCTTTGTGGTATCTAAGGTAAAGATTATACAAATCTTTGAAGTTAGATGGTAGGCCCTCATTGTGGATGAGAACAGATAAATGAGTTCTTGTTTTACCCTCTATAACGCGATTATATTAATCGTTATGTAAATAAGCAAGGAAAAGTCTTACATTATGAAGATATTTCTCATCTCTAAACCTTGATAAAGCGTATCCTCTATTGGCAGTCCTCTGTTAGAGATTGTTTTGTCATTCTAACAATAGGGGGTATTAGCGGATTTATTGATAATGAATCATTTATATTAATTTTATAATTATCATTGTTATTAATATTATTATTATTGTCATTGTTGTTATTGTTATTAATGATATTATTATTATTATTATTATTATTATTATTATTATTATTATTATTATTATTATTATTATTATTATTATCATTACTAGTATTATTGTTATTGTTGTTATCAATGTTATTATCAATGTTCTTAATAGCAAGATTATCATTATTAATATCATTATTATTATTATTGTTATTATTATTATTATTATTATTATTATTATTATTATTATTATTTTCCAGGAACATATGAGGCTGAAATATCATACGCTTGTAATCGGAGCATAATTATTTGCAAACGAGCTAGAATTTTATATAAAGGTTTATTGAAAATTGAGATAAGTGGTTTGTGATCTGTTTCCTCTTTCACTTTTGACCATAAATGTATCTATGAAATTTTGTACATCCGAAGAGAATGGCCAATAGCTCTTTTTCAATTTGAGCGTAATTTTGATGTGTAGCAGTATTAGTTAAAGTAGCAGACGCAAAAGCAATAGGATTTTTCTCGTGAAAAATTACAGCACCTAGTGCACTTTGAGATGCATCTGGCAACAATTTAAGTTCCTTGTTAGGAATAAAGTATGTGACGACTGGTGCACTTACTAATATTGCTTTAATTTTTTGAATTCCTCTTCATGTTTATGGTTCCAAGACCAAGCAATATCTTTTTTAAGTAATTGACGTAAATTTTCTGTATAATTAGCTAAAATGGGAATATACGAACCCAAGTAATTAACCATTCCCAGAAAGCTTTGTAACTCAGTTACTGAAGTAGAAGTGTTTTATTTACAAATGGCTTCAATTTTAGAATCGTCTGGTTTTGCACCACTAGAATTGAAAATATGACCAAGAAATTTAACTTCTGATTTACATATTTTTGACTTAGACGTATTTATTTTTAAACCTTCTTGTGCCCATTTTAATACCATTTCTAAACGTTTATCATGTTCCTCTTTAGTTAAAGTGACCAGACGTCCCGGATTATGAGGGACGTTCCCGGATTTAAATCGTATGTCCTGCATTGAAAATTGTCCCGGAAACTAACTTTTCCAATTAAATAACACTGATATGGTTTAACTGGCAACAATTATTTAAATCCAAAAATTCAACTATTTCAATTCAAGTATGTCATGAGTTTTTAGCGAATTCACATTGGTATTTAAAAAAATCTATTTCTATAATTGCTATTTCAGTTTAAAAAGTTGAAGTGTACTAAACAAAAGTGAAAAGTTTAAATTTATGCAAATTATTATTAGTTTATTTTTATAAAGTTTATTTCTTGTAAGAATAATTTTATTTTTTTCTTAATTTTTTTTTTTATTTTTGATATTAATTAAATTAATAAAATGAAAAATCTATGATATTTTAATTCGGAACAATTAAATAAACTAAGAAAATTATGTCCTGAGGAATGCGTTAAGCTTTTCTTTATATTTATTTGAACTTGTCCCGGATTTCAACTTATAATACATTGTCACTTTATCTTTAGTAGAACTATAAATGAGAAAATCGTCTATATCAATTGTCAAACCAGGAATATTATTAACGAGAAAGAAGCCTTTGTCAACTCTTAGATACCCGTACGAACCGTTAGTATGTTCACAGCCTGTCACTCTGCATACAATATTATTTTTTTAATATTTTAGTATTTTAAAATAATTTAGGTGAATTTTATAATATCTAGAACTATGGGTTCTACATCTATTCAAACTATATGTTTATACATTCTTCAAAAGCAGATTCTAACCTTCTACATAACGATTATCAATCTAAAACTTTTTCAAACATTCTATAGTACCATTTAATACTAAGCGGTAAATGTATATTAAATTTACTTAGTACAAAATAGTAAATATAATTTTAAATATTATATTATATTAATGCGCACATAGTATATTTATATTGTTATAAGTATATCGCCATACATTGCAATATTTCTTTAAAAATATTTTCATTCATAGAATAATTTCTTATAAGTACAAACATATATGTATGTAAATACAGCGCATTCATTCAATAGTGAGATATACGATATGTAAATAACATGATATTATATAAGTATGTATGTATATCAATATCATATAAATAAAAATTCTTCAAGCAACCGTTATGTTGTTTATTTATTTACATTTTTTTGTACTATGCATTATATTCTCAACAATTTCAAATTATCAAGTAAAACAAAATGCAAAAAATTCGTTAAAGAAATTTGTTAGAAAATTTGAAAAAATCAAGTAACACTTTCGTCAATTATAAAGTAACCCTATATTATTAAAAAAAGTTTTTAACAGAAATAAGAGTACGATGTTGAAGCTTCAATTTTTATGTATTACTTCAAAAAAGTTTTAAAAGGTGTTCAAGATACAGGTGTTTAAAAATAGGAAATTTTCATTTTTTGACCCTTACAGCTCCTAAACGGGGGGTGATACAAAAAAAAGTTCTGAAATGACTCATACTTATTTTCAAAGATCTAACTTCTGTCAAAATTTCCAACTTAAATCGTTTAGAAGATAGAAGGGTTAAAGGATTTTGCAATAAATCAGTTTCGCTTAACGGTAAGTTATGACACGGTATAGCACAAGTATATATTTATTATATACATGTTTGTAAAGCTCATAATAGCACCTATCGTTTGAAATTTTAATATTGATATATACCTTATAGAGTTTGTGTTATAACAATTTAAATATAGAGCTCGGATCAGAATTTGATTCTGATCCGATCCATACCTTTGAAGGTATATCTAGCTCGCTTATTTCGAGGTGTTACAAACGGAGGAGTAATTTTATTATACTCGATACTTATCGTACGGGTATAAAAAGTTTTATCATTTCGGCGTGAAAAATTTCGATAGCGGCATTAATCCCGAATGGAAATCTTAAAAATTGATAACGATCAAAAGATGTTATGAAAGTACACAATTTTGATGAGTATTCATCAAGAGGAATAGTCCAAAAATCAGAATTAGCGTCGAGTGTTGAAAAATATTTTGCATTATATAATTGACTTTTCGTATTTTCTAAAGTAGGGAAAATATAGTGCGACCATAGTATAGCTTTTTTTTTTTTTCTTTTTTACACGCTAACTAAACTCTAGGAAAATTGTCCTTTTTACAAAATTATTGTAGGTTTGAGTAAGAAGCAATCGAGTTCAGGGGAAATATGAATATAAAGCAGAATTGGCGGGTAAATTGGAGACAAATCTGAATAGGTTCGTTTTGAAAAACTGCAAATTGTATAATGGACCGTTTGTATCAGAGGGGAACACGTTGGATGGAAGCATATTCCACATTTTAGCTGTTCTCACAATAAAAGAGTTTCCATAACCAGTTTTAAACCACCTAGGAATTTCCACGGTGTAGAAATGAGCACTTGAGGCTCCCCTAGTGTTGAGTTGGAATTGTTTAAGTGGAGGCATTATTGATTTCAATTTAATAGACCAAGTGTCATTACCTACAAGATATCTATAAAAGAGAGATAAAGCTCCAATATTTCGACGTGAGTTAAGAGAAGTAAAGGTACCCTGAACAGTAGGGTCGCCAATCTGGCGTAAGGCGCGAGTCTGGATTTTGTGCAGATAACCTAATGATGTTTGAGCAGCGCCAGCTTTTAAGTGAGAATTGTACTCCATCTTGAAGGTATATCTAGCTCACTTATTTCGAGGTGTTACAAACGGAGGAGTAATTTTATTATACCCGATACTTATCGTACGGGTATAAAACTCTCTTCAGTCGACTCTCGTTTTCATCAGTATTTACTTATATTGTACTTTATACGTATTAATTTTACTTTATAGTACGTTAGTAGTATAGCTATGAGAGTTCTGGAACACTTTTTCATACAAACTTTATATGGAAACAAAAAATGCGTTTTTTAGTGTTGCCATCGTAGCTTATGATAGTTGATTAGAAAGAAGGACATATAAGTTGTATGGTATAACGACATTACCATTAGCACTAATTGGTGTTGTGGCTGTGTGTGCATGACAAAATATTTCAAATATAAAAATTTCACATTATTAAGATATGATTTCATATACACATACATACGTGTATATCATACATAAATAATATTATAATAGTAATAATAGTATAATAATAGTATATTTGCTGTTGTTGTTATTTTTTGTTTTTAACATATGGAATGGTGCGATAAGAGGACAAATTAATTTGAAATACCTAATATTTATTTGTTAATATGTTTTGGATATGAATAATTGTGGTTTTTTGTTTTGATCACATTCTCATCAACATTAAATTTTTTATCGATAGCTTTTTCTTATGAAATAACCTATTTGTAATTCTTTCAATATTTTGTAAAAGTAAGTATTACACCATACAAAATAAATATTGTGTAGTAAACTTACTACATTGATTCTGAAACTTAAAAACAATAATGATGTATTTACTATGTGTAGATCATGAAAAATTTTACTAACGACAAAACATAATTTTCTTATCAATCAAATTTTTTTCCTTTTTTCGTTTTTTTTCTTTTGTTTGATTAAATATGTGAAATTTTATGTTTTGCGGTAAAATATATATGATATAATGTGAGCCGCGTAGTAAACTTACTACATAGCCCATATTATCTATTTTAAGATTGAAATTTTGTATACCTATGTATATAGAAGAAATAAATCATGATCTACACACATAATAAATATATCATTTGCCGATATTTTTAAGGTATCATTTTAATTTTAATAAAAAAGACTCTTTTTTTGAAATATTAAATATATTTTTATTTTAATTTATTACAAATAGGTTCCGGTTAATAATGAAAAATTATGTCGGCCAAGTGACCCCCTATACTACTTCGGAAGCCTTCCAATCTTTTACCAAAATTCTGAATCACGTTGTTCAACAAACTGTTCTCAATGCTTGAAAACTGCTCGATAATGTTGCTTTTAATGTTGATTTCACAAAACCCCACAAAAAAAATCCAACGGTGTCAAATCGCACGATCTTGGTGGCCACATCACTCCTCCTCTACGAGAAATAATGCGATCTTCGGACTTTTCCTTCAAAAGATCTATTGTTTCTCTTGCTGTGTGGCAAGTGGCACCGTCCTGTTGAAACCACATATTCTCTACGTCCAAATCATCAATTTCCCGCCACAAAAAGCTTCGGATCATCTCTCTGTAGCGATTTCCATTGACCGTAATCGCATTTCCATTTGCGTTTTCAAAAAAATATGGTCCGATGATTCCTCCTGACCACAAACCACACCAAACCGTAACTTTTTGTGGATGTACTGGTTGCTCTAAGATAACCCTTGGATTCTCTTCACCTGAAATGCGGCAATTCTGTTTATTGACGTAGCCATTGAGCTGGAAATGAGCTTCGTCGGTGAATATTATTTTGATAAAAAAATTCTTATTTTCTTCTTGTTTTTCGATTGCCCAAGAAACGAATTGCCAACGTAATGTATGGTCAGTTGGTTTTAATTCTTGCGTCAGCTGGATCTTATAAGCCTTTAAATGGAGATCACGATGCAAAATGTTGAATAATGTGGATGGTTTGATGTTTAATTGCTGCGAACGATGACGAATGGAAGTTTTTGGATCTTCTTCAACACTTCTGCTCACAGCTGCTACATTCTCGGTTGAACGGCCACTACGTTGATAAATGTTGTTACATATCTAGTTTCTAGAAATTTATTAACCATCAGCTTGATGGCACGATTTGTTGGAGCATTTTCTCTACCAAATTTTGTTCGAAATTTCCTAATTACATCTTCAAAACTTTTACCATTTTCAAAAAATGTTGTAATAACAAAAACACGTTGTTCCTTCGTGTAACGTTCTATATTAACTAACCGGAATGTATTTAGAATATACCTAAAGAAACCTCGTATAAAAATTCCAGGTAGACAAAAAATGGCGGCAAAATCAAAATGTAGTGGCGGCGGCAAAATCAAATAGTGGAAATCATATATGGTTGTTTTAGCTAAATCTAAAATACACATACCAACATAAATCGGTTTATTAAAGAAAATTTCCGATTTATTTGATTCGATTGCTACAACGTTTTTATTAAAAATGCTAACCGCTTTAAAGTTGGGGTTTGATATGAGAGCTTCGGCGCCATAACGTCCCAATCATTTTGCTACTAATTTAACTATGGAATGTTTACGAATATTCTCCATAATCTTACCAAAAACTGCATTATTCATCAATTTAAATACATTTTTTTCAAATTCATTTTTTGCTTCAGCTCTCAATTTTTTGTTTAAATCAATATATGGTTTTAACCACGGTGTTTAGTTAAACTGTAATATTCTATGTACTTTTGTGAGTTTTAAACCATTTTTAATAGCTTGTTGTAAATTGCGATAATGAATAATATACTTTGATTTATTGTTAATATACTTTGATTTATTGTTAGTTTTTTATGCTTGGAACCTGGAGGTATAGAATGCTCTGGATAAAAAGGTAAATCTTTTTTTTTTTTTTTTTTTTTTTTTTTTCTTTATTAATTTATTAATTCTATATTGTTAACATTTAAATTTTTAATTACAAAATAACTATGTGGATACAGTGATAAATCCAAACAAAGTAATTACAATATTGAATACAGTTTTATAATAATTTATATGTGATATTTTAGAATAAGGTTTTGTTTTTTTTTAATTGGTTATGCGACCTTAGCCCATATCGGATGTCTGATCTTACTATTTTTTGCTGTTTTGTACAAATAATTCTTTTTTAATTTTCAAACCAAATTCAAACTAAAAAATCAATTAAAAAATTCACACTAAATGAATATTATGAAGTTCTTGTGGATATTCTAAATCCACTTCTAATATATATCCAATATTCGGTGTCTCTGATATACGCATAATATTAAAATTATGATTTTCATACCATTTGAACCCTCCAAATGGTAAATATTGCGACATTGCCCAACCATATTGATTATTTATATCATAATACATTAAATATTTTGATTGCTCATCAGCTTTGTGAACTTCTATATATTTATTATTCACTTTAGAATAACGTTTAGTGCATTGACTAAGGCCCCCTCGAATACCCCGCCCTATAAACATTAGCATATCTATATCGGTAATTAATTCTAATGTAATAACAGTATATTTGAGCATAGCATCCCAAGTATATCCTGGTAGAGTAGAATAATGTGCGGGATCTAAACTACATGTTTCCATACAACTACCACGAAACTGTTCGAAAACATCTGCTAAAAGAAGAATATCAGTTTTTAAGTATAAATCGGCATATTCCCCTAAATTTTTAATATTGATTCATTCAATTAATATTACAATCATTATGAGCTGAACGACGATATTCGCCTGTTAGATGACAATGATATCGAACTTTTTTTTCACTATCATTAAATATTCTATGGCATATATGACATACTGTAGCGTTTTCAAATTCAAAAATTTGTTCGCTAGTTAATTTCTTTATAGGTAACGGACAAAGAAAAACTGTTTCCCAATTTTCAGCAAAATCAAATAGCTCACGGGTGAACCATTCAATACAATCTAAACCGCGGTAAAATTTATAAATTGATAACGTGGAGTCATATGAACATTTAATATAAAATCCTATACTATATGGTATATGATTTTGATAGTTATTACTATTATCATTTACCTGTTGAAGTAAATACTCTAAATTTGCATAAATGACGAATGGCGCTTTTTCCTTATTTCTATAATTCTTAAATTGTAGATGATCTTCACTTGGTAAACGTATTTTGCAATTATTCATGTTTTTACAATCCACATGATGTCTCTCCAATTTTTATTTAGTAAAGAAAAAGTGAAGAGACATCATGTAGACGACAGTGAAGACAGCGATCACAGAAATATTTTACACCATTGCGTTTAGATAATTGATTAGATAGCAATCTTGATAAATTTTTTATCCATACATAGTGATATTGAAGAGTTTGCTTATTATTAACATTATCCTTACCATCATAATAACATTCGTTTTGATACAATAGAAGATTTGCATGCTTATTTTTCTTGTTTTTACTCAAATATGTTGGTTGAACACTAAATTTTCCACTCTTTTTAATTAAAATGTATACATTTATTGAAACATTATTTTGTGATTCAAATTGTGGTATTTGACTAATCTTCATTGGAAATGTGATATTATCAAAGTTCAATACTGATGAATAATGTGGATATTTTGCAACGCGATGAGGAGTGTCGCCAACTGGATAAAGAGCTAAAATTACTGCCCACGCAAAGTATGCTGCATCATTATTTTTACCTTGACACAGGCATGTTTTAGCATTAACCAATGTGGTAGTTCAATGTATGATGATCCTATCATTGGTGTATATTTATTTATATTGATATCCAAATTGATTATTGATGATTGCGCCCAACCGCTATCTTTTTCTTGAAATTCATCAAGATCCTTCATTATGATGGATTTTATGTTCTCAATAAACCACTTGTTAAGGTTAGTATTATTATTTATTATATCATTTTTAGTATTCATGTATTTAAAATCATAGGTATCATCACCACCTTTAGCGATTTTAAATTCACCACATAAGACCGAATTTACTTTCAGAAAATTTTCGGTTTTAAGAACATTATTAATATGCCTACTAAAGAGTTTCTCGCAATCATTTAAAAATGTATCGGGCTCCTTATGGTTTATATATATAATGATTCTAGTTCTAATACGTCCATTAAAAGCTGACTGAATATTTCGCCATAATAAATTTTTCTTCATTAATTTTGGTTTAATATTGCCACCATTTTTTATTCTTGAGATCCTTAATTGTGTTCGATAGCTTTGCACTATTTGAATCGCATTTATTAATGAAGTCATCCCCCCAACTGATTTCACATTTTTAAATGAGTCATTCAATATTTTTAATTTTTTACTACGTTCTTTAATGGCATATTCAAGTTCTTTATTATTTCGTTGTGCACGTTCAAAAGTTGCTTTAATATCCTTTATCATTTCCATCTTTAAAATTTATTAGTTGATTTTACGGCTTTGCACTTGTTTTATTGATAAATATTTTTATACTAAGATTTATTTAATCATTTCACCGCTATTTATATCAGACTATCATGCATTATTCACATGATAATTTAATGAATTAATCATATCTTTCTATAATTTGATTGGCTATTAAAAACTGTTATCAGCATGATAATTACACGAATTATGGTTCGATTCCATCATTTGTAATGTGATTAGTTGTTATAAACTTTGATTATACAGTCAATGTTTAATAAGAGTGATAACATGCTGTAATGCTATGAAAAGATGAGAATGAAAACTGATAACGTATGGTAACCGCATGATAATTCAAGGATTACAGATTACTAAGTATTAAAAGTTTGAAGCTTAAAAATTCGAGTTACTGCTAGCTGATATCTGCTAAGTGATAACTGCTAACTGGTAACTGCTTACTGCTAAATGATCAGTTCCGTTGTTATGATCTGACCTGTTACTGTTATGATCTGAGCTCTTCTAACCTGCTACTCTTATGATCTGAGCTACAATGTGGGCTATTTAGTAAAGTTACTACATTGATTATGGAAAAATTTAGGCAAATGATGGATTTACTATATGTGTAGATTATGAAGAATTTTAGCAACGACAAAACATAATTTTCTTATCAGTATTTTTTTTTTTTTGTTATTTTGAAAGTGAGAATTAAGTGTAAGTATAATGAAATTGATTTTAGGATTAGAAGGTTGAGTTTGAAGTTGAAATTTGAGAAGAATTAAGTTTTGAAATGGTTTTTGAACTTCGATAGAAGTAAGCTTGGAGTTTGACTAGAAATGCTATAAGAATATATCCGTTGAAGTTGTTGATAAGTAAACCCGCCGAAGTTGTCGAAACCATATATCAACGATTTTAGATTTTGAATAGACTATATTTTAGTTGTAAAGATATTTGTGTTATGAGATTATCAAAAATATCCTATAGTATGTTGGGAATGTTTTGTGGTTTTGCGATAAGAGTTGTTTTGGTGTTTTAAGTGTGTCTGTGTGTGTGTGCGATTGCTTCAACACAATAGAAATTTTATGTGAAGTGCTTTTCTGTAAAAAGAATGATTTTGAAATAGAAAAATTAAAAAATTGCTGATTTAGTTTTCAAAAATAATAATTAGAGAAAAAACAAAAAATATTAAAATAATAAGAATTGAGTTGTGTAATAAAAAAAATGAATTGAAAATGACGTCAGAGAATTCCATTTTTTCGTTTTTTTCTTTTATTTGATAAAATATATGAAATTTATGTTTTACCGACCGTAAAATGTATATAATATAATGTGAACCTTACTACATTGATTATTGAACTTGGAAAATATCGGCAAATGATATATTTATTATATGTGTAGATCATATGAATTTCTTCTATGTAGGTATAAAAAAATTCAATCATAAATAATGTGGGCTATGTAGTAAGTATATTACGCGGCTCACATTATATCATATATATTTTACCGTCAGAAAAACATAAATTTCACATATTTAATCAAACAAAAGAGAAAAAAACGAAAAAAGGAAAAAATTTGATTGATAAGAAAATTATGTTTTGTCGTTAGTAAAATTTTTCATGATCCTGATTCACATAGTAAATACATCATTTGTTTATATTTTTAAGTTTCAGAATCAATGTAGTAAGTTTACTACACAATATTTATTTTGTATGATGCAATGCTTACTTTTACAAAATATTGAAAGATTTACAAATGGATTATTTCATAAGAAAAAGCTATCGATAAAAAAATTAATGTTGATAAGAATGTGATCAAAACAAAAAACCACAATTATTCATAACATACTAACAAATAAATATTATTTCAAATAAATTTGTCCTCTTATCGCACCATTCCATATGTTAAAAACAAAAAATAACGACAACAGCATATACCTATAATACTGTTATAACATTATTTATGTATGATATACACGTATGTATGTGTATATGAAATCATATCTTAATAATGTGAAATTTTTATATTTGAAATATTTTGTCATGCACACACAGCCACAGAACCAATTAGTGCTAATGGTATGGTCGTTGTACCATACAACTTATATGTCCATCTTTCTAACCAACTATCATAAGCTACGATGGCAACACTAAAAAACGAATTTTTTGTCTCCATATAAAGTTTGTATGAAAAAGTGTTCCAGACTCTCATAGCTACACTACTTACGTTCACAAACACTTGATTTTGAGAAATTAAGATGTTTTCGAAAATTGAGTTAAATTTCTCCTTTTTTTCTTGATTTCCCATACATTTTTCAAAAATTTATCTGTCAAAGAAAATCAGCTCGCTATTTCATTTTCTGAAAATCACCTCAAAATCATGTCGTTCGTCCACAAAAGTTCGATTTTTGTATTGATTATTTAAATTTTTTTTCCATAACCCTTGTTTTTTTTTAATTTGTCAAAATGAATATTCAAAATTTTAACAACTAAAAAACTAAAATTTTCTATTTTATTTTTGAAATTATGTTTGTTTATGTTTTGTTTATTTAAAAACAAAAATAAATTAATTTATTTATTTACTTTGGATTATTTTTTATTGTTTCAAAACAATAATTAAATATGCCAAAAATTACATTCTTGCTTTTAAAAAAAAATGATTGTGATCACTTGACATTTTACTTGATTTTGTACATGATAATCAACTCGGTTTTGGAGTTTGTGAACACACTATTAGCCAATGTTTGGTCACTCAATTTTTTTCTTCTTGTTGAAATGTCTTATTATATTTCTATAGTCTTTCGTTTAATATAATACCTATTATTTTAAAATGTTTCAATACCAAAACTTTCAAATGTGCATCCCATAAATAGTAAACTGAATAAATATTATATAATAAAAAAAATTTTCTGAATAAATTTATTATTCAGTAAATACAGTACATTCTTATTCTTTAACATTTTTAAAATTCACACTATATCCAATCCGAAAAAATCGATTTTACGATACTTTCGAGGCCATTTGAATGACGTTTTATTCAGAACTTAATTGTATCGATTGTACCTCACATTAAATAAAAAACATTTGAATTTGCTTAACAATTAGTGTTTTTTTTTTTAAAGAAATCATATCACTCAAATTGGAAAACCCTATATATTACATCATGTGTAACTGTAATAAATAAAACATGTGATAATATATTATACATATTGAGACTGGTATGCTGTATTTGTATATTTATATTATACATTCATAATGTAATATTTATGATTACAACATCTTCCTTTTTTTGTTTTGTTTAATTTGTTGTTGCAAATATAAAATATTTCCAATTTACCAAATTCATAAATTTAAACTGATACATATTCTTTAAAATCACATTTATAAAGTAGAGAAAATATAAATCGATCTTAGTATAGCTTTTTTTTTTTTCTTTTTTTACACGCTAACCAAACTTTAGGAAAATTTTCCTTCTAACAAAATTATTGTAGGTTTGAACAAGAAGCAGTCGAGTTCAGGGGAAATATGAATATAAAGCAGAATTGGCGGGTAAATTGGAGACAAATCTGAATAGGTTCGTTTTGAAAAACTGCAAATTGTATAATGGACCGTTTGTATCAGAGGGGAACACGTTGGATGGAAGCATATTCCACATTTTAGCTGTTCTCACAATAAAAGAGTTTCCATAACCAGTTTTAAACCACCTAGGAATTTCCACGGTGTAGAAATGAGCACTTGAGGCTCCCCTAGTGTTGAGTTGGAATTGTTTAAGTGAAGGCATTATTGATTTCAATTTAATAGACCAAGTGTCTATTAATAGACCAAGTGGAGTAAAGGTACTCTGAACAGTAGGGTCGCCAATCAGGCGTAAGGCGAGTTTAGATTTTGTACAGGTAACCTAATGACGTTTGAGCAGCGCCAGCCCATAAGTGGGAATTATACTCCATCTTAGGTCGAATTTATACTTTATATTGGCCAGATCACTAGGGGAAAAATCTAAACATTTGGTAGCTTTTTTGGCTATATCAAAAATATGCTCATTCCACAACATTTTTTGATAAACCTGCATGCCTAAAATGTTTAAATTTGCGTATATTTTGTGTATATTTTCTCCTTGGAACCGTAGAATTGGTATGGATTGATCCCTTTTGCCAGAGATCTGACAGCTTTGAGTTTTGGAAGTGTTGAACTCAACCTTGTTTTTAACACCCCAATCAGCTATTTTCGCTAGGTCGTGGTTAACTGAACTAGCCATAATTTCCCTTTTTAAAGTAATTGCGGTTGAAGTAGCATTCGATTTTTTTAAAAAATCATAAGATGCCACCAGAGTGCTGTCATCGGCAAAACTATGGATTGGACTGAGGGTAGAACTGAGCAGATCGTTAATGAAAATTAAGAAGAGAGTGTGAGATAACTGTTTTGGGAATTGGAGAAACGTGTGCAACTTTCCATTGATTGGGATACTTACCAGTCAAAAATTAGAGTGCGAAAAGATTGCGCAGAGATTTCGAAATGGGAGAGGCTATATGTTTGAGAACCATAGCTGAGATTACTTCAGGATCAGTGGACGTTCTAACATTCATATTCGTTAGCACTTTCACTACAGCAAGTGACCTGAAGTATACTTTTTGAAGGATTTTAACCTTAGTAGGATCAACAAAAGGGTATACTGGAGGTAATTGAGTTGTAGGAGGGAGCGTAGAATTTGCTGGAAAAATTTTTGCGAACAAATTAGCTTTACCAATAGAATCGGAAATGATAGAGTTGCCGGTATCAATCAGCGGAGGAAACGATGATCCACAAAAGTTGTTCTTTACACTTTTTCCAAAAGTCCAAAAGGAACTATTGCAGTGAGGGAGATTAATTATTTTCTGTCTCAACCTTTGGTTATGAAGAAACAAATTACGCGGATCTAAGCATAATCTCAACTTACCATTAGGTTTTTTCACCAACACTATTAAATTCATCTATTCTGTTGCTTCTTCTATGGGTTTTATGACTTCAAGATCAACCATTCTGTCTAGTTCTTCTCTTAAAATGTCATTTAATTTAAACGGAATCCTTCTAGAACACTCCACAGCTGACTTAATGTCTGCGTTTAATTTTAAAGTATATTTTTCTTTAGGCAACCTAAAGCATTAAATACATCACTATATTTCTGACAAAAAATTTTATTATTAATATTTTAATTAAGAGAGCAAATTTTGTTTACAAGATTTAATTGGATACTAGTAGGTAAACCAAAAATAGTTTGATAACTTAAATCGACTATAATAAATTCAACTTCATATTTCGAACCATTAACTGTGCACATAGTTTTAGACTGATCAAGAATTTTTAATTTTTCATAACTAAAAGTAAGAATATTGACATTTGATTTTCGTATTTCATTAGAATTTAACTTTAATTCTTTAAAAGTTTTAATTGACATAATATTCGTTTGTGCACCTGTATCCAATTTTACATTAAAATTTTATTATTTATTAAAATCTGAATATACCAAGAATTTTTTGCATTAGCGTTGAGTACTCCAACAAATAAATTTAGACTGCTTTGACTATTAGTTGCTTGTTGTACTCCAACTTTTTTTGACTTGCATACATTAGGGAAATTATTTTTTCCTTTGCATTTGTAACATGTTGCTCCAATTGCAGGACAGCGAATGCGATGTATTTGACTGCGTCTTTCACATTTAATACCATCATAATTTTTACTTGATTTTATAACATTTTGAGTGGCCATTTGATTGTTATTTGACTTTTGACGATAAAAATTTCTCTTTTTATTATTATTGATATTGTTATTTTTAAAATTATTGTACTTTTGAAGTGCACTAACAAAAGTGTCGTTGTTAACTTGTTGATTATCTAACTGTTGAACATGTGAACGAGTTAGTTCCATTGAAATGAAATATTAATAGTTTTATCTAAGGTTATGTTTCCCTCATGTATAAATTTTTCTTTGATGAATCTAAAGTTATCTTTTAAACGGCAAATGAAAATATCTCTCACTAGGCTATCTCGTAAAGTATCAAATTTACAATTCAAACTTAAATTTTTTAAAACTGTGACATATTCTTCAATAGACTCGTTTTGTCCCTGACGTCTAGTAAAAAATTTATGGCGTTCCATGGCGACATTAGTTTTCTATTATTGATCACATGTAATTAAGTCCGAATATTTAAACCTAACTCGAATGACTTTTGTATATTTTGTAGTACTAAATAATTTAATTTTTCGCCAAGAATATTTTTTCCCAGTTACGACATGGATTAAAAAATATTTCCAATTAGGGTGTAATCCTCTAATCATAAAAGTACAAGTGTAATTGCCAAGTTCTATGCTTCTTTTATTATCACCATAATCCACACAACCGTCAACTTTATCAGTAAATTTATTATACGAAGCTTCTTTGCGAAATTTGATTTCATCAAATAAAATAACTGCTTCTTTACCAACTGAATCCATTTTTGATATTTTAACTTTTAAATTTTTCAAAATTGTAGAACTAAAACCGGGTTCTAAATTTCTTACAGGACTCCATCTGAAAATAAGAACCTTAGAAGGCAACTGAAAATTTAAAACTTCTCGTATGTAGTTGTAACATGATTTCGATTTGTAATTGTTATTTTGCGCAGGATTTCTTTGATTGAGTGGACCATTCTGTATTATTATGTCTTTTAATTAGAATAATTTTGCAAAATTCTTTCGCATATTCACTTACATAACCTAATTCATCAATTACAGCTTCTAAAGTTTTTTTTCTAATTTTTTTAATGTTTCCTTGTAGGAAGCAATTTTTTGTATTAATTCTTAAATTTTTAGCACATTTCCAAAAAAGTTTTGAAAAAATGTGCTTATTAGTTTCACTCTGTCCGTCCGTCCGTTTGTCTGTTTTCAAAACTTCTACACCGTTAAAGATAGAGCAAACAAATTTTAACCATCGGTAGGTCTCATAAAAAAAAATAATTTTGTGGAACAACTTTTTCATGTAGCCCCTCCCATTACGGAGCTACACCCCCTCAAACTTTGAAAAAGCCCTATTTTTAAATGCATATATCTTATGTTCTGCTTAAGATTTTTTCAATCTGAAAACGTCATTCGACAGGTATTTCTTTTAACTTTGTAAATTAATATTATACAATTTTTTTCAATTTTGTATTTAAATTTACCGTTATGGGAAAACCAAACTTTGCATGATTTTTCTACTTTCATAACTCCGGCACGCTTTTAGATAGAGGCTTGAAATTTTTAGGCTAAAAAAAACTTTTAGAATTGGTATAAGTTTGCTCAGAAAATTTTTTTGGACCACTCCCTGTTTATGAGAAATGAGGGCTTAAAAATTGAAAATTTGCTATTTTTAAACACCTGTAACTTAGGAACCTGTACACATTTTACTTCTACAAGATATAAAATTTAAAGCTACAGAAATATATTTTAATGTGTGTTAAAGGTTTGTTTTAGTTGTAAAGGGTTCCAAAATTGCAGCTCTTCAAAATTGCGAAAAAGCCCCATTTTCAGATGTATATATCTCAAGCCCTGCATAATAGTTTTGCAATCTAAAACCGCCAGAAGATCGAAAATTTTATTATCTATATAAAACAATATCAAAATTATGCAATATTTTGTAATTTACTATTTAAATTTACCGTTATGTGAAAACCATATTTTGCATGAAATTTCTTTTTTCATAACTCCGGCACGCCTTTAGATAGAAACCTGAAATTTTGAGACAAGAAAGAACTTTTAGAATTAGTATAAGTTTCCTCAGAAAATTTTTTGGTAAAACCCCCTCTTTAAGAGTTATTACGCCTCAAAAATTGAAAATTTTCTATTTTTAGACACCTGTAAAAATTTTTCTTCGGCGAGGCATGAAAATTAAAGGTTCAATAATATATTTTTACGTGTGTTAACGGCTTTTTTTAGTTATATAGGATTCCGGACTTACGGCCCCTCAAAATTTCAAAAAAGTCCGATTTTCACGTTTTTTCTTATTACATGAAATTTTCAAATTTTTGTGCAAGTCAAAATTCTAAACAGTTTGTATTGAGTATGGAAATGTACGCTTTTAAAAACCGTTGATTTACATTCTACGTTGTTTTAAAAGAATACCATATTTTTTATAAAATAAACTATTTTTTTTTGTTTTTCTCTCACAATTTTTGCAATTATTAGATGTATTTTTTAAATAACTTGAACTAGTTTTCTTTGGCAGAGTCCTCATATATTTTAGATCAAATAGGCTAAGTTCACTTTGTTCATATTTTGTAACTTCAAAATAAAACTTATCATCTGGCTTTTTAAGCACAACTAAAGAGCCAGTATTTGAATCAGTAAAATTTGAACATTTTAAATCTAAAACTTCCTCATTATATGGTGAATCTGGAAAATTAAATACACAAATCGGATTTGGACTACCTACATGTGGAATTGATCGTTTCAGCAATTTTTTTTTTTATTTGCGAGCTTAGAAAATTTTTTTCACAAACATATTTTGTTTTGTCACAAATTAATTACCTAGATTGCAAGCTTGAATCCACTCATTGCATTTATCTGTATTTGTTTGAAATTTAAACAAATGAAAAAGAAGAAAAACACTTTGGTATGGTGTAATCATAGCTTTTTATTTTTTTTTTTACCCAAACATTGCTTTTCGAAATGTTTTTCCCGAACAGGATTCCACTGGTCAATTTTTTTGATTATTTTACAAGTTTTCTTTCCACTTTTTGGAAATATTATTTTGAAAATTTAAAAAATCTAATGTTTTCACTACATTTTTTCTTTGAGTTGCAATTTTCTACACAGCATTTAGCTAAATTTGTAAAACGGAATTCTTTTTTGTTTTCATACTTTTATTTACATTTTCCATTTTAAAAATTCAATTATCTATTATTAAACACGAAACTGAAACTGATCATAAGATGACCATTAAAATAGCAATATTTTATAGCATTTACTATTTTCTATCCTACATTTAAAAATTAATAACAGTACTGCATAGTTTATCTCTGCATCATAATTAATTGATAAGCAACTTCATATATTAATAATCAATAATCCTTATTCTTACACTTGACTTGGCTATTGTGTACATAATTATACATACATACTTTTACATACTATCACAGCCAAAGCTTTAGTACCTATATTGAAAAAAATAAACAAAAACAATTGCAATTTTCAATACATATATGATATAACCAAAATCCAACTAGTAGAAGATAAAGAATACAAGATTGAAAAATAAAAGAGCATAAATAAGACAGAGAATAGAGAGATGATTGACAAAGAGAAAAAAAAAATAAACGGAAATACTTCCACAAATATTGATATTGTAAGCAACTTTACGTGCATCCTACTTACATTTTTATATATGTATGTACATATTCCAACAAGAAAACAAAAAAATGATGATCATCGATTTAGATGACGTCATCATATAACGATACTTAATGTCTCCAAATTTCCGACTATATATGCCATTAGTACCGATGCCACCAACTAGTGGTCGAAAATGCATTGCAATATTTTCAAAATATTTGGGACTATTTTAATGAAACCATTATATTTTTTCTTTAAGACAATAAACTGGAACTATTTTCTACAACATTGTATATAATACTATCGTTAACATTCAACATGCTTTATCTTAATTACTACCATTTCTGGGTTTCTTATATGGTACTACCATTTCTGAGATATAGTAGTTCAAAGTGGGAATTTAAAAAAAAAAAAATTCCATCTTTCAAAATAAAATTACTATACATGTGAAATTTTCAAAGACACCCTATATTTATTATTATACCGTTAGAAAGTATAATTGCCTTTTTATTTTCTTGTTGGAATATGTACATACATATATAAAAATGCAAGTAGGATGCACTTAAAGTTGCATACAATATCAAGTTGCGTTTGATAATTTGTTTAGGGGCAGTTTGGAGGTGGCAAACCCCACAATTTTAAAAGTTTTGTTGTTGAAATATGTATGTAAAAATATAATTAGGAAGAACTTTAGAGTTTACTACAAAATCAGACTTATACGCTTTTTCCAGAATTTTTACATTGATATGTATATACAAAAATGTGAATTAGGAGGGATTTCAGAGTTGAATTCAAAGTCAGGATTGGCGCTTTTTCCATTTCCAATTTTAAACCAACTGTAAAATCCCTCCTGAATATGAATATACCAAATTCTGAATCAGGAGGGATTTTATAGTTGGTTTAAAATTGTGATAGGAAATAAGGTTGCCGATATTGCAGTAATGCATTTTATCGCATTAGAAGTCTTATAGATTTGTTGTTATATACTTATAAAATCCAAAAAATTAATTAAAGAAAAAATAAAGAGTAGAAAAGGTCATGAAAAAAAATTAAAGAAGTAAAGATGTAATAAAAACGAGGAAGAGTGCTGTAGAGTAGACTGTGTTAACTCTATTATACCCCTATGAACGTAATATATCTTGTTTCTATAAAACTTGATCATCTTTCAAAAACATTCAGATGTTTTAGTACCGACGTTAACTACAGAGACATATTTATGTACATTGTAAAGTTGTTAGCTACCCGAATCTATTGCGCCTAGTTTGATTAAGTTCCAAGAGGTGCAAAAAGTCTGAACCGGCTGTTCTAGACCAACCAAATTTTACAAAAGTTGTTGGCATGTAATTCGACACCTCTTCACAAAATTCCTAGCTTTAGTAGACGCTGAGTTATTTTCATTTAAAGAAAGAAGTTGTATGGCAGCTACCCGAACCTATCGAGCTATCACAACCAAATTTAACAGAAGTTGTTTCCATAAAACTTGATCATCATTTGCAAAATTTCAGATCCCTAGCTTGAATAGATACTGAGTTATTTCCAAATAAAGAAAGAAGTTGTATGGCAGCTACTCGAACCCGACAACCGAAAATGGTGCATTTAAATAGCAAAACTAACAATTTTGCACAAGTGACGTAAAAACAATGTCAGCCTCCTAGCTCCTTTATTTTTTGACCTATCGTGCGGACGGACACTGAGTCAAAGTGAACGAATGTGGTTTATTTCCGCGGACAGAAGAAAAAAATTTTTATTTATATAAACCAACATAAAATTTCTGGCGCCTCACCAAAAATCTTATAGAATAATTAAATCTTAAATTATTAAGCCATTAACTACTACATCAACCAATAAAAAATAAGTATTCATAAAAATTTTAAAAAAAGAAAAAAACAATTAATCTAGTCAACATGGATAAATCACCATGTATATCCTGTGGTAAAAATATAACCTCGAAAACAAAGTCCGGGTTCTTCTAATCCAAATAATTGCAAGTTGGAAAGCATGACATCATATCTAAAAAGTCTAGGCTCAGCTGTACTAAAGTCACAGAACTACATTTCTAACAAAATGGATGAAATCATGGGATGAAAAAAAAAAAATCTACTTGAATTTAAAATAGACAAACCAGAACGAGAAAATAATAGAAACATCATAATCTTAACAGGATTACCCTCGTCGATCGACAATATCAAAGGTGCGCATTCATACGCATGATGGAAAAGGTCAATTCGAAGGTCAAGGAGGATGACATTGTTGATGACATTTCAACTTTGAACCAATCCTTCGCTGCTACTAACAAAAACAAGGGAAAGACGCAATATAAACTGTTTATTATAGAACTAAAAACTGAAACATTCAAAAACGAGATATTGGGGGAAAAAGAGCATCATTTAATGACAGCTAAAGTTGATCTGCTAGAAGAAGGTTACAAAGAATTATTTCTCCAACATCATCTGTCATCATTACAAAAAAAACAATATACCATGAAGGAAAAAAGATCAAAACACAACACAACTTCAAATACTTGTGGTTTAAGAACAACTCTATCAACTTTCGGGAAAATGATACGGCTACTGTATTTAGGTTCACCAATTTTAATGAACTTAATTTATTTAAAGATAAGTATAATTATTATAACAACTTACATGTCATTACTATCTTACTCATTAAATAAACTTTTCAATAAAAACTTAATCAAATTAATAATCGAAATATAAAACATAGTAGTAGATTTAGCAGTCAAACCAATTCCCCATTCTACTTTTCTACGAAATCATGCAATTAAATCTTCACTAATTTCCACAATGGCACCTCCTCCTCCTTATTTTCTTTTTTTTAACAACCCCATGGGTACATTTTTATTATTGCACAAAATAAAGTATCATATCTTCTTTTGTTTTATTATACTCGTACGATAGGATCGAGTATAATAAAATTACTCCTCCGTTTGTAACACCTCGAAATAAGCGAGCTAGATATACATTCAAAGGTATGGATCGGATCAGAAAAAAATTCTAAGACTTTTGCGCCATGTTCGTCCGTCCGTCCGTCAGTCAGCACGCTAACTCAAAAACTAAGAAAGCCAGAATCTTGCAATTTACACAAAATATTCTGGGAGTAATTTGCAGGTTCCCTATTTTTTTTGGTTGAGTTTCGACCAAACCTTAGGGTAGCTCTCGAACACCTAACTTTTAGATCCCCACATTTATTTTGAAATAGAGCTATGAAATTTTAACTGCTGACAGATCTCACAAAAATATTAATTTTATTTTTAATAACTTTTTTTTGTAGCCCCACCCGTTACGGAGTTACAGCTCTCCAAAGGTTCAAAAAAGCTCTATATTTAAATTGTTATAACACAAGTTGTATAAAGTAAATCTTCATTTTGAAAAAGGCAAACGATTACTACTTTTATTAGCTTTAAAAATATATATACAATAAATATATATTTGTGGCATACGGTGTCTTAATTTACCGTTATGCGAAACTAAAATTTTGCAAAATCCTTTAACCCTTCTATCTTCTAAACGGTTTAAGTTGGAAACTTGAAATTTTGACAGAAGTTAGATCTTTGAAAATTGAGTCATTTCAGAAATTTTTTTTGTATCACCCCCCGTTTAGGAGCTGTAAGGGCCCAAAAACTGAAAATTTTCTATTTTGAAACACCTGTAACTTGAACACCTGTTAAAATTTTTTTGAAGTAATACACAAAAATTAAAGCTTCAACATTATACTCTTATTTCTGTTAACAACTTTTTTTAATAATATAGGGTTACTTTATAATTGACGAAAGTGTTACTTGATTTTTTCAAATTTTCTAACAAATTTCTTTAACGAAAATTCAATTTTGTTTTACTCGATAATTTGAAATTGTTGAGGATATAATGCGTAGTACAAAAAATGTAAATAAATATACAACATAACGGTTACTTGAAGAATTTTTATTTATATGATATTGATATACATACTTATATAATATCATGTTTATTTACATATCGTATATGCTACTAGTGAGTGAATGATAAGAGTATATATGTATATTATATAGTGCCGTATTTACATACATATATGTATTTTATTGTACTTATAAGAAATTATTCTGTCAATGGAATATTTAAATATAATATAATATAATATTTAAAATTATATTTATTATTTTGTACTAAGTAAATTTAATATATATTTACCGCTTAGTATTAAATGGTACTATAGAATATTTGAAAAAGTTGTGGATTGATAATCGTTATGTGGAAGGTTAGAATCTGCTTTTGAAGAATGTACATATGTACATTATAGTTTGAATATATGTAACATATAGTTTGAATATATGTACAACCCATAGTACTAGAATTATAAAATTCACCCAAATTATTTTAAAATACTAAAATATTAAAAAAATAATATTGTAAGCAGAGTGACAGGCTGTGAACATACTAACGGTTCGTACGGGTATCTAAGAGTTGACAAAGTCAACTGTATTCTTCCTCGTTTTTATTAGTTTTAGTCCTAAATTAATCAAGATATTTTTCTTAAAACTAAAATTTATTTACAAAAAAAATTTACATATCTTCTTTCTCTTTTACTACAACACTTATTCACACCTTCACTTATCAATTCGAAATTTTAACAAAACTACTTTATTTACAGCACTAGAGAGTAGTAATTATTATTATTTTAATAAATCTTATAAACTAAAACATAAAAAAAGTATTCTTTACCAATCTTTAATCACATTTCTCTTAAAACTAAAATTTTTTTTCATTTTCATTAAGTTAACAGATTTCACAAACTTAAACATAAAAAATTTTTTCTGTACCAATCAAGAATTAATAACATAGAATAAAAAAAAAAATTACATAATATCTTGATTATTATTTTAAGATTAAAATTTGTTTTCATAAAACATTACACATTTACTTTCTTTTTCCTTATTTACATTACAACACCACCTATTAACATTATCACTTAACAATTCGAAATTTTGACAATATTACAAACACAATTAACAATTTTGATTACATTAATAAATTTTATAAATTAATACTCAATATAATTTTTCTCTACCAATCATTAAAAAAATTCCACATCACAAACATCTTAATTCTATTAAATCATTATAATTTCTACTAAAATTGCGAATCAAAAATATAGGGCAACAAAAATTAAATAATACATTCTTTCTCATTCCATACAACACTAATCCACGTATTTACTTAAAATTTCTAAATATTTACAAACTTTATTTAAATTTTTAATCTTATAAATATAAAATAAAAATAAACATCCTCCATGAATTTTATAAAAATGAAAATATTGCAAAAATTTATAAATATATCTTTTGAAAGTCATCTCCTTCCGGATTCCTTAAAAACAGCCATTATTACTCCAATACACAAGAAAGATAACAAAACAGATTCTACCAATTATAGGCCGATCTCTGTCTTAACTACCTTCTCCAAAATTTTTGAGAGAATTATAAAAGTAGCTTTATGTCAGACAAAGCGCATATTGCATCCAGAAGTATTTGGTTTCGAGATGAATTCAAACACTACCGCGGCGTGCCTATCTCTCACTATATGATGAAGGTAAATTCACAGGATGTCTCTTTATTGATCTCCAAAAGGCATTTGATTGTATGGACTTTGACGTTTTGCTTTGCAAACTTAAAAGTTTGCATCTAACCCCGCAACAAATCTCTTTTTGCAAAACATTTCTGTATGGTCGCTCACAAATAGTCAGCACCACCAAAATTAGTAAGAAAGGTGTACCTCAAGGATCAATCCTGGGTTCAGACCTCTTTGCACTATACATAGGTGATCTCCCAAGTAGTAATTCGATCACAAAAGTAGACATATCTGCGGACATTTTTTAAAAAAGCGGGAACATATCGATACTGTTTCTACACTATGTTTATCTTTCTAAACTAGACACATATAACGGTAACTGTTACGTAAAAATGTAGTAACATTATTACGAGAACGTTAGAAACATTTATTCGTAACATTTATTCGACACAATTGGTCTTTTTTACCACACAAAATGTGCAAATTTGAAACAGTGAACAGATAGTAACATTTTGTTGATGCATTTGGTCTTTTTTACCACACAAAATGTGAGAATTTTGAACGGAAATAAGTAGTAACATTATCTCGACACATTTGGTCTTTTTTTACTACACAAAATGTACAAATTTTAAATAGTGAATAGATAGTAACATTTTGTCAACACATTTGGTCTTTTTAACCACACAAAATGTGCGAATTTTAAACGGAAATAAAAAGTAACATTTTTTCGACACATTTGGTCCTTTTTTACTACACCAAATGTACAAATTTTAAACAGTGAATAGATAGTAAATTTTGTCGACATATTTGGTCTTGTTTACCACACAAAATGTGGAAATTTTTTTTTTTTGTAAATAAATTCAAAATTGTTTATATACATTTTTAAACGCAATGTTCATAATAATTTTTCTTGAAACATTATTCTACAATAAATTAAGACATCTTTAAGATAAGCAAAAACAAAAGCCATAAAATAGCAATATAATAATGAAACGAATAAAACCATTTAAAAATTCTACAACATTTTATCGAAATGTAAGTCGAATATTAAAATTAAATATTGAACTATACTACAGCTGTTGAAATGTACAGCAATAAACTTCATATTGCACAGAAGCTTTTTGTTCACTTTATTTAAAATTATGGGAATATTTATGGAGAGGATGCAATAGGAAGTAACATACATATAACTTATGTTATGTTGTACTTGATGTAAAAATGTATGGTCCTTTACCTTTATTTTCCTCTTATCCATTCGAAAATGCATTATATCGGATCAAATCTTTAATTCGAAGTGGAAATAAACCATTAGCTCAAGCAACTAAACGTTTACATGAAATATCAAAAATAAATCATAAGCAAAATTCGAAAATTATTATTCCTTTTGTAAAAAAAGAACAAAAATATTGTGAAGGAGCCAAAAGATATCATGAAATTCATTTGAAAGATGGTTTGATGTTGTCTACTAGCAATAAAAATAAATGGTTTATGACCAAAAGTAATGTATAGTTGAAATGGTGTATGCAGCGTATGTTGACAATGAAATAAAAAATTTTGGTAGAAGTTATAAAAACAAACATGAGTTTTTTTAAAGATCATTTAAATCATCACATACTAATATTTACGGAACCTTTTTAAATACTAAATTCAACTTCATAAAATCGTATAATTTAAAAGATATTCGATGTAAACTTTTGGGTTTTTAATGCAAAACTGAAACAATATTTATTCCATTAATTCACACTTTATAGGGTTATACATATAAAAATTTATATACCTATTTTGTAAAAAAATTAAAATATTTAATAATGATAATTAATTAGTTTTTAATTATAAAAAAATTATTAGATAGATAGAATACCTAATAACAAATTACAGAATTATAAAAAAAAATAAACAAATTAAAACATATTAAAACAAAATAATTCGTCTTAAACTAAAAAAATCTCAAACCAAGTAAGTTCAAATTATTTCTTACGAGTACTATAAGTACTAATTTTGCGTTTTAACTTAAAAAAAATTTAAAATTTATAGTGATGTCAATTATATATGTTATGTACATATCGCACCTCTAGAATAAGAGGGCAATAACACGAAAGAGTGATTTTTTTATAGTTGAGTATATACCGATAAAGCCCAAAACTTTTGCAACTTTTTATGTTATGTCCTTGTATTTAAACCTACTTTTCAGTGAAAATGTGCAATAATTTAAAAAAAGCATAAATTTGCCTAAATTTTTAAATTATAACTGCGAATTAACTTGAAATATGACTGTATTTATTTTTCAACATTTCTATTTCCCTTCTCTAAGCAAAAAGAAATACTACTACAATTTGAGATTATTGTAACAAATTGTATCGGTATTGTTTCTTAAAATATATTCAAATATTAGTTATTTTGAAATTCCATACCGCATCATACAAAAATGTTGCGGTCTTCATTTGAATTGTATACATTTTTTTGTTTTTTTTTTCATGTTGTAGTACTAACAATAATTAGATTTATAAAAATGTCTAAAGCGGAGAATGAAATTTTACCGTAATTTTCTTAAAGAAATATGTAGTTTATCTAATTTTTCAATGATTCAATGATTCAATGATTATGGTTTTCAAATGATGTAATCACTTCTTTTTTTTAGTTACTACGGTTGATTCATGTACGTCGACCTCAGCCGCCAAAGAAAATTTAAAACCCAACACAGATGGAATTTGGCTTCTTTCTGTTGCACATAAATATTCTTCCGAATCTGATACTGAAAATGAAGGTCCAGTAGGCGATAAAGGCCTTATTCTCATTGCAGAAAAAAATATTTCGCTTGGAAAAAAATTCAGATGACTCTCTTTCCCAAGCTGATTTTGATTCTGACGATTCAGTTGCCGATAAAGACTTTGATCCACATGCAAGCGATAAAATTTCAATTCAAGAAAATTCATATGAATCTTCAACAGAATCTAATCATAGAAGTGAATTGTTTAATCCAGAAATACTTTGTAATTCTTCAAATGTTTTTTTTCACGGTGATGATGGCAATAATGAACCCAATGAAATCATTAATTTTCCTTCTGAAAAAGTTTATACAAGAAAACGACAAAAATTTATGAAAAAATGGAAATTAAATATAAAAAAGGTGAAACGCAATTCTGGTCAAGAATACGTATCTAGCACTGGCAAGGTAGTACCAAAGCGACCGCTTAAAAGTCCTTGCAAGGCGAATTGCAAATATAAATGTAGACAGTTGATAACACAAGAGCAGAGGTACATAATATTAACGAGCTATTGGAATATCGGTGATCTCACCAGACAAAGACAAACCAAATTTATAAAGTAGTTTCTAAATATAGATATACCAGAGAAGGAAAATATAGATATATCACTCGTTTCATTTAATAAATGGAACAGATCGAACCCGCGTATCTTAAAAGTTTTTTATGGCGACTTTGAATATTGAAACAAACAATATAAACCACTTTATCTAAAATGCACAAGCATATAGGTTATTATGAAGACGAGCAAAGAGGAAAGCACGGGAATCAAAAACGTATTAACCAAGATCTTGTAGAAAAATTAAGGAACACATTAACTTGTTACTTAGAATAGAATCACATTATCTCCGGCAGCACACGTCAAGAGAATATATTTCTGGGGATTTGAATATTGCTGAACTACATAGACTGTATGAGGAAAAATGCCAAGAAAAGGGCGAAGAGCCTCCGAAAATTCATATTTACTATATTTAATTCAATAATTTTTTTAATATTGGTTTCTTTATTCTCAAAAAAGACCAATGATCACTATGCACATTCTATCAAAATAGCAATGAAATTGAAGAAAAAGATTTGGAGAAAGTAAGTAAAACCCATAAAACTGTCGTCATTGCTTCGAGAAATTGAAGATAATAAAGTTTTCTCTATTTTAAATACAGAAAATTCTGTGGTTGCATGTTATGATTTACAGGCTGTACTAAATACTCCCTCTGAGCAAGTATCTGATTTTCATTAATTTCGGAAATTTGCATCTTACAATTTAACTGTTTTGGATATGGCAAATAACAAAGGCTATTGGTACCTGTTGAATGAGGATCAAGCACAAAGAGGTGCTAATGAAATCGGAACGTGCGTTTATAACTTTTTAAAGACTCAGTGTATAGGCAAAGATACTATATTTTATACAGATAATTTTTTGGCCAACAGAAAAATAAATATATGGTATGCATGTATTTATTTGCAACAAGTAACTGGTATGTTCTATTACCCATAATTTTTTGATAGTTGGACATACTATCAGACATACATAAGAGCTACATAAGTAAAGATTGTTAGTATGGTGTAATCATAGCTTTTTAATTTCTTTTTACCAAAAAATTGCTTTTCAAAATGTTTTTCCCAAACAGGATTCCACTGGTCAATTTTTTTGATTATTTTACAAGTTTTCTTTCCACTTTTTTGAAATGTTATTTTCTTTTGGAAATTTAAAAAATCTAATGTTTTCACTACATTTTTTCTTTGAGTTGCAATTTTCTATACAGCATTTCGCTAAATTTGTAAAACGGAATTCTTTTTTGTATTCAAAGTTTTATTTACATTTTCCATTTTTAAAAATCAAATTATCTATTATCAAACACCAAACTGCAACCTACCATAAGATGACCATTAAAATAGCAATATTTTATAGCATTTATTATTTTCTATTCTACATTTAAAAATTAATAACCGTACTGCACACGTAGCCTATCTCTGCATCATAATTAATTGATAAGCAACAATATTTATAATCAATAATCATTATTCTTACACTTGACTTGACTATTGTATACATAATTATACATACATACTTTTAAATACTATCACAGCCAAAGCTTTAGTACCTATATTGAAAAAAATAAACAAAAACAATTGCAATTTTCAATACATATATGATATAACCAAAATCCAACTAGTAGAAAATAAGAATATAGGATTATAAAGAAAACTAAAAGAGCATAAATAAGACAGAGAATAGAGAGATGATTGACAAAGAGAAAAAAAACAATAAACGGAAATACATCCGTAGATATTGATATTGTATGCAACTTTAAGTGCATCCTACTTACATTTTTATATATGTATGTACATATTCCAACAAGAAAACAAAAAGATGATGATCATCGATTTAGATGACGTCATCATACAACGGTACTTAATGTCTCCAAATTTCCGAATATATATGCCATTAGTACCGATGCCACCATCTAGTGGCCGAAAATGCATTGCAATATTTACAAAATATTTGGTACTATTTTAATGAAACCGTTATATTTTTTTCTTAAGACAATAAACTGGAAATATTTTCTACAATATAGTATACAATACTATCGTTAATATTCATCTTGCTTTATCTTTATTACTACCATTTCTGAGATGTAGTGGTACTACCATTTCTGAGTTTTCTTCAATGGTATTACCATTTCTGAGATATAGTAGTTCAAAGTGGGAATTTAAAAAAAAAAAAAAATCCCATCTTTCAAAATAAAATTACTATACATGTGAAATTTTCAAAGACACCCTATATTTATTATTATACGGTAGAGAGTATTTAGAGGTTACTACAAAATCAGACTTATGCGCTTTTTCCAGAACATTTACATTGATATGTATATACAAATATGTGAATTAGGAGGGATTTCAGAGTTGAATTCAAAATTAGGATTGTCGCTTTTTCCATTTCCAATTTTAAACCAACTATAAAATCCCTCCTGAATCTGAATATACCAAATTCTGAATCAGGAGGGATTTTATAGTTGGTTTAAAATTGTGATAGAAAATAAGGTTGCCGATTATGCAGAAGTGCATTTTATCGCATTAGAAGTCTTATAAATTTGTTGTTATATACTTATCAAATCCAAAAAATTAATTAAAGAAAAAATAAAAAGTAAAAACAGTCATAAAAAAAAATTGCAGAAGTTAAGAGGTAATAAAAACGAGGAAGAGTGCAGTAAAGTAGACTGTGTTAACTCTATTATACCCCTATGAACGTAATATATCTTGTTTCTATAAAACTTGATCATCTTTTAAAAACATTCAGATGTTTTAGTACCGACGTTAACTACAGAGATATATTTATGTACATTGTAAAGTTGTTAGCTACCCGAATCTATTGCGCCTAGCTTCATTAAGTTCCAAGAGGTGCAAAAGGCCTGAACTGGCTGTACTAGAATAACCAAATTTCACAAAAGTTGTTGGCATGTAACTCGACACCTCTTCACAACATTCCTAGCTTTAGTAGACACTGAGTTATTTTCATTTAAAGAAAAACCAAATTTAACAGAAGTTGTTGCAATAAAACTTGATCATCATTTGCAAAATTTCACATACCTAGTTTGAATAGATACTGAGTTATTTCCATATAAAGAAAGAAGTTGTATGGCAGCTCCTCGAACCCGGCGACCGTAAATACCGCATTTAAATAGCAAAACTAACAATTTTAGAAAAGTGACTTAAAAAAAATGTCAGCCTCCTAGCTCCTTTATTTTTTGAGTTATCGTTTTGAGTTAAAGTGAACGAACGTGTTTTATTTCAGCGGACAGAAGAAAAAAATTTTTATTTATATAAACCAACATAAAATTTCTGGCGCCTCGCCAAAAATCTTATAGAATAAATAAAATCTTAAACTATTAAGCCATCAAAGAATAAAAAATAAGTATTCATAAAAATTTTATATAAAGAAAAAGAAAATTAATCTAATCAACGTCAATAAATCACAATGCAGATATCCTGTGATCAAAATATAACCTCGAAAACAAAGCCTGGGCTCTTCTAATCCAAATAATTGCACGTTGGAAAGCATGACATCATATCTAAAAAGTCTAGACTCAGCTGTACTAAAGTCACAGAACTACATTTCTAACAAAATGGATGAAATCATGGGTGCACACAAGTCCATTCTTGAAGAAAATATAGTTTTATCTGAGAAACTATCACGATCCGAGGCTAAATGCAGTGTACTTAAAAAAAAAAAGAATCTACTTGAATTTAAAATAGACAAACCAGAACGAGAAAATAATAGAAACAACATAACAGGATTACCCTCGTCGATCGACAATATCAAAGGTGCGTATTCATAGGCATGATGGAAAAGGTCAATTCGAAGGTCAAGGAGGATGACATTGTTGATGACATTTCAACTTTGAACCAATCCTTCGCTGCTGCTAACAAAAACAACGGAAAGACGCAATATAAACTTTTTCTTATAGAACTAAAAACTGAAACAGATATTGGGGGAAACGAGATATTGGGGGAAAAAAGCATCATTTGTTCACAACTTAATTCGATCTGCTACAAGAAGGTTACAAAGAATTATTTCTCCAACATCATCTGTCATCATTACAAAAAAACAAATATACCACGAAGCAAAAAAGATCAAAGCACAACATACCTTCAAATATTTATGGTTTAAGAACAACTCAATCAACTTTCGGGAAAATGATACGGCTACTGTATTTAGGTTCACCAATTTTAATGAAATTAATTTATTTAAAGATAACTATAATTATTAAAACAACTAACATATCATTACTATCTTACTCATTAAATAAAATTTCCATAAAAAATTAATCAAATTAATAATCGAAATATAAAACATAGTAGTAGATTTAGCACTCAAACCAATTTCCCATTCTCCTTTTCTATGAAATCATGCAATTAAATCTTCACTAATTTCCACAATGGCACCTCCTAACAATTATTTTCTTTTTTTTAATAACCCCATGGGTACATTTTTATTATTGTACAAAATAAAGTATCATATCTTCTTTTTGTTTTGCATAATAAATAATACACATCTAATTTCATTTAATTTTATTTTTATTAGTTTTAGTCCTAAATTAATCAAGATATTTTTCTTAAAACTAAAATATATTTACAAAAAAAATTTACATATCTTCTTTCTCTTTTACTACAACACTTATTCACACCTTCACTTATCAATTCGAAATTTTAACAAAACGACTTTATTTACAGCACTAAGAGTAGTAATTATTATTATTTTAATAAATCTTATAAATTAAAACATAAAAAAATTATTCTTTACCAATCTTTAATAACGTTTAACTTAAAACTAAAATTTTTTTTCATTTTTATTAAGTTAACAGATTTTACAAACTTAAACATAAAAAAATTTTTTCTGTACCAATCAATAATTAATAACATAGAAAAGAAACAAAAAATTACATATCTTGATTTTATTTTTAAAATTAAAATTTGTTTTTATAAAAAACTAGCAGAGTACCCGGCGTTGCCCGGAGTATTTGATCCCCTTTATGATATAAAAATTATTAACTTTTGCTTTTGGGTTAAAATAATTTAATTAATATATATCACGTATTACTATGTATTTTCAGATACTGGTAGTTAATATTCTATGTTTTATTATATTTAGTTAAATTGAATAAACAGAGCGAAGATTTAGAGATAATTTGCCTACAAAAAATCTTTAAACGAATCCATAATCTATTGAGTACACAATTACGTCGAAGTGAGTTTTCACAATATATTCGTTAATACCGAAATATAAAATCGTATTTAAATTATAAAAGGCCATAATGTAATAAAATTTTTTTTGTAAGTAATGTCACTTCATGTTTTGGTGAATTATCCTTTTAAGCACATTTTGAAAATTTGTTATTAGGTTCGCTCTGTCCCTCCGTCTGTTAAAACTTATACACTGTTTAATAAAGAGCAATGAAATATTAACTATGCATAGGTCTCTTAAAAGAGTAATGTTGTAGAACAACTTTGTTATGTACCCTCACTGTTGGATATCCTTCAGCTCCGACATCTCTTCAAATTTTGAAAAAATTTCTTTTTAAATGCGTACATTTCAGATTCTGTTTAACATATTTTCAATATGAAAAATACATGATATTTTTTTACCTTTATAAATCAACCAGAATTTTTTTACGTTTAGTTTTTCTAATTATGTTTCCAAATTGATTGACTAAAAATATGTGTAAAAATTGTATATGGACAAGAATGTAACGTTTTCTGTTCTTTAAATGTGTATGTACTCGTTTTTGATTAAATGCTGTACAGAAATGTGAATATGTTTTCTTATTTAATTGATTAAGTTTATAGTATTTTTAAATATACTGATATTATACATACTATATATACATATTTCAATGATATTTTATGGGAAATATATTATACACATGCGTTAATATATTATATACCTCTTATATAGGTAGACCACATGTAAAAACCACATGTAAGTAATGCATTTCTGAATGATGACATGATGATTGTCTAATGTAGGAGATTGTTTCTGTTTTTTAACAACGGCCGAAAATGTTATATTGTTAAGACTTAAACACAATATTCTTAAGATACTTAATAAGGTTACTTTAATTACTGTTCTATATTAGAAATTTGCATTGAAAGGTTTTTATGAAATATTAGAAACAGTATAGATAAAAGTAAAGAGTGTTGGAAATATCTTTTTAATAATAATAACAATACACAAAATTAGGCAAAATTTTATTAATAATCGCTCGTGCGGAAATGGGTTATCAAACGTTAACAAACATTTTGTCACAGGCTTTATTTAGAACCATAAATTCATCCTGCCAAATTAGACAGAAATTAGAAACAAAATTTTTGTTTTGACAGTCTATAGTGTCGAAATGTGTTAATATATCACAAGAAAATTTATTGGAAGAGTTTGTGTGCCAAAGTGCAATACTTGTGCAAATTTTCAATTGGTCAAATCGTTTAAGTACAACAACAAAAAATGAGAATTTCATGGGCTGAAGGCTAATGGGTTTATGTATCGTAACCAAATCAACTTAGAAAGCTTTTTTATAAAGACCTACACTTTTGCAAATTTTCAACTCAATTGGTAAAACCTTTAAAGTGCGACAACAAAGAAATTAAGAAATTTTATTGAGTTCTGGCGCTGAAACAGGTTTATGGATCGTAACCAAATCAGCTCAGTGACCTCCTGTGGTAAAGACCTACACTTTTGTAAATTTTCAATTCAATTGGCAAAACCGTTTAAGGTCGACAACAAAGAAATTGAAAAACTTCATTGAGTCCTGGTGCCGAAACGGGTTAATGGATCGTAACCAAATCAACTCAGTGAGGTCCTGTGGTAAAGAGCTACACTATTGTAAATTTTCAACTCAATCGGTAAAACCGTTTAAGCAGGACAACAGAAAAATTTAATAAACTCCGTTCGGTTCTCCTGCTCAAACGAGTTAACGGAGCTTCATAAAAATTTGTCGCAGACTTTTTTTCGGACCATAAAACCACCATACAAAATTGGACATAAAGCGGAAACAAAAATTTTTTGGAAGCCCGCCGGGCCGAATCCGGGTAACATATTGTATCCAAATTTCTCCGGCACCCGTTTACAGCTGAAGAGAACATTTGTACAAATTTTCAACTCAATCGATCAAACTGTTTAGGCAGGACAACGAAAAACCGAAATAGCTTTAAATGGCTCTCGGGCCGCAATGGGTTAATGAACCGATAAACTATATAGCCTATAAAACTTTCCGGGGCCGTAGAAATGTTCCTGCAAAATTTGGTTGCAATCGGACTGATGGTTTTTACGTGAAAAGGGCGCAAACAAACAAACAAACAGAACTTCTGTTTTATATATTAGACTAGCAGAGTACCCGGCGTTGCCCGGAGTACTTTATTGGCTTTATGAAATAAAAATTATTAACTTTTGTTTCTGCGTTAATATAATTTAATTAATATAGTTAACTTATTACCGTTTAAGCAGGACAACAGAAAAATTTAATGAATTTCGTTCGCCTCTGCTGCCCAAACGGGTCAACGGAACTTAATAAAAATTTGTCACAGGCTTTTTTTCGAACCATAAAACCGCCATACAAAATTGGACATAAATCGGAAACAAAAATTTTTTTGGAAGCCTGCCGTGCCGAATTCGGGTAACATATTGTATCCAAATTTATTCGGCACCCGTCCAAAGCTAAGAGGAACATTTATACAAATTTTCAACTCAATTGATCAAACCGTTTAGGCAGGACAATGAAAAAACGAAAAAGCTTTAAATAGCTCTCGGGCCGCAATTGGTTCATGAACCGAAACGCGATATAGCCTATAGCACTTTCCAGGGTCGTAGCAACGTTCCTGCAAAACTTGGTTTCAATCGGACTGGTGGTTTTTACTTGAAAAGGGCACAAACAAACAAACAAACAAACAGAATATCTGCTTTATATATTAGACTAGCAGAGTACCCGGCGTTGCCCGGAGTATTTTATTGGCTTTATGAAATAAAAATTATTAACTTTTGTTTCTGCGTTAATATAATTTAATTAATATAGTTAACTTATTACTATGCATTTACAGATGCTGGTAGTTTATATTCTATTTTTTATTAGATTTAGTTAAATTGAATAAACAGAGCCAAGAATTAGAGACAATTCTTCTACAAAAAATTTTTAAAGGAATCAATAATCTTTTGAGTACACAATTACGGCAAAGTGAATTTCTACAATATATTCGTTAATAGCGAAACATAAAATTGCATTTCAATTATAAAAGACCATAATGTAATACATTTTTTTTCATAAATAATATCACTTCATGTTTTGGTGAATTATCCTTTTAAGCACATTTTGTAAAATTATATTTATTAAAGCAATATTAAGTTCGCTTTGTCGCTCCGTCTGTTAAAACTTATATACTGTTTAATAAAGAGCAATGAAATATTAACTATGCATAGGTCTCTTAAAAGAGTAATGTTGTAGAACAACTTTATTATGTACCTTCACCGTTGGAGATCCTACAGAACCGACAGCTCTTGAAATTTTGAAAAAACTTCTTTTTAAATGTGTACATTTCAGGTTATGCTTAACATATTTTCAATATAAAAAATACATGATTGCTTTTTCCCTTTATAAATCAACCAGAATTTTTTTACGTTTAGTTTTTCTAATTATGTTTCCCAAATTGTTTGGCTAAAAACATGTGTAAAAATTGTATATGGATAAGAATGTAAGGTTTTCTGTTCTTTAAATATGTATGTACTCATTTTTGATAAATGCTGTACAGAAATGTGAATATGTTTTCTAATTTAATTGATTAAGTTTATAGTATTTTTAAATATACGGATACTATACATACTATATGTACATATTTCAATGATATTTTATGAGAAACATGTTATACACATGCATCTTATATAGGTAGACCACATGTAAAGACCACATGTAAGTAATGGATTTCTGAATGATGACATGATGATTGTCTAATGTAGGAGATTGTTTCTGTTTTTTAACAACGGCCGAAAATGTTATGTTGTTAAGACTTAAACACAGTATTCTTAAGACACTTAATAAGATTACTTTAATTACTGTTCTATATTAGAAATTTGCATTGAAAGGTTTTTATGGAATATTAGAAACAGTATGGATAAAAGTAAAGAGTGTTGGAAATATCTTTTTAATAATAATAACAATACACAAAATTAGGCAAAATATTATTATTAAGTGCTCGTGCGGAAATGGGTTAACAAACGTTAACAAACATTTTGTCACAGGCTTAATTTAGAACCATAAATTCATCCTGCCAAATTAGACAGAAATTAGAAACAAAATTTTTTTTTTTGACAATCTATCGTGTCGAATTGTGTTAAAGTATCACAACAAAATTTATTGAATAAGTTTGTGTGCCAAAGTGCAATACTTGTGCAAATTTTCAATGGGTCAAATCGTTTAAGCACAACAACAAAAAATGAAAATTTCATGGCCTGAAGCCTGATGGGTTAATGTATCGTAACCAAATCAACTCAGAAAGTTTTTGTTATAAAGATCTACACTTTTGTAAATTTTCAACTTAATTGGTAAAACCGTTTAAGTGCGACAACAAAAAAATTGAAAAATTTTTATTGAGCCCCGGCGCCGAAACGGGTTAATGGATCGTAACCAAATCAACTCAGTAAGCTCCTGTTGTAAAGAGCTACACTTTGATAAATTTTTAACTCAATTGGTCAAACAGTTTAAGTGCGACAACTAAGTAAATTACAAAACTTCACTGACCCCTGGTGCCGAAACTGGTTAATGGATCGTAACCAAATCAACTCAGTGAGCTCCTGTGCTAAAGAGCTACACTATTGTAAATTTTCAACTCAATTGGTCGAACCGCTTAAGCAAGACAACGGAAAAATTTAATGAACTTCGTTCGGCTCTCCTTCCCAAACGGGTTAACGAAACTTCATTAAAATTTGTCACAGGCTTTTTTTCGGACTATAAAACCACCATACAAAATTGGACATAAATCGGAAACAAAAATTTTTTTGGAAGCCCGCCAGGCCGAATCCGGGTAACATATTGTATCCAAATTACTTCGGCACCCATCCACAGCTAAGAAGAACATTTGTACAAATATTCAGCTTAATCGATCAAACCGTTTAGGCAGGACAATGAAAAAACGAAAAAGCTTTAAATAGCTCTCGGGCCGCAATGGGTTAATGAACCAAAATACCATATAGCCTATAACACTTTCCGGGGTCGTAGAAATTTTCCTGCAATATTTGGTTGCAATCGGACTGATGGTTTTTACGTGAAAAGACCACAAACCAACAAACAGAATTTCTGCTTTATATATTAGATTACACATTTACTTTCTTTTTCCTTATTTACATTACAACACCACCTATTAACATTATCACTTAACAATTCGAAATTTTGACAATATTACAAACACGATTAATAATTTGGATTACATTAATAAATTTTATAAATTAATACTCAATATAATTTTTCTCTACCAATCATTAAAAAAATTCCACTTCACAAACATCTTAATTCTATTAAATCATTATTATTTCTACTAAAATTGCGAATTAAAAATATAGGGCAAAAAAAATTAAAATAACAAAAAAATTTAAATAATACATTCTTTCTATTTCCATACAACACTACTTCACGTATTTACTTAAAATTTCTAAATATTAACAAACTATATTTAAATTTTTTCTCTTATAAATATAAAATAAAAATAAACATCCTCCATGAATTTTATAAAAATGAAAATGGTGCAAAAATTTATAAATATATCTTTTGAAAGTCATCTCTTTCCTGATTCCTTAAAAACAGCCATTATTACTCCAATACACAAGAAAGATGACAAAACAGATTCTACCAATTATAGGCCGATCTCTATCTTAACTACCTTTCTAGCCTCTTAACTACAAAATTTTTTAGAGAATAATAAAAAAAAGACTAAGTAGCTTTATGTCAGACAACGGCATATTGCATCCAGAACAATTTGGTTTCGAGATGAATTCAAACACTACCGCGGCGTGCCTATCTCTCACTATATGGTGAAGGTATTTACCTTCACAGGATGTCTCTTTATTGATCTCCAAAAGACATTTGATTGTATGGACTTTGACGTTTTGCTTTGCAAACTTAAAAGTTTGCATCTAACCCCTCAACAAATCTCTTTTTTCAAAACATTTCTGTATGGCTCACAAATAGTCAGCACCACCAAAATTAGTTAGAAAGGTGTACCTCAACGATCAATGCTGGGTCCAGACCTCTTTGCACACGGTACATAGGTGATCTCCCATGTAGCAATTCGGTCACAAAAGTAGACATATCTGTGGACATTTATTAAAAAAGCAGAAACATATCGATACACTATGTTTATCTTTCTAAACTAGACACATATGCGGTAACTGTTACGTAAAAATGTAGTAACATTATTACGAGAACGTTAGACACATTTATTAGTAACATTTAGTCGACACAATTGGTCTTTTTTACCACACAAAATGTGCAAATTGGAAACGGTGAACAGATAGTAACATTTTGTTGACACATTTGGTCTTTTTTTACTACACAAAATGTACAAATTTTAAATAGTGAATAGATAGTAACATTTTGTCAACACATTTGGTCTTTTTGACACACAAAATGTGCGAATTTTAAAAGGAATTAAAAAGTAACATTTTGTCGTCACATTTGATCTTTTTTTACTACACAAAATGTACACATTTTAAACAGTGAACAGGTAGTAAATTTTGTCGACATATTTGGTTTTTTTTACCACACAAAATGTGCAAATCTTTTTTTTTTTGTAAATAAATTCAAAATTTGTTTGTATTCATTCTTAGACGCAATGTTCATAATAATATTTCTTGAAGCATTATTCTGCAATAAATTAAGGCATCTTTGAGATAAGCAAAAACAAAAGCCGTAAAATAGCAAATATAATAATGAAACTAATAAAACCATTTAAAAATTCTACAACATTTTATCGAAATGTAAGTCGAAAATTGAAATTAAATAATGAACTCAGTTCTATGAGTAGCTTTAACAGCCGAAATGAATTATTTGATAATCAAGATGGATGCGAAAATTCCTCAGATAATTTTTTCGAAAGTTAATAATACAAATTAACAAATTATAAGTTTAATTAAATATGATAATTTTATTTATACTACAGCTGTTGACATGTACAGCAATAAACTTCATATTGCACAGAAGCTTTTTGTTCACTTTATTGAAAATTATGGGAATATTTATGGACAGGATAGGAAGTAACATACATAACTTATGTCATGTTGTACTTGATGTAAAAATGTATGGTCCTTTACCTTTAATTTCCTCTTATCCATTCGTAAATGCATTATATCGGATCAAATCTTTAATTCGAAGTGTAAATAAACCATTAGTTCAAGCAGCTAAACGTTTAGATGAAATATCAAAAATAAATCATAAGCAAAATTCGAAAATTATTTTTCCTTTTGTAAAAAAAGAACAAAAATATTGTGAAGGAGCCAAAAGATATCATGAATTTCATTTGAAAGATGGTTGGATGTTGTCTACTAGCAATAAAAATAAATGGTTTATGACCAAAAGTAATGTATAGTTGAAATGGTGTATGCAGCGTATGTTGACAATGAAATAAAAATTTTTGGTAGAAGTTATAAAAACAAACATGAATTTTTTTAAAGACCATTTAAATCATCACATATTAATATTTACGGAACCTTTTTAAATACTAAATTCAACTTCATAAAATCGTATAATTAAAAAGATATTCGATGTAAACTTTTGGGTTTATAATACAAAACTGACACAATATTTATGCCATTAATTCACTCTTTATACAGTTATACATATAAAAATTATATACCTATTTTGTAAAAAAATTAAAATATTTAATAATTATAATTAATTAGTTTTTAATTATAAAAAAATTATTAGATAGGTAGAATACTAAATAACAAATTACAGAATTATAAAAAAAATAAACAAATTAAAACAAATTAAAAGAAAATAATTCGTCTTATAACTAAAATAATCTCAAAAATAAAACACAATCGTTTTTAAATAAACAATATTTAAGAAAGAATACCTAATAACAAATTATAGAATAATAAAACAAATTAAACAAAATAATTCATCTTATAACCAAAAAAATCTCAAACCAAATTAGTTCCAATTATTTCCTACGAGTACTATACTAATTTAGCGTTTTAATTTAAAAAAAAATTGAAATTCATAGTGATGTCAATTTGATATCTGTATGTACATATCGCATCTCTAGAATCAGAGGGAAATAACACGAAGGAGTGATTTTTTTAGTTGAGTATATACCGATAAAGCCCAAAACTTTTACTACATTTTGGTGTAATCGCTGTCTTAATATCTCAAAATTTCTCATTTTTACACTTCATTTTCCAAGTAAGTCTTTTTGTCTTATTTTTTATCGTTAAAACAAACATATCAACTTTTTATGTTATGTCTTATATTTAAACATATTTTTCAGTGAAAAGATGCAATAATTTAAAAAAAAGCGTAAATTTGCCTAAATATTTAAATTATAACTGCGAATTAGCTTGAAATATGACTGTATTTATTTTGCAACATTTATATTTCCCTACTCTAAGCAAAAAGAAATAATACTACAATTTGAGATAATGCAACATTATTGTAACAAATTGTATCGGTATTGTTTTTAAAAATATATTCAAATATTAATTATTTTGAAATTCCATACCGCATCATACAAAAATGTTGCGGTTTTCATTTGAATTGTATACATTTTTTTATTTTTTTTTTTCATGTTGTAGTACTAACAAGAATTAGATTTATAAAAATGTGTAAAGCGGAGAATGAAATTTCACCGTAATTTTCTTAAAGAAATATGTAGTTTATCTAATTTTTGGTCAACGTAAATTTTTTCCAAGAAGTAAGAAAATCAGATACAATGATTCAATGATTACGGTTTTCAAATGATGTAATCACTTCTTTTTTTTAGTTACTACTGTTGATTCATGCACGTCGACCTCAGCTGGCAAAGAAAATTTAAAACCCAACACAGATGGAATCTGGCTTTTTTCTGTTGCACATGAATATTTTTTCGAATCTCATACTGAAAATGAAGGTCCAGTAGGCGATAACGACCTTATTCTCATTGCAGAAAAAAATATTTCGCTTGGAAAAAATTCAGATGACTCTCTTTCCGAACCTGATTTTGATTCTTACGATTCAGTTGCCGATAAAGATTTTGATCCACTTGCAAACGATAAAATTTCAATTCAAGAAAATTCATATGAATCTTCAACAGAATCTAATCATAGAAGTGTTTTAAATGTTTTTTTTCACGGTGATGATGGCAATAATGAACCCAATGAAATCATTAATTTTCCTACTGAAAAAGTTTATACAAGAAAACGATAAAAATTTGTGGAAAAATGTAAATTAAATATGAAAAAGGTAAAACGCAATTCTGGTCAAGAATACGTATCTAGCACTGGCAAGGTAGTACCAAAGCGAACGCTTAAAAGTCCTTGCAAGACGAATTGCAAATATAAATGTAGACAGTTGATAACACAAGAGCAGAAGTACGAAATATTAACGAGCTATTGGAATATCGGTGATCTCACCAGACAAAGACAAACCAAATTGATAAAGTAGTTTCTAAATATAGATATACCAGAGAAGGAAAATATAGATATATCACTCGTTTCATTTAATAAATGGAACAGATCGAACTCGCGTATCTTAAAAGTTTTTTATGGCGACTTTGAATATTGAAACAAACAATTTAAACCACTTTATCTAAAATGGACAAGCAAATAGGTTATTATGAAGGCGAGCAAAGAGGAAAGCACGGGAATCAAAAACGTATTAACCCAGATCTTGTAGAAAAAATTAAGGAACACATTAACTTATTTCCTAGAATAGAATCACATTATCTCCGGTAGCAGTCCTCGACTATCTCTCATAGAGTGCTGTTCTGATTGTTGTTGAAAGTAATATAAAATAATTTAAATTCTTTTTTATTTATTAATTTAATTTCTTTCATTTTCTTTGATTAATCCAATTTTGTGTTAATTGCTTTTTTTTCAATTTTTATTTCTTGTTTTTTTTTTTTCTTATAAACTTTAACAAAAAAAAAAAAAACATATAATCTATTTTTATAAGTGAACTTTTACTTAGTTTGGTGATGTTAAGTGACTGGCCGATTCCCTCAGGGAATCGGTTTAATTTACTTGATGGTACTTTATCTCCTAATTTAAAAAAGAAGAGGAACAAAAGGGTAAGACAAGAATTCCCACCACTCACTCAAACAGTTCTCTCAAATGATCCAAAATTTATCACTATCGTGTCGACTGATACCAACAAACCATTATCATCATTCAGCGTTTTTGCTAAACAAAAAGCAATAGAAGGTATCAGTTCACAATACGATTCTATTAGTTTACTACGAGATGGTAGCCTTTTGGTGTTAGTAAAAACACAAAAAGTAGCTGACAAATTTATAAAAACAACCAACTTCGGTGGCTTCTGTAATATTTCTGCTAAATACCACGCTACACTTAACTCATGCAAAGGCACATTATTTGATAGAAACTTAATAGACACACCAGAAAACGAAATTATAGAGCATTTGAAAGAACAAGGTGTAACAGGAGTTTATAAATTTACAAAAAAAATAAATGATAAGTATGTTCCCACCTGACTCATACTCCTTACTTTCAATTTGTATCACATTCCTTCCAAAATAAAAATTGCTTGGTACACTCTTCCGGTAAGAGAGTTCTTCCCAAATCCAATGCGATGCAAATCCTGCCAGCTTTTGGGCCATACAAAAAATAATTGCAAAAAGAATTCAGCATGTGCTAACTGCAACCTTCCTCCACATACACCAAAAGAATGCTTCCGCACTATGTGTGCCAACTGTTTCGGCGAACACCCTGCCTCTTCTAATAATTGTCCACGTTTTCAACAAATGAAAGAAACCCTAAAAATTAGAACACAAGAAAAATGCACCATGGGTGAAGCCCGTAAAAGATACAAACAAAGAAACCCATTTACAATAGACCCTAACAATACATTTGCAGATTCAATCAAATCGAAACTCAATAATACTTCGATAAAAGAAAACATAACCAACTCCAAAAAAGAAACTAAGAATAATCCAAACGACTCAACCTCCCATTTACTTAATACACAAAATACATCTTCTAGTTTTCAAACTGTCGGCAACAATCAAACATGCACTGATACTCCCATCGATAGTCACTCAATCCTATCTCCAATTCCTAGCTCCTCAACTAACAAAAATTTAACTCACAATAACAATCAAAATTTTAATTCATCAAATAATTATACAACTAATAGTTTAAATAATAACAATTCAAATATATCCAACACTAATTTTACACCTAGTACCTCAACTAACACTTTAAATATTCCTTCTCATCAAAATAAAAAGAACACTAACAAAAATAATAACATAACAACAAATATAAAAACTCCATATATTGATATAGATTCATCCGATGATGAACTGTTATCAACTTAAAAAAAAGCAAAAATAATAAACAAACAAAAAAAAATAAAAATAAAAATAATAATATTTTCTTATAGTAATACAAATATTACAAATATGAATATAATAATATTTTCTACAAAATTTAATTTTGCACATTTTGATATTAATCAATAACGAAATTTGTGTTTAAAAAAAAAAAAAAAAAAAAATCAAAACCGGTTTTAATTTTTATGTAATTTTTTTTCTTTTCATCTTTTATATTATTATTTTGTAATTACTAAGCCTATGGATTTAAATATTCTACAATGGAATATGAAAGGGTATATAAATAATTATCAAGAAATAGAATTATTAATAAAATTACATAACCCTCACATTTTATGTTTGCAAGAAACACATATTGCAAATAACACAGTGAAACCCCAATTTTCAAAACAATATCTCGGATTCTTTCACAATTTTGATTTTAACACCAGAGCTAAACAAGGTACTGGTATGCTTATTCATAAATCTATCCCATACAACCTTATACATATTAATACTTCACTATCAGTCATTGCTATTGAAATTAATCCTAAATTTCCAATTACCATAATTTCGATTTATATACCTCCTGATCAAACAATATCTAACGCTGATTTTAATAATCTTTTCTCAAATATTAAAACCCCAATAATCTTAGCTGGTGACTTCAACGCTTGGAGTCCCTTATGGGCTTCATCCACTTACAATTCTAAAGGTAAAATTATTGAAAACTTCGTCTTAAATACCAACTTAGCAATTCTGAACAATAATGGTCCAACACATTTCTCAACACATAATACATTCTCTAACATAGACCTTACAATTTGTTCTCCTAGACTATTACCACTCTTAAGTTGGAAAATAATTAAAGACCTTCACAATAGCGACCATTATCCAATTTTAACAAAACTAGTTTTTCGTAGCTCTAAAACATATTTATACTCCAAACCGGTACGTTTTAATTGCAATCGAGCAAACTGGTCTAAATATCAAGACTCTATAATCAATTTGAACAACAGTTTACCTCAATCTGGAAATATCAGTAAAGAAACAGCCCTGATTCAAAAAATTATTCGCACAGCGGCAAATGACAGTATTCCACAAAACTGTAATAAAAAATTTGGTCGGAATGTACCGTGGTGGTCTGTAGAATTGAAAAATCTTCGAGAACAAAAGCAAAATGCATGGAAAAAATACTGTAAAACACAAACTTCAACAAACCTAATAGAATACAAAAGAAAAAACTCCTTATTCAATAGGCAAAAAAAGATAGCAAAAAAAACTTCCTTCAATAAAATCACGGAAACTATTAACCCCAAGACCCCCATAACAAAAATTTGGAATAATATTAAAGTATTAACCTCAAGCTACACTCCATTTATAGGTAAGACAATTAAAGTAAATAATTCTATCATCAGTCATCCTCAAACAATAACGACAGGTTTTGCACAATATTTTTCAAATACATCTAAAACAGATAATTTCCCAAAACTTTTCAGAGATCACAAACAAAAAGCTTCTTCACTTCAAACTCAATATCCTCCTAACATAAAAGCTAAACTATTGGAATTTCAATTTAACGAATATGAACTTGAATCATGTTTAAAAACACTTAAAGGCTCAACTCCAGGTATAGATAAAATTACTTATCAAATGATAAAAAACTGTCCCAACTCATATAAAGCAAGAATCCTTAAGCTCTTCAACAATATTTTTGAAACCAGCATAATACCTCAAGTATTCAAAACAGCCATCATAATTCCAATTAGGAAACCAAACAAACAAATAGACGAATTCTCAAGCTACAGACCAATCTCATTACTACCATGCTTAGGGAAAACTCATGAAAAAATGGTCGCCAATAGTCTAATGTGGTTCGTCACATCAACCAACTCAATAAGTCCGAATCAAGTTGGCTTTAAAGCCGAATCCTCGACAATTGATGCCCTTCTTTTCATACATCACTTAGCCTGCAAAAATATTTCGTCAAAAAACCACATATCAATACTATCAATTGACTTTGAAAAAGCTTTTGCAAAGTAGGTATACATGTAGTATTGGAAAAATTACATGATTTAAGAATAGGTTCCAAAATGTTTGGCTATATAAAATCCTTCCTAACAAACAGACAATTTCGTTGTAGAGTAAACAACACTGTTTCTCCCAATTATCCGCTCTTCAATGGAATCCCTCAAGGCTCCCCTCTTTCGGTTACATTATTTTTAATAGCTTTTGAAGACATCAACAAAATCATCCAGAATGAAAAGAACCTCAACCACTGCATTTATGCAGACGATCTCTACATTATTAGCAAAAAACAGAACAGCAAAGAAATAACAGAACAATATACCAAGATTTTGAAAGCAATAGAAAACTGGTCAGAATTCTCAGGAGCAAAAATATCAGTAGAAAAAGTAAACATTTACATATCTGCAAAAAAATAAATTGTAATAACATAATAATTAATTTTAAAAAACAAAATATTAATAATGTAAAAGAATTAAAAATTTTAGGATTAATTTTTGATTGTAAACTTACCTTCAATAATCATTGTAATTACTTAAAACAAAGTCTAACTGCCAGGCTAAACATTATTAAATACCTCGCATCCTCTAACAGTCACATGCATACTAATTCCCTCCTATATATGACAAAATCAATCTTGCTTTCAAAAATTGACTATGGGCTGCAAGTTTACAGTAAATGCGCAAAAACACACCTCAATAAACTAAAAACGCCATTTCACGCTGCGGTTAGAACAAGGCTAAGAGCATTTAGAACAACTCCAACTAGAAACCTATTAGTCGAAGGAGGTTTCCTTACAATTGAAGATCGAAAGGAATTTCTTACTAGCCGTCTTATTAGTAAACTATTCTGCAACTCAAAACACATTCTATATAAAGAGGTTAATGCAATAAAATCCAGGAAAAGAAGTATATCAAAAGTATCAAGTTTAACTTCAATACTCAACATAAAGGCAAAACTACAGATCAACATCAAACCAATAGCTGTCAAACAGTCGAATTTCCCTACATGGAATTTACCAATGATCGTATTCATTGATGAGCTGTCGCACCACAACAAGCAATGTACTCCAAATAATGTTTTCCAACAGTTATTTAAAGAATACTCCATTATTCTGAAACAAGAAAACTGGAAAATAATTTTCACCGACGGGTCTAAAACGGAACATAACACGTCGTTTGCAGTGGTGAAAGAAAACGGCGTCACCTTAGTACAAGGTCTTCTTCAGTGTGGAAACATTTTCGAAGCGGAATTACAAGGCATATTATCTGCATTACAGTTTGCAAAAAATAACAAAGGGAAGTATCTTATATGCACTGACAGCCTATCCGTCTTCCAAGCATTAAGAAAACCAGTAAGCGAAACCGGTCCAATAAATTTAGCAAAGCAACTTCTTCACCTACTCAAAAATAAAGTTAAAATAATGTGGATTCCCAGCCACATAGGAATACCTGGAAACGAGTTTGCCGACTTAGCAGCAAAAGCAGCAACCAATATGCCACTACACACATTCATGCCTTTCTCCAATAGATCAATTAATACCAGGGTCTCAAAAATGATACTCAATAGGATAAAAAATGAATGGGCTAATTATTCACACCAATACAAAGCAATAAACAAAACACAGACTCCTAGCAAGTTATCCACTACAACAACAACCAAAATGAACAAATGCTACACCAGATTGCGTCTAGGACACACCAGCCTCACCCACTCATATCTCCTCAAGAATGAACCTCAACCCATATGTCAATTTTGCAACCAATTTCCATTAACAATCCAGCACATCCTTTCCGAATGCACGGGACTTCTCCAAACCCGTCGAAGTAACTTTATTAACAAAAATCCTACAGAAATCCTAACTAATCCAACAGATTATAATATTAGAACCATTTATGGCTTTCTCAATAATCTCAATTTAATTAATTTAATATAAAATAAAAGAAAAAAAATAAGTAAATAAAAAAAAAAAAAAAAATAGAAAATAAGTAAATAATAATATGTAATTACAAAAAAGCGGATAGCCCTGGCAGCTAGAGCTTGAAAAATAATAATGTTCACTGTAATTTTAATTACGTTTAATAAAATATAATAATAATAATAATATCTCCGGTAGCAAACTGCAAGAGAATATATTTCTGGGGATTTGAATATTGCTGAAACACATAGACTGTATGAGGAAAAATGCCAAGAAAAGGGCGAAGAGCCTCCGAAAATTCATATTTACTGTATTTAATTCAATAATTTTTTTAATATTGGTTTCTTTATTCTCAAAAAAGACCAATGATCACTATGCACATCCTATGAAAATAGCAATGAAATTGAAGAAAAAGATTTGGAGAAAGTAATTAAAACCCATAAGACTGTCGTCATTGCTTTGAGAAAATCAAAATCTAAAGATAAAGATTTTGCTATTATAAATACAGAAAATTCTGTGTTTGCGTGTTATGATTTACAGGCTGTACTAAATACTCCCTCTGAGCAAGTATCTGATTTTCATTACACTCGGAAATTTGCATCATACAATTTAACTGTTTTTCATATGGCAAATAACAATATTGGTACCTGTGGAATGAGGATCAAGCACAGAGAGGTGCTAATGAAATCGGAACGTGCGTTTATAACATTTTAAAGACTCAGTGTATAGGCAAAGATACTACATTTTATACAGATAATTGTTTTGGCCAACAGAAAAATAAATATATGGCGTGCATGTATTTATTTGCAACAAGTAACTGGTATGTTCTATTATTTTTTGATAGTTGAACATACTTAGAACGAAGGAGATGCCATGCATTATCATGCCATGTATAGAAAAAGAAAAATTGAGATACTTGAAAGGAAATGCGATTTATTCTCCAAATCAATGGCCTATGATCATGAATAACGCAAAGAAGAGTGGATCTAAATTTAATGTCAAAGAAATAGTTTTCAGCTTTTAGCTTCTTTACCAACTGAATCCAGTTTTGATATTTTAACTTTTAAATTATTCAAAATTGAAGAACTAAAACCGGCTTCTAAATTTCTTACAGGACTCCATCTGAAAATAAAAACCTTAGAAGGCAACTGAAAATTTAAAACTTCTCTCATGTAGTTGTAACATGAATTCGATTTGCAATTGTTATTTTGCGCAGGATTTCTTTGATTGAGTGACCATTCTGTATTATTATGTCTTTTAATTAGAATAATTTTGCAAAATTCTTTCGCATATTCACTTACATAACCTAATTCATCAATTACAGCTTCTAAAGTTTTTTTTCTAATTTTTTTAATGTTTCCTTGTAACAATTCCTTGTAGCAATTTTTTTGTATGAATTTTTCAATTTTTTAATAAAAAAATTATTTTTAAAATATTTTTAATAAAATAAACTATTTTTTTTTGTTTTTCTCTCACAATTTTTGCAATTATTAGATGTATTTTTTAAATAACTTGAACTAGTTTTCTTTGGCAGAGTGCTCATATATTTTAGGTCAAATAGGCTTAGTTCACTTTGTTCATATTTTGTAACTTCAAAATAAAACTTATCATCTGGCTTTTTAAGCACAACTAAAGAGCCAGTATTTGAATCAGTAAAATTTGAATATTTTAAATTTAAAACTTCCTCATTATATGGTGAATCTGGAAAATTAAATACACAAATCGGATTTGGACTACATACATGTGGAATTACTGTTGAAACAGTTTTTGTTTTTTTATTTGCGAGCTTAGAAAATTTATTTTATTTGCGAGCTTTTTTCACCAACGTATTTTTTTTTGTCACAAATTAATTACCTAGATTGCAAGCTTGAATCTGGTACTTTTTAGTTTTTCTTTTTTAAAAAAAAAAGGCTTATTATTAAGAGCTATATATGAAAAGATTGTTGGTATGGTGTAATCATAGCTTTTTATTTTTTTTTACCCAAAAATTGCTTTTCAAAATGTTTTTCCCAAACAGGATTCCACTGGTCAATTTTTTTGATTATTTTACAAGTTTTCTTTCCACTTTTTTGAAATGTTATTTTCTTTTGGAAATTTAAAAAATCTAATGTTTTCACTACATTTTTTCTTTGAGTTGCAATTTTCTACACAGCATTTCGCTAAATTTGTAAGACGGAATTCTTTTTTGTATTCAAACTTTTATTTACATTTTCCATTTTTAAAAATCATATTATCTATTATCAAACACCAAACTGAAACTGATCATAAGATGACCATTAAAATAGCAATATTTTATAGCATTTACTATTTTCTATTCTACATTTAAAAACGAGGAAGAATACAGTTGACTTTGTCAACTCTTAAATACCCGTACGAACCGTTAGTATGTTCACAGTCACTCTGCCTACAATATTATTTTTTTAATATTTTAGTATTTTAAAATAATTTGGGTGAATTTTATAATTTCTAGAACTTATGGGTTGTACATATATTCAAACTATATGTTTATATGTATATTCTTCTAAAGCAGATTCTAACCTTCCACATAACGATTATCAATCCAAAACTTTTTCAAATATTCTATAGTAACATTTAATACTAAGCGGTAAATGTATATTAAATTTACTTAGTACAAAATAGTAAATATAATTTTAAATATTATATTATATTCTATTATATTTAAATATTCCATTAACAGAATAATTTCTTATAAGTACAATAAAATACATATATGTATGTAAATACGGCGCTATATAATATACATATATACTCTTATCATTCATTCACTAATGACATATACGATATGTAAATAAACATGATATTATATAAGTATGTATATATATCAATATCATATAAATAATAATAAAAATTCTTCAAGCAACCGTTATGTTGTTTATTTATTTACATTTTTTTATACTACGCATTATATCCTCAACAATTTCAAATTATCGAGTAAAACAAAATGGAAAAAATTCGTTTTAAAGAAATTTGTTAGAAAATTTAAAAAATCAACTAACACTTTCGTCAATTATAAAGTAACCCTATATTATTAAAAAAAGTTGTTAACAGAAATAAGAGTATAATGTTGAAGCTTTAATTTTTGTGTATTAATTCAAAAAAATGTTAACAGGTGTTCAAGTTACAGGTGTTTAAAAATAGGAAATTTTCAGTTTTTGACCCCTTACAGCTCCTAAACAGGGGGTGATACAAAAAAAATTTCTGAAATGACTCATACTTATTTTCAAAGACCTAACTTTTGTCAAAATTTCAAGTTTCCAACTTAAACCGTTTAGAAGATAGAAGGGTTGAAGGATTTTGCAAAATTTGAGTTTCACATAACGGTAAATTAAGACACCGTATGCCACAAATATATATTTATTGTATATATTCTTTTAAAGCTAATAAAAGTAGTAATCGTTTGGCGTTTTCAAAATGAAGATATACCTTATAAAACTTGTGCTATAACAATTTAAATATAGAGCTTTTTTGAACCTTTGGGGAGCTGTAGCTCCGTAACGGGTGGGGCTACAAAAAAAAGTTATTAAAAATAAAATTAATATTTTTGTGAGATCTATCAGCAATTAAAATTTCATAGCTCTATTTCAAAAAAAATGTCGGGATCTAAAAGTTAGGTGTTTGAGAGCTACCCTAAGGCTTGGTCCAAACTCAACCAAAAAAAATAGGGAACCTACAAATTACTCCCAGAATATTTTGTGTAAATTTCAAGATTCTAGCTTTCTTAGTTTTTGAGTTAGCGTGCTGACGGACGGACGGACATGGCTCAAAAGTCTTAGAATTTTTTTCTGATCCGATCCATACCTTTGAAGGTATATCTAGCTCGCTTATTTCGAGGTGTTACAAACGGAGGAGTAATTTTATTATACCCGATCCTATCGTACGGGTATAATTAATAACCGTACTGCACACATAGCCTATCTCTGCATCATAATTAATTGATAAGCAACAATATTAATAATCAATAATCATTATTCTTACACTTGACTTGACTATTGTATACATAATTATACATACATACTTTTACAGACTATCACAGCCAAAGCTTTAGTACCTATATTGAAAAAAATTAACAAACAAAAACCAATAGCAATTTTCAATACATATATGATATAACCAAAATCCAACTAGTGGAAGATAAGGATATAAGATTATAAAGAAAACTAAAAGAGCATAAATAAGACAGAGAATAGAGACATGATTGACAAAGAGAAAAAACAAGGTAGAATGTAAACCAACGGTTTTTAAAAGCGCACATTTCCAAAACTCAATACAAACTGTTTAAAAGTGTGATTTGCACAAAAATTTGAAAATTTCATGTAATAAGAAAAAACGTGAAAATAGGACATTTTTGAAAGTGTGAGGGGCCGTAAGTCCGGAATCCTATATAACTAAGAAAAGCCCTTAACACACATAAAAGTATATTATTGAACCTTTAATTTTCATGTCTTGCCGAAGAAAAATTTTTACAGGTGCCTAAGTTACAGGTGTCTAAAAATAGCAAATTTTCAATTTTTGTGGTGTAATAACTCTAAAAGAGGGAGAGTTGCCCAAAAATTTTCTGAGGAAACTTATACTAATTGTAAAAGTTCTTTCTTGTCTCAAAATTTCAGGTTCCTATCTAAAGGGGTGCCGGAGTTATGAAAAAAGAAATTTCATGCAAAATGTGGTTTTCACATAACGGTAAATTTAAATAGTAAATTACAAGATATTGCATAATTTTGATATCGTTTTATGTAGGTAATAAAATTTTCGATCTTCTGGCGGTTTTAGATTGCAAACCTATTACGAAGAGCCTGAGATATATACTTCTGAAAATGGGGCTTTTTCGCAACTTTGAAGAGCTGCAACTTTGGAACCCTTTACAACTAAAATAAACCTTTAACACACGTTAAAATATATTACTGTAGCTTTAATTTTTATATCTTGCAGCAGTAAAATGTGTACAGGTTCCTAAGTTACAGGTCCTTAAAAATAGCAACTTATCAATTTTTGAGCCCTAATAGCTCATAAACAGGGGGTGGTCCAAAAAAATTTTGTGAGCAAACTTATATTAATTTTAAAAGTTCTTTCTTGCCTCAAAATTTCAAGCCTCTATCTGAAATCTACCTGTCGAATGACGTTTTCAGATTGAAAAAATTTTAAGCAGAACATAAGATATATGCATTTAAAAGTAGGACTTTTTCAAAGTTTGTGGGGCTGTAGCTCCGTAATGGAGGGGCCTACATGAAAAAGTTGTTCCACAAAATTATTTTTTTTATGAGATCTATCCATAGTTAAAATTGTTTTTCCCTATCTTTAACGGTGTAGAAGTTTTGTAAACAGACGGACGGAATGACGTACAGAGTGAAACTAATAAGCACATTTTTTCAAAATTTTTTTGGAAATGTGCTAAAGATAAACGGAAATACTTCCGCAGATATCGATATTGTATGCAACTTTAAGTGCATCCTACTTACATTTTTATATATGTATGTACATATTCCAACAAGAAAACAAAAAGACGATGATCATCGATTTAGATGACGTCCTCATACAACGGTACTTACTGTCTCCAAATTTCCGAATATATATGCCATTAGTACTGATGCCACCATCTTGTGGCCGAAAATGCATTGCAATATTTTTAAAATATTTGGTACTATTTTAATGAAACCGTTATATTTTTTCCTTAAGACAATAAACTGAAACTATTTTCTACAATATTATATACAATACTATCGTTAATATTCATCTTGCTTTATCTTAATTACTACCATTTCTGAGATATAGTGGTACTACCATTTCTGAGTTTTATTTAATGGTACTACCATTTCTGAGATATAGTAGTTCAAAGTGGGAACTTAAAAAAAAAAAAAATTCCATCTTTCAAAATAAAATTCCTATACATGTGAAATTTTCAAAGACACCCTATATTTATTATTATACCGTTAGAAAGTATTTAGAGTTCACTGAAAAATCAGACTTATGCGCTTTTTCCAGAATATTTACATTGATATGTATATACAAAAATGTGTATTAGGAGGGATTTCAGAGTTGAATTCAAAATCAGGATTGGCTGATTTTCCATTTCAAATTTTAAGCCACCTATAAAATCCCTCCTGAATATGAATATACCAAATTGTGAATGAGGAAAGATTTTATAGCTGGTATAAATTTGTGATAGGAAATAAGGTTGCTGATATTGAGGTAGTGCATTTTATCTCATTAGAAGTCTTATAAATTTGTTGTTATACACTTATCAAATCCAAAAAATTAATTAAAGAAAAAATAAAAAGTAAAAAAGGTCATAAAAAAAAATTACAGCAGTAAAGAGGTAATAAAAAGGAAGAAGAGTGCAGTAAAGTAGACTGTGTTAACTCTATTATACCCGTATGAACGTAATATATCCTGTTTCTATAAAACTTGATCATCTTTTAAAAACATTCAGATGTTTTAGTACCGACGTTAACTACAGAGATATATTTATGTACATTGTAAAGTTGTTAGCTACCCGAATCTATTGCGTCTAGCTTCATTAAGTTCCAAGAGGTGCAAAAAGCCTGAACCGGCTGTTCTAGACCAACCAAATTTTACAAAAGTTGTTGGCATGTAACTCGACACCTCTTCACACAATTCCTAGCTTTAGTAGACATTGAGTTATTTTCATTTAAAGAAAGAAGTTGTATGACAGCTACTCGAACCCGGCGATCGAAAATGCTGCATTTAAATAGCAAAACTAACAATTTTGCAAAAGTGACGTAAAAACAATGTCAGCCTCCTAGCTCCTTTATTTTTTGAGTTATCGTGCGGACGGACACTGAGTCAAAGTGAACGAACGTATTTTATTTCAGCGGACAGAAGAAAAAAATTTTTATTTATATAAACCAACATAAAATTTCTGGCGCCTCACCAAAAATCTTATAGAATAATTAAAATCTTAAACTATTAAGCCATTAACTACTATATCAACTAATAAAAATAAGTATTCATAAAAATTTTAAAAAGAGAAAAAGAAAATTAATCTAGTCAACATGAATAAATCACAATGCATATCCTGTGGTAAAACTATAACCTCGAAAACAAAGCCCGGGCTGTTCTAATCCAAATAATTGGACGTTGGAAAGCATGACATCATAACTAAAAAGTCTAGACTCAGCTGTACTAAAGTCACAGAACTACATTTCTAACAAAATGGATGAAATCATGGGTGCACACAAGTCCATTCTTGAAGAAAATATAGTTTTATCTGAGAAACTATCACGATCCGAGGCTAAATGCAGTGAACCTGAAAAAAAAAAGAATCCACTTGAATTTAAAATAGACTAACCTGAACGAGAAAATAATAGAAACAACATAATCTTAACATGATTACCCTCGTCGATCGACAAGATGGAAAAGGTCAATTCGAATGTCAAGGAGGATGACATTGTTGATGGCATTTCAAATTTGAACCAATCCTTCGCTGCTGATAACAAAAACAACGGAAAGACGCAATATAAACTGTTTATTATACAACTAAAAACTGAAACAGTCAAAAACGAGATATTGGGGGAAAAAAGGATCATTTGTTCACAGCTGAATTTGATCTGTTACAAGAAAGTTACAAAGAATTATTTCTCCAACATCATCTGTCATCATTCCAAAAAAAAAATATACCATGAAGTGAAAAAGATCAAAACACAACACAACTTCATATACTTATGGTTTAAGAACAACTCAATCAACTTTCGGGAAAATGATACGGCTACTGTATTTAGGTTCACCAATTTTAATGAACTTAATTTATTTAAAGTTAAGTATAATTATTAAAACAACTAACATATCATTACTATCTTACTCATTAAATAAAATTTTCAATAAAAAATTAATCAAATTAATAATCGCAATATAAAACATATAGTAGTAGATTTAGCACTCAAACCAATTCCCCATTCTCCTTTTCTACGAAATCATGCAATTAAATCTTCACTAATTTCCACAATGGCACCTCCTAACAATTATTTTCATTTTTTTAACGACCACATGGGTACATTTTTATTATTGTACAAAATAAAGTATCATATCTTCCTTTTGTTTTGCATAATAAATAATGCAAATCTAATTTTATTTAATTTTATTTTTATTAGTTTTAGTCCTAAATTAATCAAGATATTTTTCTTAAAACTAAAATTTATTTACAAAAAAAATTTACATATCTTCTTTCTCTTTTACTACAACACTTATTCGCACCTTCTCTTATCAATTCGAAATTTTAACAAAACTACTTTATTTACAGCACTAAGAGTAGTAATTATTATTATTTTAATAAATCTTATAAACTAAAACTTAAAAAAGTTATTCTTTACCAATCTTTAATCACATTTCACTTAAAACTAAAATTTTTTTTCATTTTTATTAAGTTAACAGATTTCACAAACTTAAACATAAAAAAATTTTTTCTGTACCAATCAATAATTAATAACATAGAAAAAAACAAAAAATTACATATCTTGATTTTATTTGTAAGATTAAAATTTGTTTTTATAAAAAATTACACATTTACTTTCTTTTTCCTTATTTACATTACAACACCACCTATTAACATTATCACTTAACAATTCGAAATTTTGACAATATTACAAACACGATTAACAATTTTGATTACATTAATAAATTTTATAAATTAATACTCAATATAATTTTTCTCTACCAATCATTAAAAAAATTCCACATCACAAACATCTTAATTCTATTAAATCATTATAATTTCTACCAAAATTGCGAATTAAAAATATAGGGCAAAAAAAATTAAAAAAACAAAATAATTAAATAATATATTCTTTCTATTTCCATACAACACTAATTCACATATTTACTTAAAATTTCTAAATATTAACAAACTTTATTTAAATTTTTTCTTTTATAAATATAAAATAAAAATAAACATCCTCCTTTTATAAAAATGAAAATGGTGCAAAATGGTGCACGGATTCCATAAAAACAACCATTATTACTCCAATACACAAAAAAGATGACAAAACAGATTCTACCAATTATAGGCCGATCTCAGTCTTAACTACCTTCTCCAAAATTTTTGAGAGAATAATAAAAAAAAGACTTAGTTGCTTTATATCAGACAACGGCATATTGCATCCAGAACAATTTGGTTTCGAGATGAATTCAAACACCACCGCGGCGTGCCTATCTCTCACTATATGATGAAGGTAAATTCACAGGATGTCTCTTTATTGATCTGCAAAAGGCATTTAATTGTATGGACTTTGACGTTTTGCTTTGTAAACTTAAAAGTTTGCATCTAACCCCGCAACAAATCTCTTTTTTCAAAACATTTCTGTATGGTCGCTCACAAATAGTCAGCACCGCCAAAATTAGTAAGAAAGGTCTACCTCAAGGATCAATCCTGGGTCCAGACCTCTTTACACTATACATAGGTGATCTTCCAAGTAGCAATTCGGTCACAAAAGTAGACATATCTGTGGACATTTTTTAAAAAAGTGGGAACATATCGATACACTATGTTTATCTTTCTAAACTAGACACATATGCGGTAACTGTTACGTAAAAATGTAGTAACATTATTACGAGAACGTTAGCAACATTTATTCGTAACATTTAGTCGACACAATTGGTCTTCTTTACCACACAAAATGTGCAAATTTGAAACGGTGAACAGATAGTAACATTTATTCGACACATTTGGTCTTTTTTTACTACACAAAATGTACAAATTTTAAATAGTGAATAGATAGTAACATTTTGTCAACACATTTGGTCTTTTTAACGAAACAAAATGTGCGAATTTTAAACGGAAATAAGAAGTAACATTTTGAGGACACATTTGATCTTTTCTCACTACACAAAATGTACAAATTTTAAACAGAGAATAGATAGTAAATTTTGTCGACATATTTGGTCTTTTTTACCACACAAAATGTGCAAATTTTTTTTTTTTGTAAATAAATTCAAAATTTGTTTGTATTCATTCTTAGACGCAATGTTCATAATAATTTTTCTTGAAACATTATTTTACAATAAATTAAGACATCTTTGAGATAAACAAAAACAAAAGCCGTAAAATAGCAAATATAATAATGAAACTAATAAAACCATTTAAAAATTCTACAACATTTTATCGAAATGTAAGTCGAAAATTGAAATTAAATAATGAACTCAGTTCTATGAGCAGCTTTAACAGCCGAAATGAATTATTTGATAATCAAGATGGATGCGAAAACTCCTCAGATAATTTTTTTCGAAAGTTAATAATGCAAATTAACAAATTATAAGTTAAATTAAATATGATAATTTTATTTATACTACAGCTGTTGAAATGTACAGCAATAAACTTCATATTGCACAGAAGCTTTTTGTTCACTTTATTGAAAATTATGGGAATATTTATGGACAGGATATGAAGTAACACACATAACTTATGTCATGTTGTACTTGATGTAAAAATGTATGGTCCTTTACCTTCAATTTCCTCTTGTCCATTCGTATAATGCATTATATCGGATTAAATCTTTAATTAGAAGTGGAAATAAACCATTAGCTCAAGCAGCTAAACGGTCACATGAAATACCAAAAATAAATCATAAGCAAAATTCGAAAATTATTTTTCCTTTTGTAAAAAAAGAACAAAAATATTGTGAATGAGCTAAAAGATATCATGAAATTCATTTGAAAGATGGTTGGATGTTGTCTACTAGCAATAAAAATAAATGGTTTATGACCAAAAGTAATGTATAGTTGAAATGGTGTATGCAGCGTATGTTGACAATGAAATAAAAATTTTTGGTAGAAGTTATAAAAACAAACATGATTTTTTTTAAAGACCATTTAAATCATCACATATTAATATTTACGGAACCTTTTTAAATACTAAATTCAACTTCATAAAATCGTATAATTTAAAAGATATTCGATGTAAACTTTTGGGTTTACAATACAAAACTGAAACAATATTTATGCCATTAATTCACACTTTATACAGTTATACATATAAAAATTTATATACCTATTTTGTAAAAAAAATTAAAATATTTAATAATTATAATTAATTAGTTTTTAATTATAAAAAAATTATTAGATATTAGATAGGTATACCTAATAACAAATTACAGAATTATAAAAAAAATAAACAAATTAAAACAAATTAAAACAAAATAATTCGTCTTATAACTAAAATAATCTCAAAAATAAAAAACAATCGTTAAATTCATTTGGTTTTTAAATAAACAATATATTAGGTAGAATACCTAATAACAAATTATAGAATAATAAAACAAATTAAACAAAATAATTCATCTTATAACCAAAAAAATTTCAAACCAAATTAGTTCCAATTATTTCTTACGAGTACTATACAAATTTTGCGTTTTAATTTAAAAAAAAATTAAAATTCATAGTGATGTCAATTTAATATATGTATGTACACATCGCACCTCTAGAATAAGAGGCAATAACACGAAGGAGTGATTTTTTAGTTGAGTATATACCGATAAAGCCCAAAACCCTTACTACATTTTGGTGTAATCGCTGTCTTAATATCTCAAAATTTCTCATTTTTACACTTGATTTTCCAAGTAAGTCTTTTTATCTTATTTTTTATCGTTAAAACAAACATATCAACTTTTTATGTTATGTCTTGTATTTAAACTTACTTTTCAGTGAAAAGGTGCAATAATTTAAAAAAAAGCATAAATTTGCCTAAATATTTAAATTATAACTGCGAATTAACTTGAAATATGACTGTATTTATTTTTCAATATTTCTATTTCCCTTCTCTAAGCAAAAAGAAATACTACTACAATTTGAGATAATGCAACATTATTGTAACAAATTGTATCGGTATTGTTTTTAAAAATATATTCAAATATTAATTATTTTGAAATTCCATACCGCATCATATAAAAATGTTGCGGTCTTCATTTGAATTGTATACATTTTATTGTTTTTTTTTCATGTTGTAGTACTAACAAGAATTAGATTTATGAAAATGTGTAAAGCGGAAAATGCAATTTTACCGTAATTTTCTTAAAGAAATATGTAGTTTATTTAATTTTTGGTCAACGTAAATTTTTTCCAAGAATTAAGAAAATCAATTATTTCAATGATACAATGGTTCAATGATACAATGGTTGGTTCATGCACGTCGACCTCAGCCGCCAAAGAAAATTTAAAACCCAACACAGATGGAATTTGGCTTCTTTCTGTTGCACATGAATGTTCTTCCAAATCTGATACTTAAAATGAAGGTCCAGTAGGCGGTAAAGACTTTATTCTCATTGCAGAAAAAAATATTTCACTTGAAAATAATTCAGATGACTCTCTTTCCGAACCTGATTTTGATTTTGACGATTCAGTTGCCGATAAAGACTTTGATCCACTTGCAAACGATAAAATTTCAATTCAAGAAAATTCATATGAATCTTCAACAGAATCTAATCATAGAAGTGAATTGTTTAATCCAGAAATACTTTGTAATTCTTCAAATGTTTTTTTTTCATGGTGATGATGGCAATAATGAACCCAATGAAATCATTAATTTTCCTTCTGAAAAAGTTTATACAAGAAAACGACAAAAATTTATGAAAAAATGGAAATTAAATATAAAAAAGGTGAAACGCAATTCTGGTCAAGAATACGTATCTAGCACTGGTAAGGTAGTACCAAAGCGAATGTTTAAAAGTCCTTGCAAGGCGAATTAGAAATATAAATGTAAACAGTTTATAACACAAGAGCAGAGGTACAAAATATTAACGAGCTATTGGAATATCGGTGATCTCACCAGGCAAAGACAAACCAAATTTATAAAGTAGTTTCTAAATATAGATATACCAGAGAAGGAAAATATAGATATATCACTCGTTTCATTTAATAAATGGAACAGATCGAACTCGCGTATCTTAAAAGTTTTTTATGGCGACTTTGAAAATCAAAACAAACAATTTAAACCGCTTTATCTAAAATGAACAAGCAAATAGGTTATTATGAAGGCGAGCAAAGAGGAAAGCACGGGAATCAAAAACGTATTAACCCAGATCTTGTAGAAAAAATTAAGGAACACATTAACTTGTTTCCTAGAATAGAATCACATTATCTCCGGTAGCAAACTTCAAGAGAACATATTTCTGGGGATTTGAATATTGCTGAAATACATAGACTGTATGAGGAAAAATGCCAAGAAAAGAGCGAAGAGCCTCCGAAAATTCATATTTACTATATTTAATTCAATAATTTTTTTAATATTGGTTTCTTTATTCTCAAAAACGACCAATGATCACTGTGCACATCCTATGAAAATAGCAATGAAATTGAAGAAAAAGATTTGGAGAAAGTAATTAAAACCCATAAGACTGTCGTCATTGCTTCGAGAGAATCAAAATCTAAAGATAAAGATTTCGCTATTATAAATACAGAAAATTCTGTGGTTGCGTGTTATGATTTACAGGCTTTACTAAATACTCCCTCTGAGCAAGTATCTGATTTTCATTACTCTCGGAAATTTGCATCATACAATTTAACTGTTTTGGATATGGCAAATAACAAAGACTATTGGTATCTGTGCAATGAGGATCAATCACAGAGAGGTGCTAATGAAATCGGAACGTGCGTTTATAACTTTTGAAAGACTCAGTGTATAAGCAGAGATACTATATTTTATACAGATAATTTTTTGGCCAACAGAAAAATAAATATATGGTGTGCATGTATTTATTTGCAACAAGTAACTGGTATGTTCTATTTATTACCCATAATTTTTTGATAGTTGGACATACTTAGAACGAAGGAGATGCCATGCATTCATGTATAGAAAAAGAAAAATTGAGATACTTGAAAGGAAATGCGATTTATTCTTCAGATCAATGGCCTATGATCATGAATAACGCAAAGAAGACTGGATCTAAATTTAATGTCAAAGAAATAGTTTTCAGCTTTTAGCTTCTTTACCAACTGAATCCATTTTTGATATTTTAACTTTTAAATTATTCAAAATTGAAGAACTAAAACCGGCTTCTAAATTTCTTACAGGACTCCATCTGAAAATAAAAACCTTAGAAGGCAACTGAAAATTTAAAACTTCTCTCATGTAGTTGTAACATGAATTCGATTTGTAATTGTTATTTTGCGCAGGATTTCTTTGATTGAGTGACCATTCTGTATTATTATGTCTTTTAATTAGAATAATTTTGCAAAATTCTTTCGCATATTCACTTACATAACCTAATTCATCATTTACAGCTTCTAAAGTTTTTTTTCTAATTTTTTTAATGTTTCCTTGTAGGAAGCAATTTTTTTGTATGAATTTTTCAATTTTTTAATAAAAAAATTATTTTTAAAATATTTTTAATAAAATAAACTATTTTTTTTTGTTTTCCTCTCACAATTTTTGCAATTATTAGATGTATTTTTTAAATAACTTGAACTAGTTTTCTTTGGCAGAGTGCTCATATATTTTAGGTCAAATAGGCTTAGTTCACTTTGTTCATATTTTGTAACTTCAAAATAAAACTTATCATCTGGCTTTTTAAGCACAACTAAAGAGCCAGTATTTGAATCAGTAAAATTTGAACATTTTAAATTTAAAACTTTCTCATTATCCTACCTACATGTGGAATTGCTCGTTTCAGCAGTTTTGTTTTTGTATTTGCGAGCTTAGAAAATTTTTTTTACAAACGTATTTTGTTTTGTCACAAAATAATTACCTAGATTGCAAGCTTGAATCCACTCATTGCATATATCTGTATTTGTTGGAAATTTAAACAAATGAAACAGAAGATTTTTGGAGAAACACTTTTCGATACAACATTTTCTGCTACTTTTTAGTTTTTCATTTTTTTCAAAAAAAAAGGCTTATTATTAAGAGCTACATATGAAAAGATTGTTGGTATGGTGTAACCTTTTTTTTTTTTTACCCAAACATTGCTTTTCAAAATGTTTTTCCCAAACAGGATGGAAAAACTGGTCTGGTTAATTTTTTTGATTATTTTACAAGTTTTCTTTCCACTATTTGAAATGTTATTTTCTTTTGGAAATTAAAAAAATTTAATGTTTTCACTACATTTTTTCTTTGAGTTGTAATTTTCTACACAGGCATTTCGCTAAATTTGTAAAACTGAATTCTTTTTTGTATTCAAACTTTTATTTACATTTTCCATTTTTAAAAATCAAACTATCTATTATCAAACACCAAACTGAAACTGATCATAAGATGACCATTAAAATAACAATATTTTATAGCATTTACTATTTTCTATTCTACATTTAAAAATTAATAACCGTACTGCACACATAGACTATCTCTGCATCATAATTAATTGATATGCAACTTCATATATTAATAATCAATAATCCTTATTCTTACACTTGACTTGGCTATTGTGTACATAATTATACATACATACTTTTACATACTATCACAGCCAAAGCTTTAGTACCTATATTGAAAAAAATAAACAAAAACAATTGCAATTTTCAATACATATATGATATAACCAAAATCCAACTAGTAGAAGATAAGAATATAAGATTATAAAGAAAACTAAAAGAGCATAAATAAGACAGAGAATAGAGAGATGATTGACAAAGAGAAAAAAAACAATAAACGGAAATACATCCGTAGATATTGATATTGTATACAACTTTAAGTGCATCCTACTTACATTTTTATATATGTATGTACATATTCCAACAAGAAAACAAAAAGATGATGATCATCGATTTATATGACGTCATCATACAACGGTACTTAATGTCTCCAAATTTCCGAATATATATGCCATTATTACCGATGCCACCGATGCCATCTAGTGGCCGAAAAATCATTGTAATATTTTCAAAATATTTGATACTATTTTAATGAAACCATTATATTTTTTCTTTAAGACAATAAACTGGAACTATTTTCTACAATATTGTATATAATACTATCGTTAATATTCATCTTGCTTTATCTTAATTACTACCATTTCTGAGATATAGTGGTACTACCATTTCTGAGATATAGTAGTTCAAAGTGGGAATTTAAAAATAAAAAAATTCCATCTTTCAAAATAAAATTACTATACATGTGAAGTTTTCAAAGACACCCTTTATTTATTATTATACCGTTAGAAAGTATAATTGCCTTTTTGTTTTCTTGTTGGAATATGTACATACATATATAAAAATGTAAGTAGGATGCACTTAAAGTTGCATACAATATCAAGTTGCGTTTGATAATTTGTTTAGGGGCAGTTTGGAGGTGGCAACCCCTACAATTTTAAAAGTTTTGTTGTTGAAATATATATGTAAAAATATAATTTGGAAGAACTTTAGAGTTTACTACAAAATCAGACTTATGCGCTTTTTCCAGAATTTTTACATTGATGTGTATATACAAAAATGTGAATTAGGAGGGATTTCAGAGTTGAATTCAAAATCAGGATTGGCGCTTTTTCCATTTCAAATTTTAAACCAACTATAAAATCCCTCCTGAATATGAATGTACCAAATTGTGAATCAGGAGGGATTTTATAGTTGGTTTAAAATTGTGATAGGAAATAAAGTTTCCGATATTGCAGTAATGCATTTTATCGCATTGGAAGTCTTATAAATTTGTTGTTATATACTTATCAAATCCAAAAAATTAATTAAAGAAAAAATAAAAAGTAAAAAAAGTCATAAAAAATTGCAGAAGTAAAGAGGTAATAAAAACGAGGAAGAGTGCAGTAGAGTAGACTGTGTTAACTCTGTTATACCCGTATGAACGTAATATATCCTGTTTCTATAAAACTTGATCATCTTTTAAAAACATTCAGATGTTTTAGTACCGACGTTAACTACAGAGATACATTGTAAAGTTGTTAGCTACCCGAATCTATTGCGCCTAGCTTCATTAAGTTCCAAGAGGTGCAAAAAGCCTGAACCGACTGTTCTACACCAACCAAATTTTACAAAAGTTGTTGGCATGTAACTCGACACCTCTTCACAAAATTCCTAGCTTTAGTAGACACTGAGTTATTTTCATTCAAAGAGAGAAGTTGTATGGCAGCTACGCGAACCTATCGAACTATCACAACCAAATTTAACAGAAGTTGTTGCCATAAAACGTGATCATCATTGGCAAAATTTCAGATACCTAGCTTGAATAGATAATGAGTTATTTCCATATAAAGAAAGAAGTTGTATGGCAGCTACTCGAACCCGGCGACCGAAAATGCTGCATTTAAATAGCAAAACTAACAATTTTACAAAAGTGACGTAAAAAAAATATCAGCCTCCTAGCTCCTTCATTTTTTGAGTTATCGTTTGGACAGACACTGAGTCAAAGTGAACGAACGTGTTTTAATTCAGCGGACAGAAGAAAATAATTTTTATTTATATAAACCAACATAAAATTTCTGCCGCCTCACCAAAAATCTTATAGAATAATTAAAATCTTAAAATACAGTGAACTTGAAAAAAATAGAATCTACTTGAATTTAAAATAGACAAACCTGAACGAGAAAATAATAGAAACAACATAATCTTAACAGGATTACCCTCGTCGATCGACAAGATGGAAAAGGTCAATTCGAAGGTCAAGGAGGATGACATTGTTGATGACATTTCAACTTTGAACCAATCCTTTGCTGTTGATAACAAAAACAACGGAAAGACGCAATATAAACTGTTTATTATAGAACTAAAAACTGAAACAGTCAAAATCGAGATATTGGGGGGAAAAGAATCATCATTTGTTCACAGCTTAATTTGATCTGCTACTAGAAGGTTACAAAGAATTATTTCTCCAACATCATCTGTCATCATTACAAAAAAAAATATACTATGAAGCAAAAAAGATCAAAACACAACACAACTTCAAATACTTATGGTTTAAGAACAACTCAATCAACTTTCGGGAAAATGATACGGCTACTGTATTTAGGTTCACTAATTTTAATGAACTTAATTTATTTAAAGATAAGTATAATTATTAAAACAACTAACATATCATTACTATCTTACTCATTAAATAAAATTTTCAATAAAAAATTAATCAAATTAATAATCGAAATATAAAACATAGTAGTAGATTTAGCACTCAAACTAATTCCCCATTCTCCTTTTCTATGAAATCATGCAATTAAATCTTCACTAATTTCCACAATGGCACCTCCTAACAATTATTTTCTTTTTTTTAACGACCCCATGGGTACATTTTTATTATTGTACAAAATAAAGTATCATATCTTCCTTTTGTTTTGCATAATAAATAATACACATCTAATTTTATTTAATTTTATTTTTATTAGTTTTAGTCCAAATTAATCAAGATATTTTTCTTAAAACTAAAATTTATTTACAAAAAAAATTTACATATTTTCTTTCTCTTTTACTACAACACTTATTCACACCTTCACTTATCAATTCGAAATTTTAACAAAACTACTTTGTTTACAGCACTAAGAGTAGTAATTATTATTATTTTAATAAATCTTATAAACTAACACATAAAAAAATTATTCTTTACCAATCTTTAATCACATTTCACTTAAAACTAAAATTTTTTTTCATTTTTATTAAGTTAACAGATTTCACAAACTTAAACATAAAAAAATTTTTTCTGTACCAATCAATAATTAATAACATAGAAAAGAAACAAAAAATTACATATCTTGATTTTATTTTTAAGATTAAAATTTGTTTTTATAAAAAATTACACATTTACTTTCTTTTTCCTTATTTACATTACAACACCACCTATTAACATTAACACTTAACAATTCGAAATTTCGACAATATTACAAACACGATTAACAATTTTGATTACATTAATAAACTTTATAAATTAATACTCAATATAATTTTTCTCTACCAATCATTAAAAAAATTCCACATCACAAACATCTTAATTCTATTAAATCATTATGATTTCTACCAAAATTGCGAATTAAAAATATAGGGCAAAAAAAATTAAAAAAACAAAATAATTAAATAATACATTCTTTCTATTTCCATACAACACTAATTCACATATTTACTTAAAATTTCTAAATATTAACAAACTTTATTTAAATTTTTTCTCTTATAAATATAAAATAAAAATAAACATCCTCCATGAATTTTATAAAAATGAAAATGGTGCAAAAATTTATAAATATATCTTTTGAAAGTCATCTCTTTCCGGATTGCTTAAAAACAACCATTATTACTCCAATACACAAAAAAGATGACAAAACAGATTCTACCAATTATAGGCCGATCTCTGTCTTAACTACCTTCTCCAAAATTTTTGAGAGAATAATAAAAAAAAGACTTAGTTGCTTTATATCAGACAACGGCATATTGCATCCAGAACAATTTGGTTTCGAGATGAATTCAAACACCACCGCGGCGTGCCTATCTCTCACTATATGATGAAGGTAAATTCACAGGATGTCTCTTTATTGATCTGCAAAAGGCATTTAATTGTATGGACTTTGACGTTTTGCTTTGTAAACTTAAAAGTTTGCATCTAACCCCGCAACAAATCTCTTTTTTCAAAACATTTCTGTATGGTCGCTCACAAATAGTCAGCACCACCAAAATTAGTAAGAAAAGTGTACCTCAAGGATCAATCCTGGGTCCAGACCTCTTTACACTATACATAGGTGATCTTCCAAGTAGCAATTCGGTCACAAAAGTAGACATATCTGTGGACATTTTTTAAAAAAGTGGGAACATATCGATACACTATGTTTATCTTTCTAAACTAGACACATATGCGGTAACTGTTACGTAAAAATGTAGTAACATTATTACGAGAACGTTAGCAACATTTATTCGTAACATTTAGTCGACACAATTGGTCTTCTTTACCACACACAATGTGCAAATTTGAAACGGTGAACAGATAGTAACATTTTGTTGACACATTTGGTCTTTTTTTACTGCACAAAATGTACAAATTTTAAATAGTGAATAGATAGTAACATTTTGTCAACACATTTGGTCTTTTTAACGAAACAAAATGTGCGAATTTTAAACGGAAATAAGAAGTAACATTTTGAGGACACATTTGATCTTTTCTCACTACACAAAATGTACAAATTTTAAACAGAGAATAGATAGTAAATTTTGTCGACATATTTGGTCTTTTTTACCACACAAAATGTGCAAATTTTTTTTTTTTGTAAATAAATTCAAAATTTGTTTGTATTCATTCTTAGACGCAATGTTCATAATAATTTTTCTTAAAACATTATTCTACAATAAATTAAGACATCTTTGAGATAAACAAAAACAAAAGCCGTAAAATAGCAAATATAATAATGAAACTAATAAAACCATTTAAAAATTCTACAACATTTTATCGAAATGTAAGTCGAAAATTGAAATTAAATAATGAACTCAGTTCTATGAGCAGCTTTAACAGCCGAAATGAATTATTTGATAATCAAGATGGATGCGAAAACTCCTCAGATAATTTTTTTCGAAAGTTAATAATGCAAATTAACAAATTATAAGTTAAATTAAATATGATAATTTTATTTATACTACAGCTGTTGAAATGTACAGCAATAAACTTCATATTGCACAGAAGCTTTTTGTTCACTTTATTGAAAATTATGGGAATATTTATGGACAGGATATGAAGTAACACACATAACTTATGTCATGTTGTACTTGATGTAAAAATGTATGGTCCTTTACCTTCAATTTCCTCTTGTCCATTCGTATAATGCATTATATCGGATTAAATCTTTAATTAGAAGTGGAAATAAACCATTAGCTCAAGCAGCTAAACGGTCACATGAAATACCAAAAATAAATCATAAGCAAAATTCGAAAATTATTTTTCCTTTTGTAAAAAAAGAACAAAAATATTGTGAATGAGCTAAAAGATATCATGAAATTCATTTGAAAGATGGTTGGATGTTGTCTACTAGCAATAAAAATAAATGGTTTATGACCAAAAGTAATGTATAGTTGAAATGGTGTATGCAGCGTATGTTGACAATGAAATAAAAATTTTTGGTAGAAGTTATAAAAACAAACATGATTTTTTTTAAAGACCATTTAAATCATCACATATTAATATTTACGGAACCTTTTTAAATACTAAATTCAACTTCATAAAATCGTATAATTTAAAAGATATTCGATGTAAACTTTTGGGTTTACAATACAAAACTGAAACAATATTTATGCCATTAATTCACACTTTATACAGTTATACATATAAAAATTTATATACCTATTTTGTAAAAAAAATTAAAATATTTAATAATTATAATTAATTAGTTTTTAATTATAAAAAAATTATTAGATATTAGATAGGTATACCTAATAACAAATTACAGAATTATAAAAAAAATAAACAAATTAAAACAAATTAAAACAAAATAATTCGTCTTATAACTAAAATAATCTCAAAAATAAAAAACAATCGTTAAATTCATTTGGTTTTTAAATAAACAATATATTAGGTAGAATACCTAATAACAAATTATAGAATAATAAAACAAATTAAACAAAATAATTCATCTTATAACCAAAAAAATTTCAAACCAAATTAGTTCCAATTATTTCTTACGAGTACTATACAAATTTTGCGTTTTAATTTAAAAAAAAATTAAAATTCATAGTGATGTCAATTTAATATATGTATGTACACATCGCACCTCTAGAATAAGAGGCAATAACACGAAGGAGTGATTTTTTAGTTGAGTATATACCGATAAAGCCCAAAACCCTTACTACATTTTGGTGTAATCGCTGTCTTAATATCTCAAAATTTCTCATTTTTACACTTGATTTTCCAAGTAAGTCTTTTTATCTTATTTTTTATCGTTAAAACAAACATATCAACTTTTTATGTTATGTCGTGTATTTAAACTTACTTTTCAGTGAAAAGGTGCAATAATTTAAAAAAAAGCATAAATTTGCCTAAATATTTAAATTATAACTGCGAATTAACTTGAAATATGACTGTATTTATTTTTCAATATTTCTATTTCCCTTCTCTAAGCAAAAAGAAATACTACTACAATTTGAGATAATGCAACATTATTGTAACAAATTGTATCGGTATTGTTTTTAAAAATATATTCAAATATTAATTATTTTGAAATTCCATACCGCATCATATAAAAATGTTGCGGTATACATTTTATTGTTTTTTTTTTCATGTTGTAGTACTAACCAGAATTAAATTTATGAAAGCGGAAAATGCAATTTTACCGTAATTTTCTTAAAGAAATATGTAGTTTATCTAATTTTTGGTCAACGTAAATTTTTTCCAAGAATTAAGAAAATCAATTATTTCAATGATACAATGGTTCAATGATACAATGGTTGATTCATGCACGTCGACCTCAGCCGCCAAAGAAAATTTAAAACCCAACACAGATGGAATTTGGCTTCTTTCTGTTGCACATGAATGTTCTTCCAAATCTGATACTTAAAATGAAGGTCCAGTAGGCGGTAAAGACTTTATTCTCATTGCAGAAAAAAATATTTCACTTGAAAATAATTCAGATGACTCTCTTTCCGAACCTGATTTTGATTTTGACGATTCAGTTGCCGATAAAGACTTTGATCCACTTGCAAACGATAAAATTTCAATTCAAGAAAATTCATATGAATCTTCAACAGAATCTAATCATAGAAGTGAATTGTTTAATCCAGAAATACTTTGTAATTCTTCAAATGTTTTTTTTTCATGGTGATGATGGCAATAATGAACCCAATGAAATCATTAATTTTCCTTCTGAAAAAGTTTATACAAGAAAACGACAAAAATTTATGAAAAAATGGAAATTAAATATAAAAAAGGTGAAACGCAATTCTGGTCAAGAATACGTATCTAGCACTGGCAAGGTAGTACCAAAGCGAACGCTTAAAAGTCCTTGCAAGGCGAAATGCAAATATAAATGTAGACAGTTGATAACACAAGAGCAGAGGTACAAAATATTAACGAGCTATTGGAATATCGGTGATCTCACCAGGCAAAGACAAACCAAATTTATAAAGTAGTTTCTAAATATAGATATACCAGAGAAGGAAAATATAGATATATCACTCGTTTCATTTAATAAATGGAACAGATCGAACTCGCGTATCTTAAAAGTTTTTTATGGCGACTTTGAACATTGAAACAAACAATATAAACCACTTTATCTAAAATGGACAAGCAAATAGGTTATTATGAAGGCGAGCAAAGAGGAAAGCACGGGAATCAAAAACGTATTAACCCAGATCTTGTAGAAAAAATTAAGGAACACATTAACTTGTTACTTAGAATAGAATCACATTATCTCCGGTAGCAAACTGCAAGAAAATATATTTCTGGGGATTTGAATATTGCTGAAATACATAGACTGTATGAGGAAAAATGCCAAGAAAAGGGCGAAGAGCCTCCGAAAATTCATATTTACTATATTTAATTCAATAATTTTTTTAATATTGGTTTCTTTATTCTCAAAAAAGACCAATGATCACTATGCACATCCTATGAAAATAGCAATGAAATTGAAGAAAAAGATTTGGAGAAAGTAAGTAAAACCCATAAAACTGTCGTCATTGCTTCGAGAGATTGAAGATAATAAAGATTTCTCTATTTTAAATACAGAAAATTCTGTGGTTGCGTGTTATGATTTACAGGCTGTACTAAATACTCCCTCTGAGCAAGTATCTGATTTTCATTAATTTCGGAAATTTGCATCATACAATTTAACTGTTTTGGATATGGCAAATAACAAAGGCTATTGGTACCTGTTGAATGAGGATCAAGCACAAAGAGGTGCTAATGAAATCGGAACGTGCGTTTATAACTTTTTAAAGACTCAGTGTATAGGCAAAGATACTATATTTTATACAGATAATTTTTTGGCCAACAGAAAAATAAATATATGGTGTGCATGTATTTATTTGCAACAAGTAACTGGTATGTTCTATTACCCATAATTTTTTGATAGTTGGACATACTTAGAACGAAGGAGATGCCATGCATTCATGTATAGAAAAAGAAAAATTGAGATACTTGAAAGGAAATGCGATTTATTCTTCAAATCAATGGCTTATGATCATGAATAACGCAAAGAAGACTGGATCTAAATTTAATGTCAAAGAAATAGTTTTCAGCTTTTAGCTTCTTTACTAACTGAATCCATTTTTGATATTTTAACTTTTAAATTATTCAAAATTGAAGAACTAAAACCGGCTTCTACATTTCTTACAGGACTCCATCTGAAAATAAAAACCTTAGAAGGCAACTGAAAATTTAAAACTTCTCTCATGTAGTTGTAACATGAGTTCGATTTGCAATTGTTATTTTGCGCAGGATTTCTTTGATTGAGTGACCATTCTGTATTATTATGTCTTTTAATTAGAATAATTTTGCAAAATTCTTTCGCATATTCACTTACATAACCTAATTCATCAATTACAGCTTCTAAAGTTTTTTTTCTAATTTTTTTAATGTTTCCTTGTAGGAAGCAATTTTTTTGTATGAATTTTTCAATTTTTTAATAAAAAAATTATTTTTAAAATATTTTTAATAAAATAAACTATTTATTTTTGTTTTTCTCTCACAATTTTTGCAATTATTAGATGTATTTTTTAAATAACTTGAACTAGTTTTCTTTGGCAGAGTGCTCATATATTTTAGGTCAAATAGGCTTAGTTCACTTTGTTCATATTTTGTAACTTCAAAATAAAACTTATCATCTGGCTTTTTAAGCACAACTAAAGAGCCAGTATTTGAATCAGTAAAATTTGAATATTTTAAATTTAAAACTTCCTCATAATATGGTGAATCTGGAAAATTAAATACACAAATCGGATTTGGACTACATACATGTGGAATTGCTCGTTTCAGCAGTTTTGTTTTTGTATTTGCGAGCTTAGAAAATTTTTTTTACAAACGTATTTTGTTTTGTCACAAATTAATTACCTAGATTACAAGCTTGAATCCACTCATTGCATTTATCTGTATTTGTTGGAAATTTCAACAAATGAAACAGAAGATTTTTGGAAAAACACTTTTCGATACAACATTTTCTGGTACTTTTTAGTTTTTCTTTTTTTAAAAAAAAAGGCTTATTATTAAGAGCTACATATGAAAAGATTGTTGGTATGGTGTAATCATAGCTTTTTATTTTTTTTTTTACCCAAACATTGCTTTTCAAAATGTTTTTCCCAAACAGGATTCCACTTGACAATTTTTTTGATTATTTTACAAGTTTTCTTTCCACTTTTTTGAAATGTTATTTTCTTTTGGAAATTTAAAAAATCTAATGTTTTCACTACATTTTTTCTTTGAGTTGTAATTTTCTACACAGGCATTTCGCTAAATTTGTAAAACTGAATTCTTTTTTGTATTCAAACTTTTATTTACATTTTCCATTTTTAAAAATCAAATTATCTATTATCAAACACCAAACTGAAACTGATCATAAGATGACCATTAAAATAACAATATTTTATAGCATTTACTATTTTCTATTCTACATTTAAAAATTAATAACCGTACTGCACACATAGACTATCTCTGCATCATAATTAATTGATATGCAACTTCATATATTAATAATCTATAATCATTATGCTTACACTTGACTTGGCTATTGTGTACATAATTATGCATACATACTTTTCCATACTATTGCAACCAAAGCTTTAGTACCTATATTGAAAAAAATAAACAAAAACAATTGCAATTTTCAATACATATATGATATAACCAAAATCCAACTAGTAGAAGATAGGAATATCTAAATATAATAAAAGACAAGTTGCTGCTGCTGAGTAGCGTGCCCTACTGTTATGTTAAATGTTAATTTAACAAATGTTATACTATGAAAAGAAAGAAACGTACATCTGATATTTACCCATATAACAGATAGAAAACAATAAATATTATAATGTTATGCTATGAAATGAAAGAAAAAACAAGGCAGTGTATAAATCAAAGTTTTTAAAGGTTCGGATTTTTAAGTAGAACATTAAGTAGAACAAATATAATAAAAGACAAGTTGCTGCTGCTGAGTAGCGTGCCCTACTGTTATGTTAAATGTTAATTTAACAAATGTTATACTATGAAAAGAAAGAAACGTACATCTGATATTTACCCATATAACAGATAGTAAACAATAAATATTATAATGTTATGCTATGAAATGAAAGAAAAAACAAGGCAGTGTATAAATCAAAGTTTTTAAAGGTTCGGATTTTTAAGTAGAACATTATAAAATTGCAATAATATTTTTATTTAAATTTTGCTAAGTAACATTTTCTTAATTTTTTAAAAATTTTGCCATAATATAGTAAAATTTTAGAATCAGAAGTTTAGCCCATAATATAGATATATGCATAAAAATATGGGTATATATATATTAGATTTATTATAGATTTATTAATTTTTATATAGGCAACAGTTATTTATATGAATGAATGGACGCTAAACATAAACGAACAAAAAAAAAATTTCAGAATGTTCTATAGGTTATCTAAATATAATAAAAGACAAGTTGCTGCTGCTGAGTAGCGTGCCCTACTGTTATGTTAAATGTTAATTTAACAAATGTTATACTATGAAAAGAAAGAAACGTACATCTGATATTTACTCATATAACAGATAGAAAACAATAAATATTATAATGTTATGCTATGAAATGAAAGAAAAAACAAGGCAGTGTATAAATCAAAGTTTTTAGAGGGTCGTATTTTTAAGTAGAACATTATAAAATTGTAATAATATTTTTATTTAAATTTTGCTAAGTAACATTTTCTTAATTTTTTAAAAATTTTGCCATAATATAGTACAATTTTCGAATCAGAAGTTTAGCCCATAATATAGATATATGAATAAAAATATGGGTATACATATATTAGATTTATTATAGATTTATTATTTTTTATATAGGCAACAGTTATTTATATGAATGAATGGACGGTAAACATAAACGAACAAAAATAAAATTCAGGATGTTCTATAGGTTATAATTTATATTTTTTAAATAGACTGATGTATAAATTTAATATTTAAAAAAAATAACAGAAAACAAAAAAAAAAAGTAAAATGTAATACTGCGAAGAAAAATAAAAACGAATAGAATAAAAAGAGAACAAAAATGTTACTTTGATTGTTTTTAAATATTTTTAAAGAAAAAAAGAACTATTAAAATGTTATGACTTTAATAGAAAAAAACATACGTCTGATATTTACGTACCTACATAACAGATAGAAAAAGGAAAAAAAAAATGTTATGCTATGAAAAGAACGAAAAGTCCATCTGATATTGAGGTACATAACAGATAGTAAAAAAGAAATATCAAAATGTTATGCTATGAAATGAAAGAAAAAACAAGGCAGTGTATAAATCAAAGTTTTTAAACGTTCGGATTTTTAAGTAGAACATTATAAAATTGCAATAATATTTTTATTTAAATTTTGCTAAGTAACATTTTCTTAATTTTTTAAAAATTTTGCCATAATATAGTACAATTTTAGAATCAGATGTTTAGCCCATAATATAGATATATGAATAAAAATATGGGTATACATTTATTAGATTTATTATAGATTTATTAATTTTTATATAGGCAACAGTTACTTATATGAATGAATGGACGGTAAACATAAACGAACAAATAAAAAATTCAGAATGTTCTATAGGTTATAATTTATATTTTTTAAATAGACTGATGTATAAATTTAATATTTAAAAAAAATCACAGAAAACAAAAAAAAAAAAGTAAAATGTAATACTGCGAAGAAAAATAAAAACGAATAGAAAAAAAAGAGAACAAAAATGTTACTTTGATTGTTTTTAAATATTTTTAAAGAAAAAAAGAACTATTAAAATGTTATGATTTTAAAAGAAAAAAACATACGTCTGATATTTACGTACCTACATAACAGATAGAAAAAGGAAACAAAAAAATGTTATGCTATGAAAAGAACGAAAAGTCCATCTGATATTGAGGTACATAACAGATAGAAAAAAAAGAAATATCAAAATGTTATGCTATGAAAAGAAAGAAAAAACAAGGCAGTGTATAAATCAAAGTTTTTAAAGGTTCGGATTTTTAAGTAGAACATTATAAAATTGCAATAATATTTTTATTTAAATTTTGCTAAGTAACATTTTCTTAATTTTTTAAAAATTTTGCTATAATATAGTACAATTTTAGAATCAGAAGTTTAGCCCATAATATAGATATATGCATAAAAATATGGGTATACATATATTAGATTTATTATAGGTTTATTATTTTTTATATAGGCAACAGTTACTTATATGAATGAATGGACGGTAAACATAAACGAACAAAAAAAAAATTCAGAATGTTCTATAGGTAATAATTTAAAATATAATAAAAGACAAGTTGCTGCTGCTGAGTAGCGTGCCCTACTGTTATGTTAAATGTTAATTTAACAAATGTTATACTATGAAAAGAAAGAAACGTACATCTGATATTTACCCATATAACAGATAGAAAACAATAAATATTATAATGTTATGCTATGAAATGAAAGAAAAAACAAGGCAGTGTATAAATCAAAGTTTTTAAAGGGTCGTATTTTTAAGTAGAACATTATAATATTGCAATAATATTTTTATTTAAATTTTGCTAAGTAACATTTTCTTAATTTTTTAAAAATTTTGCCATAATATAGTACAATTTTAGAATCAGAAGTTTAGCCCATAATATAGATATATGAATAAAAATATGGGTATACATATATTGGATTTATTATAAATTTATTATTTTTTATATAGGCAACAGTTACTTATATGAATGAATGGACGGTAAACATAAACGAACAAAAAAAAAATTCATAATGTTCTATAGGTTATAATTTATATTTTTTAAATAGACTGATGTATAAATTTAATATTTAAAAAAAATAACAGAAAACAAAAAAAAAAAAGTAAAATGTAATACTGCGAAGAAAAATAAAAACGAATAGAAAAAAAAAGAGAACAAAAATGTTACTTTGATTGTTTTTAAATATTTTTAAAGAAAAAAAGAACTATTAAAATGTTATGATTTTAAAAGAAAAAAACATGCGTCTGATATTTACGTACCTACATAACAGATAGAAAAGGGAAAAAAGAAAATGTTATGCTATGAAAAGAACGAAAAGTCCATCTGATATTGAGGTACATAACAGATAGAAAAAAAGAAATATCAAAATGTTATGCTATGAAAAGAAAGAAAAAACAAGGCAGTGTATAAATCAAAGTTTTTAAAGGTTCGGATTTTTAAGTAGAATATTATAAAATTGCAATAATATTTTTATTTAAATTTTGCTAAGTAACATTTTCTTAATTTTTTAAAAATTTTGCCATAGTATAGTACAATTTTAGAATCAGAAGTTTAGCCCATAATATAGATATATGAATAAAAATAGGGGTATACATATATTAGATTTATTATAGATTTATTATCTTTTATATAGGCAACAGTTATTAATATGAATGAATGGACGGTAAACATAAACGAACAAAAAAAATTCAAAATGTTCTATAATTTATAGGGTATAATTTATATTTTTTAAATAGACTGTAGGTATAAATTTAATATTTAAAAAAAATAAAAGAAATACTTAGCGTACGTAAATAACAGAAAACAAAAAAAAAATAAATGTAATACTGCGAAGAAAAATAAAAACGAATAGAAAAAAAAGAGAACAAAAAATGTTACTTTGACTGTTTTTAAATATTTTTAAAGAAAAAAAGAACTATTAAAATGTTATGATTTTAAATGATAAAAACATACCTCTGATATTTACGTACATAACAGATAGAAAAAAGAAATATTAAATGTTATGCTATGAAAAGAAAGAAACGTACATCTGATATTTAGGTACATAACAGATAGAAAAAAAGAATTAAAATGTTATGCTATAAAAAGAATGAAAAAACAAGGCAGTGCATAAATCAAAGTTTTTAAAGAGTTGCATTTTTAAGTAGAAATTATAAAAAAATAAAGCGGTGCGTAAAACCAAAGCTTTTAAAGGAGCGCAATTTAAATTATAAAATCACAATTTTCAATTAAATTTTGAATGTGTAACATTTTCTTAATTTTATGCTTCTTTTATGATTTTTATTTTCTAAAACTTCAACATTATATGCACAGCCAATTTTTATTGTTTTACATAAAAGGTGCGTAAAACTTACGGTGTGAAGATTTTGTAGAGAAAGCGATAGATAAAGAGTCAGAATATTATTACGGATAGAGTAAAAATTTGTTTGAAAAATATAACAAAGAAAGTTTTGAAGCATTTGCTATGGCAACCATAGAAAAATATAACAAGTGTACTATATATTATAATTAGGTAAATGCTTCAGATCAGTGTAGTTTAGTTTCAAAATTATAAAGTTTGATACTGTATTTTTTTCGAAGCGAAAATTTTTGTTACTATTGGCAAAAATTTATTTACCATTGGTTTTTAATCCAACCTTTGGTGTTTTAATCCAAAGCTTGACAAAGAAATTTACAAGAGATGAGATTTATTAAATAGTCATTTTTATTACATTTTTGAAAGAAACTACTTCACAGCATCATTGAGGTTTTTCATTATTTAAAACACTTTAGCAATAAATTTTACATTTATCAATATCTAAATATAATACATATAAGTATTTGAATAAATTTACTAAAATTAAATTGTTCATAAAACTGAGGAAACTTTCACAAAAGCTATATTTTTCTACTTATGCCCGTCGTAAGACGGGCTTTTTTACTAGTAAGATTATAAAGAAAACTAAAAGAGCATAAATAAGACAGAGAATAGAGAGATGATTGACAAAGAGAAAAAAACAATAAACGGAAATACATCCGTAGATATTGATATTGTATGCAACTTTAAGTGCATCCTACTTACATTTTTATACATGTATGTACATATTCCAACAAGAGAACAAAAACCATCTAGTGGCCGATAATTCATTGCAATATTTTCAAAATATTTGGTACTATTTTAATGAAACCGTTATATTTTTTCCTTAAGACAATAAACTGGAACTATTTTCTACAATATTGTATATAATAGTATCGTTAATATTCATCTTGCTTTATCTTAATTACTACCATTTCTGAGATATAGTGGTACTACCATTTCTGAGTTTTCTTCAATGGTACTACCATTTCTGAGATATAGTAGTTCAAAGTGGGAATTTAAAATAAAAAAATTCTATCTTTCAAAATAAAATTACTATACTTGTGAAGTTTTCAAAGACACCCTTTATTTATTATTATACCGTTAGAAAGCATAATTGCCTTTCTATTTCCTTGTTGGAATATGTACATACATATATAAAAATGTAAGTAGGATGCACTTAAAGTTGCATACAATATCAAGTTGCCTTTGATAATTTGTTTAGGGGCAGTTTAGAGGTGGCAACCCCCACAATTTTAAAAGTTTTGTTGTTGAAATATATATGTAAAAATATAATTTGGAAGAACTTTAGAGTTTACTACAAAATCAGACTTATGCGCTTTTTCCAGAATTTTTACATTGATGTGTATATACAAAAATGTGAATTAGGAGGGATTTCAGAGTTGAATTCAAAATCAGGATTGGCGCTTTTTCCATTTCAAATTTTAAACCAACTATAAAATCCCTTGAATATGAATATACCAAATTGTGAATCAGGAGGGATTTTATAGTTGGTTTAAAATTGTGATAGGAAATAAAGTTTTCGATATTGCAGTAATGATTTAATCGCATTGGAAGTCTTATAAATTTGTTGTTATATACTTATCAAATCCAAAAAATTAATTAAAGAAAAAATAAAAAGTAGAAAAGGTCATGAAAAAAAATTGCAGAAGTAAAGAGGTAATAAAAACGAGGAAGAGTGCAGTAGAGTAGACTGTGTTAACTCTATTATACCCGTATGAACGTAATATATCCTGTTTCTATAAAACTTGATCATCTTTTAAAAACATTCAGATATTTTAGTACCGACGTTAACTTAGCTTCATTAAGTTCCAAGAGGTGCAAAAAGCCTGAACCGGCTGTTCTAGACCAACCAAATTTTACAAAAGTTGTTGGCATGTAACTCGACACCTCTTCACAAAATTCCTAGCTTTAGTAGACACTGAGTTATTTTCATTCAAAAAAAGAAGTTGTATGGCAGCTACCCGAACCTATCGAACTATCACAACCAAATTTAACAGAAGTTGTTGCCATAAAACGTGATCATCATTGGCAAAATTTCAGATACCTAGCTTGAATAGATAATGAGTTATTTCCATATAAAGAAAGAAGTTGTATGGCAGCTACTCGAACCCGGCGACCGAAAATGCTGCATTTAAATAGCAAAACTAACAATTTTACAAAAGTGACGTAAAAAAAATATCAGCCTCCTAGCTCCTTCATTTTTTGAGTTATCGTGTGGACAGACACTGAGTCAAAGTGAACGAACGTGTTTTAATTCAGCGGACAGAAGAAAATAATTTTTATTTATATAAACCAACATAAAATTTCTGCCGCCTCACCAAAAATCTTATAGAATAATTAAAATCTTAAAATACAGTGAACTTGAAAAAAATAGAATCTACTTGAATTTAAAATAGACAAACCTGAACGAGAAAATAATAGAAACAACATAATCTTAACAGGATTACCCTCGTCGATCGACAAGATGGAAAAGGTCAATTCGAAGGTCAAGGAGGATGACATTGTTGATGACATTTCAACTTTGAACCAATCCTTTGCTGTTGATAACAAAAACAACGGAAAGACGCAATATAAACTGTTTATTATAGAACTAAAAACTGAAACAGTCAAAATCGAGATATTGGGGGGAAAAGAATCATCATTTGTTCACAGCTTAATTTGATCTGCTACTAGAAGGTTACAAAGAATTATTTCTCCAACATCATCTGTCATCATTACAAAAAAAAATATACTATGAAGCAAAAAAGATCAAAACACAACACAACTTCAAATACTTATGGTTTAAGAACAACTCAATCAACTTTCGGGAAAATGATACGGCTACTGTATTTAGGTTCACCAATTTTAATGAACTTAATTTATTTAAAGATAAGTATAATTATTAAAACAACTAACATATCATTACTATCTTACTCATTAAATAAAATTTTCAATAAAAAATTAATCAAATTAATAATCGAAATATAAAACATAGTAGTAGATTTAGCACTCAAACCAATTCCCCATTCTCCTTTTCTATGAAATCATGCAATTAAATCTTCACTAATTTCCACAATGGCACCTCCTAACAATTATTTTCTTTTTTTTAATAACCCCATGGGTACATTTTTATTATTGTACAAAATAAAGTATCATATCTTCCTTTTGTTTTGCATAATAAATAATACACATCTAATTTTATTTAATTTTATTTTTATTAGTTTTAGTCCAAATTAATCAAGATATTTTTCTTAAAACTAAAATTTATTTACAAAAAAAATTTACATATTTTCTTTCTCTTTTACTACAACACTTATTCACACCTTCACTTATCAATTCGAAATTTTAACAAAACTACTTTGTTTACAGCACTAAGAGTAGTAATTATTATTATTTTAATAAATCTTATAAACTAACACATAAAAAAATTATTCTTTACCAATCTTTAATCACATTTCACTTAAAACTAAAATTTTTTTTCATTTTTATTAAGTTAACAGATTTCACAAACTTAAACATAAAAAAATTTTTTCTGTACCAATCAATAATTAATAACATAGAAAAGAAACAAAAAATTACATATCTTGATTTTATTTTTAAGATTAAAATTTGTTTTTATAAAAAATTACACATTTACTTTCTTTTTCCTTATTTACATTACAACACCACCTATTAACATTATCACTTAACAATTCGAAATTTCGACAATATTACAAACACGATTAACAATTTTGATTACATTAATAAATTTTATAAATTAATACTCAATATAATTTTTCTCTACCAATCATTAAAAAAATTCCACATCACAAACATCTTAATTCTATTAAATCATTATGATTTCTACCAAAATTGCGAATTAAAAATATAGGGCAAAAAAAATTAAAAAAACAAAATAATTAAATAATACATTCTTTCTATTTCCATACAACACTAATTCACATATTTACTTAAAATTTCTAAATATTAACAAACTTTATTTAAATTTTTTCTCTTATAAATATAAAATAAAAATAAACATCCTCCATGAATTTTATAAAAATGAAAATGGTGCAAAAATTTATAAATATATCTTTTGAAAGTCATCTCTTTCCGGATTCCTTAAAAACAACCATTATTACTCCAATACACAAAAAAGATGACAAAACAGATTCTACCAATTATAGGCCGATCTCTGTCTTAACTAGCTTCTCCAAAATTTTTGAGAGAATAATAAAAAAAAGACTAAGTAGCTTTATGTCAGATAACGGCATATTGCATCCAGAACAATTTGGTTTCGAGATGAATTCAAACACCACCGCGGCGTACCTATTTCTCACTATACAATGAAGGTAAATTCACAGGATGTCTCTTTATTGATCTCCAAAAGGCATTTGATTGACGTTTTGCTTTGCAAACTTAAAAGTTTGCATCTAACCCCGCAACAAATCTCTCTTTTCAAAACATTTCTGTATGGTCGCTCACAAATAGTCAGCACCACCAAAATTAGTAAGAAAGGTGTACCTCAAGGATCAATCCTGGGTCCAGACCTCTTTACATTATACATAGGTGATATACACATTTGATATACATATCTGCAGATATTTTTTAAAAAAGCGGGAACATATCGATACTGTTTTTACACTATGTTTATCTTTCTAAACTAGACACATATGCGGTAACTGTTACGTAAAAATGTAGTAACATTATTACGAGAACGTTAGAAACATTTATTCGTAACATTTAGTCGACACAATTGGTCTTTTTTACCACACAAAATGTGCAAATTTGAAACGGTGAACAGATAGTAACATTTTGTTGATGCATTTGGTCTTTTTTACCACACAAAATGTGCAAATTTTGAACGGAAATAAGTAGTAATATTTTCTCGACACATTTGGTCTGGTTTTACTACACAAAATGTACAAATTTTAAATAGTGAATAGATAGTAACATTTTGTCAACACATTTGGTCTTTTTAACCACACAAAATGTGCGAATTTTAAACGGAAATAAAAAGTAACATTTTGTCGTCACATTTGATATTTTTTTACTACACAAAATGTACACATTACAGTGAATAGATAGTTTATTTTGTCGACATATTTGGTCTTTTTTACGGCACAAAATGTGCAAATTTTTTATTGGTCAAGTTTGATAAAAGTACAGAAGTACATATAAATAACTTTAGAAACAATTCGCTTTTCACTATTTTAGCCATGGAATCAGAATGAACTTATATCCCTTATAGCAAAAAATATCAAAAATCGTATAGTTGGTTTAGTAAAAAAAAACAAATACTATTACATTACACTTGACTGTACACCCGATAAAGTTATATAGAGCAAATGTCTATTATAATAAGATTTGTAAGAAAATGTGCTGAAAAAATGGAAATCCGTTAACATTTCGTAGGTTTTATTCCAGTAACTGAGACACCCAGTGAAGGTTTAACGGAATCTTTATTAAAAGAGCTAAATGAAATGGAGATCCAATTGAGTGACATGAGAGGACACGGATATGATAGCGGATCAAACATGAAAGGAAAGAAAGCCGGAGTTCAAAATCGAATAAAGCTTCTTAACCCTAGGACAACTTTCATTCCCTGTGCAGCTCATTCTTTAAATCTAGTGATAAATTACAAATTAAATCTAGTGATAAATGACAATTAATTTCTTCAATTTGATTCAAGAGTTATATGTATTTTTTTCGACATCTACTAGTCGTTGGCATGTCCTTAAGAAACACGTAAAAAAGCTTAATTTGAAGCCAGGTCAAACTCGTTGGGAAAGCCGAATATAAGCTATTACGCCCCTTAGATTTCAAATCGAAGAGATTTATGATGCTCTAGTTGAAATTCATTTAGATAAGACACTTGACAGCACAACACAATCTACTGCAAAAGATTTATCTAAGCAAATTTCATGCTTTAAATTTCTTTGCAGTCTAGTTTTATGGCACGACATTCTTTCCAAAACTAATATTGTCTCCAAAATTATGCAAAGTCCGAACTTGAATGTATTTGAATGCATTTCTCTGCATAAAATATTTGCAGTTTTTTAAAAAGTTATCGGACAGATAAAAAATTTGTTGAAGTAATAAATGAAGCAAAAAAGATGGCTGATCTCTTAGAAAGAGAAACAAATTTCCCTCATCCAAGTCAAATACGAATTCGTCGTAAAGCAAGACTTTTTGAATATGAATCACAAGATGACGTAATATTAGATCCACAACAAAATTTTAAAGTAAATTTCTTTTACTTCGTTATTGATGTTGTTATAAATTCACTAGAAGAAAGATTTATTCAAATGGAGAAACACAATGATACATTTGGATTTTTATATAATATATTTGCATTAAAGAGCCAGACAAAAGATTATATTATAAATTTCTGTAGAGATTTACAATAGTTTTTGACGGATTCGTTAGATAGCGATATTGATGCTCTAGAACTCTGCGAAGAAATACAAAATTTCAATGTGATAATAAACAAAAAACTAACTCCACTTGAAATTTTAAATTGTCTAAGCATGCAAAACATGGAATATATTTTTCCAAATTTATTTATAGCTATTAGGATTCTGCTTACATTATCAGTAACAGTAGCAAGCGCTGAAAGGAGCTTCTCTAAATTAAAAATAATTAAAAATTATTTGAGATCAAGTATGAGCCAGTAGAGATTGGTTGGCTAGGCTCTTATATCAATCGAATCCGAAATTTCTGGTTCCTTAGAATACGACAAATTGATAAAAGAATTTGCCGAAATTAAAGCAAGGAAAGTGAATATAATATGATTTATTTTTATCTTTTAATTTTTTGATATGTCTATGAATGTTATTTTTATTTTTATAATTTATTTTACTTTTAGAAAATGTGAATTATTTAAATTATATTATTTTCTTTTATGTTGTGTTCTTTTAAGTAATGTATAATCAATTTAATATACGTATTATACATAATTATAACATCATTTTCTATTGAATTTTTTTAAATATTTTTGAATATTGAGAACAGATTTAATATTTGTTTTTTTACAAGTATCCATATAAGTTAGCCAATAGTATAACGTGGATTGCAATTGAAAGTTACTACATTTTTAGCACATTTCCAAAAAAAATTTGAAAAAATGTGCTTATTAGTTTCACTCTGTCCGTCCGTCCGTCCGTTCGTCCGTCCGTCTGTTTACAAAACTTCTATACCGTTAAAGATAGAGAAAAACAATTTTAACTATGGATAGATCTCATAAAAAAAATAATTTTGTGGAACAACTTTTTCATGTAGCCCCATCCATTACGGAGCTACAGCCTCTCAAACTTTGAAAAAACCCTACTTTTAAATGCATATATCTTATGTTCTGCTTAAGATTTTTTCAATCTGAAAACATCATTCGACAGGTATTTTTTTTAACTTTATAAATTAATATCAAAATTATACAATTTTTTTAAATTTAGTATTTAAATTTACCGTTATGTGAAAACCAAATTTTGCATGATTTTTCTACTTTCATAACTCCGGCACGCTTTCAGATAGAGGCTTGAAATTTTGAGGCAAGAAAGAACTTTTAGAATTAGTAGTTTAGAATTATAAGTTTGCTCAGAAAATTTTTTTGGACCCCCCCTGTTTATGAGGTATTACGCCTCAAAAATTGAAAATTTGCTATTTTTAAACACCTGTAACTTAGGAACCTGTACACATTTTACTTCTGCAAGATATAAAAATTAAAGCTACAGTAATATATTTTAACGTATGTTAAAGGTTTATTTTAGTTGTAAAGGGTTCCAAAGTTGCAGCTCTTCAAAATTGCGAAAAAGCCCCATTTTCAGAAGTATATATCTCAGGCTCTTCGTAATAGTTTTGCAATCTAAAATATCTACATAAAACGATATCAAAATTATGCAATATTTTGTAATTTACTATTTAAATTTACCGTTATGTGAAAACCACATTTTGCATGAAATTTCTTTTTTCATAACTCCGGCACGCCTTCAGATAGGAACCTGAAATTTTGAGACAAGAAAGAACTTTTAGAATTAGTATAACTTTTGGATAATAGTATAATTTTTGGGTAACTCCCCCTCTTTTAGAGTTATTACGCCACAAAAATTAAATTAGCTATTTTTAGACACTTGTAACTTAGGCACCTGTAAACATTTTTCTTCGGCAAGACATGAAAATTAAAGGTTCAATAATATACTTTTATGTGTGTTAACCGCTTTTCTTAGTTATATAGGATTCCGGACTTACGACCCCTCAAAATTTCAAAAATGTCCTATTTTCACGTTTTTTCTTATTACATGAAATTTTCAAATTTTTGTGCAAGTCACACTTTTATATTATTTTATATTATAACAGTCCAAAATGCTTGCACTAGCAACTCACTTTTATATTATAACAGTCCAAAAAGCTAAACTTTTGCAATCAATTTTATTTTCTACTTTTTAGGGGGCGAATTCGGTTTTGAAAAAAGCATATGTATTTTAAAAATTATTTTTTGTACTTATTATTTTATTTTATACTTTTTAGTTTTAAATGAAACACATAATTTAAATTTAAAAAATATGGGATATTTTTACATACATTAATTATTGTTTCTGATATAAAATACGTTTTACAATTTTATACCAAATGTTTAAGTAAATTAAGAGACGTTAAATCGATTCCATTACAGCAAGAGTAAACATTTTTTATTGCAGTAATTCATAAATAATGAAAGTACCTCGAAGGGTTAAATATGTACCAAAATACTGTGATTATAAATATTACAATCCAATTTTAGTTGAAGCAACATTTCTACCACGTATGAAAATGATATACATAAATGTATTTTACTGTATATTTCTATAGTATAGTATTAGTAGTATATCGTATATCCAAACAAACATTTAACTTTGAACACCTACCTACATATCTAATCCCTTAATAAGATCATGCAGTAAAAATTGTTGACAAATATCTTGATTTAAATTATAAACAAATGGAGCGGAACAAAATAATTTAGGAAATTAGTATATATGTAAATAATATATGTATGTAAATAATATAATATTATTTACATACATACGTATATATTTACATACGTAGTTTTAATTTTTTGTGTTGACAAAATTTTGTTTGTAAATCATAATGCGTAATGCGCAAAAGCACAATTTTGTAATGAACTTTACTTTATATATTCTTTACTATGTACATACAAAAATATATTATGTATGGATGTAGTTTGAATTTGGCAATTGGAATTATTTTGAATGAAATTTTATATGTATATCTATATACACAATAGACATAATAAATGTTCCTAAATAAAACACATAAAACATTAATTTTTAACGCCATGCATATTCAATTTGCAATAAAGAATGTTGACAACAAATATTCTGATTTAAATCCTAAACAAATGTTTTAAAACAAAATTTAGCAACATAAAAATATTGTACTTATATACTTTGTGTTTTGCTAAATTCTAATACAAAATACTTGTGCACGCACATCAAGATTGATTGAACTAAATTATTATAGCAGGAAAGATAAAATAATATGTGTATATTATACATAAAATTTTATTAAAAAAATGTTGATGAATACAGTAACAAAAAAAAAAATGTACCTACAAGTATTGGATTCGAACCAAATTACTCTTACTTTCAAAACCTGTACGCTCTCCTCTGCACTATATAACACTTAAATATTTAATGAACATATTACGAACATAAAATCTTAATTTTTAACCATGCATATTCAATATGCATTAAAGAATGCTGACAGCAAATATTTTGATTTAAATACTAAACGAATGTTGTAAACAAAATAATTTAGCAACATACATAAAAATATACTATTATAGGAGAAAAGATCAAAAATATATTGCGTGTGTATTGTATGCATGAATTTAGAGATAAAAATTTAAGTTTCAATATATATATACATATTTTATAATATATACATATTTTATTCAAAAAATGTTGATGAATAGATAGTTAAAAAAAAAAAAGTTGCGTGTGAACTGGATTCGAACAACATGACCCCTACTTTTAAAACCTGTACACTTTCCTCTGCACTATACAACACTTACAAGTGTTGCTAACAGATTACGAAGATAATAAAAAGCGTGACAGAATGACAAATAAATAAATAAATAAATAAATAAACCGACAGCGACGAGTTAATATAAAAGCATATAAAAAACAAAAAATTACATATCTTGATTTTATTTTTAAGATTAAAATTTTGTTTTCATAAAAAATTACACATTTACTCTCTTTTTCCTTATTTACATTACAACACCACCTATTAACATTATCACTTAAGAATTCGAATTTTAAGATTATCATTATCACTTAAGAATTTCGAACTTAAGAATTTTGACAATATTACAAACACGATTAACAATTTGGATTACCTTAATACATTTTATAAATTAATACTCAATATAATTTTTCTCTACCAATCATTAAAAAAATTCCACATCACAAACATCTTAATTCTATTAAATCATTATAATTTCTACTAAAATTGCGAATTAAAAATATAGGGCAAAAAAAATTAAGATAACAAAATAATTAAATAATACATTCTTTCTATTTCCATACAACACTAATTCAAGCATTTACTTAAAATTTCTAAATATTAACAAACTTTATTTAAATTTTTTTATTATAAATATAAAATAAAAATAAACATCCTCCATGAATTTTATAAAAATGAAAATGGTGCAAAAATTTATAAATATATCTTTTGAAAGTCATCTCTTTCCGGATTCCTTAAAAACAGCCTTTATTACTCCAATACACAAAAAAGATGACAAATCAGATTCTACCAATTATAGGCCGATCTCTGTCTTAACTGCCTTCTCCAAATTTTTGAGAGAATAATAAAAAAAAGACTAAGTAGCTTTATGTCAGACAACGGCATATTGCATTCAGAACAATTTGGTTTCGAGATGAATTGAAACACCACCGCGGCGTGCTTATCTCTCACTATATGATGAAGGTAAATTCGAATTTTAAACGGAAATAAGAAGTAAAATTTTGTCGACACATTTGATCTTTTTTTACTACACAAAATGTACACATTTTAAACAGTGAATAGATAGTAAATTTTGTCGACATATTTGGTCTTTTTTACCACACAATATGTGCAAATTTTTTTTTTTGTAAATAAATTCAAAATTTGTTTGTATTCAATATTCATTCTTAGACGCAATTTTCATAATAATTTTTCTTGAAACATTATTCTACAGGAAATTAAGACATCTCTGAGATAAGCAAAAACAAAAGCCGTAAAATAGCAAATATAATAATGAAACGAATAAAACCATTTAAAAATTCTACAACATTTTATCGAAATGTAAGTCGAAAATTGAAATTAAATAATGAACTCAGTTCTATGAGCAGCTTTAACAGCCGAAATGAATTATTTGATAATCAAGATGGATGCGAAAACTCCTCAGATAATTTTTTTCGAAAGTTATTAATACAAATTAACAAATTACTAGTATTCGCCCGCCCCTCGAAATTCGAGGTGTTTTAATTAGCAATTACAATACAATATATACAGTATAGTTTCTTTATGATTTTATTTAAAATGTAAAAATACAATTTTCAATAATTAAAGCCTTTATGAATTTAAAATTTCTTTGTAAATGATATTTTTGTAAAAACACGATTATTATTATCTTTTAGAAGTTGCCCTTGATTTATTGAGTATTGGAAACTCAATATATACCTATTATATATGTATATATTATAAGAAGCCTAAGATGGTAAATCATTGAGTAAAAGATTAAATATTATGATGATATTATGATATGTAAGAATTTATTTCGTTTAAAATATAAAAAAAAAAAACAAAAAAAAAAAACAGAACTGGATCGAACTTGCAAAATCAAAAAGCAACTATTAATAACCCCACACTCTACCGCTGTACTAAATACTAAACTGAAATTCTAATCTTTATATTCAGTTATATTGTGAAATTCCTACTCCTACCATACAACCAATATTTTCAAATTTCTAATCGAAAAGAAAAGTAAAACAAAAATTTAACGGAATAAAAGAGCGTCGTTTTTGAATATGTATATTATAGGTATAGATTATACATATTATATGATACATATGTATATACTTTACATGGGTTTTTTATAAAAATGGAAAATTATTAATGAAAATCAGAAAATTTTGGAAAAATATTAATTTTGTAAGATGGCTATACTGAATATTTATCATTAAAAAGAAAAAAATGAAAGTTGGTTGGTAAATCATTGAGTAAAATGGTTTTAAATGTCTGTCATTTACAGATTAAATATTATGATATGTAAGAATTTATTTCATATAAAATATTAGAAATAAAAAAAAAAAATAAAAAAAAATAGAATAGAATCGAACTTGTGAACTAAACACTTCTCAAGTTTAAGAAGCGGCCACTCTACCACTGCACCAAACTCCCCACTGAAGTTTGGACGTTTATGTTCAATTATATTGTGAAATTTCTATTTCCCACCATGCAAACTATATTTTAAAATTTTTTTTATGTTTTTAGAAAAAAAACAAAAAGCAAAAACAACAAAACAAAATTTAAAATTCAACGGAATAAAAGAGCGTCGTTTTTGAATATGTATATTATAGGTATAGATTATACATATTATATGATACATATGTATATACTTTACATGGGTTTTTTATAAAAATGGAAAATTATTAATGAAAATCAGAAAATTTTGGAAAAATATTAATTTTGTAAGATGGCTATACTGAATATTTATCATTTAAAAAGAAAAAAATGAAAGTTGGTTGGTAAATCATTGAGTAAAATGGTTTTAAATGTCTGTCATTTACAGATTAAATATTATGATATGTAAGAATTTATTTCATATAAAATATTAGAAATAAAAAAAAAAAAAAAAATAAATAGAATAGAAACGAACTTGTGAACTAAACACTTCTCAAGTTTAAGAAGCGGCCACTCTACCACTGCACCAAACTCCCCACTGAAGTTTGGGCGTTTATGTTCAATTATATTGTGAAATTTCTATTTCCCACCATGCAAACTATATTTTAAAATTTTTTTTATGTTTTTAGAAAAAAAACAAAAAGCAAAAACAACAAAACAAAATTTAAAATTCAACGGAATAAAAGAGCGTCGTTTTTGAATATGTATATTATAGGTATAGATTATACATATTATATGATACATATGTATATACTTTACATGGGTTTTTTATAAAAATGGAAAATTATTAATGAAAATCAGAAAATTTTGGAAAAATATTAATTTTGTAAGATGGCTATACTGAATATTTATCATTTAAAAAGAAAAAAATGAAAGTTGGTTGGTAAATCATTGAGTAAAATGGTTTTAATTGTCTGTCATTTACAGATTAAATATTATGATAATTTTATTTATACTACAGCTGTTGAAATGTACAGCAATAAACTTCATATTGATCACTTTATTGAAAATTATGAGAATATTTATGGACAGGATAGGAAGTAACACACATAACTTATGTCACGTTGTACTTGATGTAAAAATGTATGGTCCTTTACCTTCATTTTCCTCTTATCCATTCGTAAATGCATTATATCGGATTAAATCTTTAATTAGAAGTGGAAATAAACCATTAGCTCAAGCAGCTAAACGGTTACATGAAATACCAAAAATAAATCATAAGCAAAATTCGAAAAATATTTTTCCTTTTGTAAAAAAAGAACAAAAATATTGTGAATGAGCTAAAAGATATCATGAAATTCATTTGAAAAATGGTTTGATGTTGTCTACTAGCAATAAAAATAAATGGTTTATGACCAAAAGTAATGTATAGTTGAAATGGTGTATGCAGCGTATGTTTGCAATGAAATAAAAATTTTTGGTAGAAGTTATAAAAACAAACATGAGTTTTTTTTAAAGACCATTTAAATCATCACATATTAATATTTACAGAACTTTTTTAAATACTAAATTCAACTTCATAAAATCGTATAATTTAAAAGATATTCGATGTAAACTTTTGGGTTTATAATACAAAACTGACACAATATTTATGCCATTAATTCACACTTTATACAGTTATACATATAAAAATTATATACCTATTTTGTAAAAAAATTAAAATATTTAATAATTATAATTAATTAGTTTTTAATTATAAAAAAATTATTAGATAGGTAGAATACCTAATAACAAATTACAGAATTATAAAAAAAAAATAAACAAATTAAAACAAAATAAGTGGTCTTATAACTAAAATAATCTCAAAAATAAAAAACAATCGTTAAATTCATTTGGTTTTTAAATAAACAATATATTAGGTAGAACGACCCCCCTTTAGCCTAGCTGGTAGGAGCGCAAGTATAGCAATCATACCAGTGTGGTAGTCTCGGGTTTGATTCCCGATGGGGGTTACTTTATATAAAATAATATGAATATAACTATCATATTGAATATTATAACTATTATTTATACAAAAATATTTCACTCTATACTTATAACTCACAGATACTCAAATATCAAAAATATTAATAATATAATAACAGAATAATTTTCACTTTATACCTATAACTCACAGATATAAAAACTACTAGCAATATGCACATTCCATATGCTATAAAATAATTATTATAAGAATATAAACCAAAAAATATTGAGTATGTCTAGCATAAAAAAACTAGGATCGGTTGTGATAGGCTAATCCCCTGTCCAACTTAAATCACGAAGCGGATTCAAGAAACTTCAACAAGCCTCGGATATAACAGAACTGGAAATTTGGGAACGACCTTTGGCACTAAAATAAGGATACGATTAGCACAATGGAACGTTAGAACACTAAGGGAAGGATCACGACTAGCGCAGCTTGAACAGCAGGTTGCTGCATATAAAATAAATATTCTGGGTATTAGCGAGCTAAGATGGAACAGGTGTGGCGAGCTTCAATCTGACAACGGCAATACAATTCTATTCAGTGGCAAGGAAATTGGAAGTGTAAGCGGAATACTTATCACGAAGAATATAAGACAGTCACTTGTCTCTTGGAAAGGAATCTCCGATAGAATTATAATGGCACGCTTTCGAGGTAGTATCAGACACGTATCAATCATCCAGTGTTACGCAGAAATGGAAGAAAAATATGATTTCTACAATCAATTAAGCGGAACCCTCAACAACATCAGAAGAGGGGATATAATAACATTAATGGGTGACTTCAATGCTCAAGTCGGTAATAACAACACGAATTTGGAAGACGTCATGGGTAAACACGGATTAGGCTCAAGGAACAATAATGGCGATAGGCTAGTGGAGATATGTCAAACAAACCGCACAATATTTCCACATAAGAACATTCATAAGTACACATGGGTTTATCCAGGCGGCAGAGTTAAAAACCAAATCGATCATATATGCATCAGCAAGAAATGGACGAATTCACTCATGGAAGTACGAAATAGAAGAGGTGCAGACATACACAGTGATCATGAACTAATAACTGCAGACCTCCAGATCAAATTAAGGAATAACTCGGGTAATAACTCACAGCGTCCTTCAGTAAGAATTAACCTGTCGCTGCTCAAAGATCCAGTTGTTAGATCAAACACTACCACAGCTATACAAGACACAATGCAAGAAAACTTCACACAAACATGGGAGATAACCGCCAGGAATCTAAGGCAAACAGCTGCTAACATCCTAGGTACCAACAAGAATATCAAGAAGCCTTGGATATCGGCCCAAACATGGACCCTAATCCAACAAAGACAGCAACTCAAAAATCAGCTAAACATCAATAATTCGGCCATGATAAGAGAACAATACCTTAGCCAATCCAAACTAGTAAAAAGAGCAGCTAGAGCGGACAAACGGAAGCACCTCGGCAGAATAGTTCGAGAAGCTGAAACTGCAGCAAATATATATGATATGAGGATTGTGTATAATACCATCAACAAACTCACAAACCAATCATGCAGAATCAGTCAGCCAATAAGAAATCATGACGGAGAAGTAATTACTGAAGTAAATCAACAAACTCAGAGATGGAAGGAGCACTTCGAAGAAATCAGCAACGTACAAATAATACCTGAGATGCAACAACCAAGCAGCAATATTCAACATAATAACTACAACATCAACTGCTCCACTTCGACAATACTGGAAGTTAAAGATACCATTCTAAGATTGAAAAATAACAGAGCTGTCGGATACGACGGGGTGCCAAGCGAGATTCTAAGGTTAGAATCAACAACAGCTGAAGTTGATTCAGCCACACATAGCAAACACTTGGGAAACGGAAGCAATCCCTACAGCATGGAAGATGGGTGTAATAGTCAAAATCCCCAAGAAAGGCGACCTAACAGACTGCAACAATTGGAGAGGCATCACATTACTCAACACAATTTACAAGATCCTAACCGGAGTAATCCAAAATAGACTCCAAAGTGCAATGCAGAACATACTGAGAGATGAACAAGCTGGTTTTCGCCCAAACAGAAGCTGTCTGGACCAAGCTAACACCCTTAGAATAATTGTAGAGCAAGCGAATGAACGGAGATCACCACTCTGTCTAATATTTGTGGATTTCAAGAAAGCCTTCGACTCCATCCACATTCTCCATATATGGAGGGCTCTGGAAAAAAGGAATGTCCCCAGGAAGATAAAAAATATAATAAAAAATATGTACGACAACGTAGAATTATCAGTGCTACATAAAGGGAATATCAGCGAATCATTCACAACAAATGTAGGGGTTAAGCAAGGATGCCCCATTTCGCCGCTACTATTTACCATAGTCCTGGAGATATCCTGAGGGAAGTAAGTAGCACCGAAAGAGCTATCTATTGTTCAGATGTCAAAACGCTAGAAGATCCGAATTTCGCAGATGACTTATGCCTGTTATCAAACAACCAAGAAGATGCACAAGCCAAGCTAAATCACCTACAGTTAATATCCCGAAAAATTGTTCTCGAAATTAACATTAACAAAACCAAAGTAATGCACCTGGCAAATAACAACCCCATTAAGCTAGACGCTCAAACCATTGAAAGCACTACGAATTTCTGCTATCTGGGAAGCATCATCACACCAACAGGCGGCACCAATGAGGATGTGCAAAATAGAATTGACAAAGCCAGAACAGCTTTTGGCAGACTTCGCCCCATATGGAACAGCTCGCAAATATCAAGACGAACCAAGTTAAGTATATTTAATTCATGTGTAAAATGCGAATAATGGCTACTTACTAACTCCATAAAAATTAAAGTACAAATCTTCATCAACAAACATCTCAGAATAATATGCCAATATTCTGGCCCAACAGAATTAGGAACGTAGATTTATGGCAATTAACTGGCGAGGAGCTCATAGTGAAACAAATCACCAGAAGGAAATGGAAGTGGATTGGCCATACACTAAGAAAAACTAATGGTATAACAAGAATGGCGCTGACCTGGAATCCTCAAGGTGGGTCCAGGGCGAGAGGTAGATCCAGAACAACATGGACAAGAACGGTGCTGGAAGAGCTAAGTAGATTCCGTAAATCATGGGATGACATAGAATTACTAGCAAATAATAGAGAAGAGTGGAAACGTGAAGTTGAAGCCCTATGCTCCTTAGTGGAGTAACAGGAAAAAAAAAGAAAAAATATTAGGTAGAATACTTAATAACAAATTATAGAATAATAAAACAAATTAAACAAAATAATTCAACTTATAACCAAAAAAATATCAAACCAATTAAGTTCCAATTATTTCTTACGAGTACTATACTAATTTTGCGTTTTAATTAAAAAAAAAATTAAAATTGATAATGATGTCAATTTAATATATGTATGTACATACCGCACCTCTAGAATAAGAGGGCAATAACACGAAGGAGTGATTTTTTAGTTGAGTATATACCGATAAAGCCCAAAACTTTTACTACATTTTGGTGTAATCGCTGTCTTAATATCTCAAAATTTGTCATTTTTACACTTGATTTTCCAAGTAAGTCTTTTTGTCTTATTTTTTATCGTTAAAACAAACATAGCAATTTTTTATGTTATGTCTTGTATTTAAACTTACTTTTCAGTGAAAAGGTGCAATAATTTAAAAAAAAGCATAAATTTGGCTAAATATTTAAATTATAACTGCGAATTAACTTTTGACAACTATTCTCATATGTTACTCAAGTGTATTAACCAATCAATAAATCAACTAATTCAAGAATCAAATTATACTTAAGCCATCTGACGGCATAATCTGTTAAACCAATAAAACTAAAATAAAAATAACTAACGATTATTAATTTTAATAAATTGTAAATTAATAAATAATTTATAATTTATAATAATAACAATATCAATAATAATTCATGAATTTATAAAATAATAACTTAATAATATCAAATTATTAACAATTAATTTATTATAATATACATAAATAATAAATATTATTATAATATAATACAAATAATTCAATTTTATCAATTTTTTTTTATTAAACATTAAAACTGAGTAATTAAATTTAAATTTAATTTATTAATATAATTTAAACTTTATACCATAAATAAATTTTAAATCCGAATGAATGTGATATATTGACGATGAATACACAAAAGCCGCTGAAGGATCCACCATATTTTTTTTCCGGCTGGTTGATAAGTTGCAAATACGGGATCATCTCATTCTCTTTCAAACTCATTAATTTTAATTTTCGCTAATTATATATTTTTTTTATAAAAAAAATTCAACTTTTAATTTTGGAACTTCTCGAACTTTATTTTGTTTTATTTTTATTCTTTTTAATTTTAACTATAATTAATTTTTCCCAGTCCCATTTAGTTGCAAATTGTAACAATGTCAGTCAACTTTACAATTAACTTTTGTAATATTAGAGGTTTAGCGAGCAATTTCCAATCAGTTGAAGCTCACCTACACTCAGAAAGACCAGCTATATTAGCCCTAAGTGAAACTCAGGTTATAGGCGATGATACTAATTATAGTATAAATGGCTATACTTTAGTTCCGCTTTTTATTTCTCATCGAGGTGTCGCTTTATATATACGTTCTGACGTAGCTTTTAACTCTCCTCTCAATTACAAAAGCTCCAACCTAATTTTCCATTATCTTTGGGTTAAACTCCGAGTTGAAAAAGCTACAATCTTTTTGTGTTTTATATACAGATCTCCTCAAGCCAACGAGCTAGAAACAACTGTGGCCATTGAAAAACTATCCGACGATATCAATAAAATTTTGGAAAAAAATGCAGAATGTGAGATAGCCGTCTCTGGGGATTTAAATGTCCACAACAAAAACTGGCTCCATTTCTCTAATCACAACTCACCGGAAGGCAAGCAAGTTGAATTATCTTCAAACTTATTCCAACTTTCTCAACTTGTTAAAAACCCTACTAGAATTCCAGACCGTGACAACCACAACGAGCATCTTTTGGATTTGTTCCTAACCACAAATCCAGAAAAATATAACATTTCTGTTAGCTCTCCAATTGGGGGCTCTGATCATTGCCTTGTTAAAACAAGCTTTTCAATAAATCATATTCGTAAAAGACTAGTTTGGCACTACAACAGGGCCGACTAGGGGAGTCTGAGCAGTTTTTTGGCTTATTTTGATTGGTCGATGTGTTTTCGTCACAGAAACGTTGACTTTGCTACAAATGCCATTAGTAAAATAATTATGCTGGGTATGAAACTCTTCATACCCAGCTCTTCTAAACCGTTTAAATCAAGTTCCAAGCCATGGTTTAATGACATCTGTAGGAAAGCAATTGAATCTAAAGAGGAGCACTTTAAAAAGTATAAGGCCATTGTATCCGAGTCCTCACTTGCGGGCTATAAAGCGGCTAGGAACAAATGCAAGAGAATTATCAATCAGCAAAAGTTTCTTTATAACCAAAGGTTGAGTCAGAAAATAATTAATCTCCCTCACTGCAATCGCACCTTTTGGACTTTTGCAAAAAGTGTAAAGAACAACTTTTGTGGATCATCGTTTCCTCCGTTGATTGATACCGGCAACTCTATCATTTCCGATTCTATTGGTATAGCTAATTTGTTCGCAAAAATTTTTGCAGCAAATTCTACACTCCCTCCTACAACTCAATTACCTCCAGTATACGCTTCTGTTGATCCTACTAAGGTTAAAATCCTTCAAAGGGTATACTTCAGGTCTCCTGCTGTAGTGAAAGTACTAACAAATATGAATGTTAGAAAGTCCGCTGGTCCCGATGGAATTCCAGCTATGGTTCTCAAACATATAGCCTCTCCCATTTCGAAACCTCTGCGCAATCTTTTTGTACTCTCATTTTCGACTGGTAAATATCCCAGTCAATGGAAAGTTGCGCACGTTTCTCCAATTCCCAAAAAAGGTGACAAAAGCGACCCTTCAAACTACCGACCAATCGCCATCACTTCGGTCCTGTCCAAAATTGTGGAAATTTTGGTAAACAAAAGACTTTTGAGATACCTGAATAGCTCGCATATTTTAAACGATCGCCAATACGGCTTTCACAGCCATCGATCTACAGGCGATCTTTTAACTTGTCTTTGCGAGAAGCTCAACACCAGCATACATTGTTCTGGTGAATCTGAGGTTGTAGCTCTCGATATCTCAAAGGCCTTTGATCTAGTATGGCATTCTGCTCTTCTGAACAAATGTCAGGCAATTGGGTTGGGAAGCACCTTCTGTGCATGGATTGAGTATTTTCTTTCGAATCGTCGTATTCGTATCCTTGTCGACAGTTTTATGTCTGACACTCATAAAATAAATGCTGGCGTTCCACAAGGCTCTGACTTATCTCCCACTCTCTTCTTAATTTTTATTAATGACCTACTCAGTTCTACTCTCAATCCAATCCATAGTTTTGCCGATGACAGCACTCTGGTGGCATCTTATGATTTTTTAAAAAAATCGAATGCTACTTCGACCGCAATCAGTTTAAAAAGGGAAATTATGTCTAGTTCAGTTAACCACGACCTATCGAAAATAGCTGATTGGGGTGTTAAAAATAGAGTTGAGTTTAACACCTCCAAAACTCAAAGCTGTCAGATCTCTGGCAAAAGGGATCAATCCATACCAATTCTACGGTTCCAAGGGGAAAATATACAGCAAATTTAAACATTTTAGACATGCAGCTTAATCAAAAAATGTTGTGGAATGAACATATTTTTGATATAGCCAAAAAAGCTGCCAAATGTTTAGGTTTTCTTTTTCGCTGTAAAGCTTATTTTTCCCCTAGTGATCTGGCCAATATCTATAAAGCATATATTCGACCAAAGATGGATTATAATTCTCACTTATGGGCTGGCGCTGCTCAAACATCATTAGGTTACCTGGACAAAATCGTGCCTTACCCCTGATTGGCAACCCTACTGTTCAGGGTACCATTACTCCTCTTAACTCACGTCGAAACATTGGAGCTTTATCTCTCTTTTATAGATATCTTGTAGGTAACGACACTTGTTCTATTGAATTGAAATCAATAATGCTTCCTCGTAAACAATTCCAAAGCAACACTAGGGGAGCCTCAAGTGCTCATTTCTACACCGTGGAAATTCCTAGGTGGTTTAAAACTGGTTATGGAAACTCTTTTATTGTGAGTACCGCTAAAATGTGGAATATGCTTCCATCCAACGTGTTCCCCTCTGACTCAAATGGTCCATTATACAATTTGCAACTTTTCAAAACGAACTTATTCAGGTTTTTCTCCAATTTACCCGCGAATTCTGCTCTAAATTCATATTTATTGAACTCGTCTGCTTCTTGCTCAAACCTACAATAATTTTGTAAAAAGGAAAATTTTCCTAGAGTTTGGATAGCGTGTAAAAAAAAAAAAAAAAAAAAAACTTGAAATATGACTGTATTTATTTTTCAATATTTCTATTTCCCTTCTCTAAGCAAAAAGTTATACTACTACAATTTGAAATAATGCAACATTATTGTAACAAATTGTATCGGTATTGTTTTTAAAAATATATTCAAATATTAATTATTTTGAAATTCCATACCGCATCATATAAAAATGTTGCGGTCTTCATTTGAATTGTATACATTTTTTTGTTTTTTTTTTGATGTTGTAGTACTAACAAGAATTAGATTTATGAAAATGTGTAAAGCGGAGAATGAAATTTTACCGTAATTTTCTTAAAGAAATATGTAGTTTATCTAATTTTTGGTCAACGTAAATTTTTTCCAAGAATTAAGAAAATCAATTATTTCAATGATACAATGGTTCAATGATTACGGTTTTCAAATGATGTAATCACTTCTTTTTTTTAGTTACTACGGTTGATTCATGCACGTCGACCTCAGCTGGCAAAGAAAATTTAAAACCCTACACAGATGGAATTTGGCTTTTTTCAGTTGCACATGAATGTTCTTCCGAATCTGATACTGAAAATGAAGGTCCAGTAGGCGATAAAGACATCATCATTTTCTCATTGCAGAAAAAAATATTTCACTTGAAAAAAATTCAGATGACTCTCTTTCCGAACCTGATTTTGATTCTGACGATTCAGTTGCCGATAAAGACTTTGATCCACTTGCAAGCGATAAAATTTCAATTCAAGAAAATTCATAAGAATCTTCAACAGAATCTAATCATAGAAGTGAATTGTTTAATCCAGAAATACTTTGTAATTCTTCAAATGTTTTTTTCACGGTGATGATGGCAATAATGAACCTAATGAAATCATTAATTTTCCTACTGAAAAAGTTTATACAAGAAAACGACAAAAATTTATGGAAAAATGGAAATTAAATATAAAAAAGGTAAAACGCAATTCTGGTCAAGAATACGTATCTAGCACTGGCAAGATAATACCAAAGCGAACGCTTAAAACTCCTTGCAAGGCGAATTGCAAATATAAATGTAGACAATTGATAACACAAGAGCAGAGGTACAAAATATTAACGAGCTATTGGAATATCGGTGATCTCACCAGACAAAGACAAACCAAATTTATAAAGTAGTTTCTAAATATAGATATACCAGAGAAGGAAAATATAGATATATCACTCGTTTCATTTAATAAATGGAACAGATCGAACTCGCTTATCTTAAAAGTTTTTTATGGCGACTTTGAATATTGAAACAAACAATTTAAACCACTTTATCTAAAATGGACAAGCAAATAGGTTATTATGAAGGCGAGCAAAGAGGAAAGCACGGGAATCAAAAACGTATTAACCCAGATCTTGTAGAAAAAATTAAGGAACACATTAACTTGTTTCCTAGAATAGAATCACATTATCTCCGGTAGCAAACGTCAAGAAAATATATTTCTGGGGATTTGAATATTGCTGAAATACATAGACTGTATGAGGAAAAATGCCAAGAAAAGGGCGAAGAGCCTTCGAAAATTCATATTTACTATATTTCATTCAATAATTTTTTTTAATATTGGTTTCTTTATTCTCAAAATAGACCAATGATCACTATTCACATTCTATGAAAATAGCAATGAAATTGAAGAAAAAGATTTGGAGAAAGAAGTAAAACCCACAAGACTGTCGTCATTGCTTCGAGAGAATCAAAATCTAAAGATAAAGATTTCGCTACTAGGATTACACTGATTTAAAACCAAATTTGGCGGTCTTTAATTTTCTTTAAAATATGTAAATTTTTAAACTTATTTTCACTTGTTTTAACTTTTTTAAAAAATTGTGTGACTTTTATGGACACAAAACGATATACACTTGTTTTAATTTTTCCATATAAAAAATATATTATTTTCAAACGTAATTTTCTCAAAAGTTGCAGTTTTGAAATGTGGCTCTCTTATTCTAGAGGTGCGATATGTACATTGTACATATTATTACATTATAAGTGTGTTTCTGAATTAAATTATAACTCAATTTTATCCCCAGTTTTTTGTAAATCATTATTTGATTTATCAATCAGAATCGTTATCATAAGTACTTATATCTCCACCAGCATTGAACACCCACAAACTTTGAAGAATTTTTGAATCTATTTAATTAACAAAATTACATACACTTTTACTAAATACATAATTTATTTTTATTCATAGAACATGCAAAAATAAAAACGTCACATGATTAATATTTTTAGCTAATAGACATGAAGATTGTTAATTTTCGATCTTTACATATGATTTATAATTTTTATAGTAGATTGTTTATTTAGGACGACCACTAATGTGTAAATTTGAACACGCAAACTTGTGTGTTTAATTTATTTCTGTTATTACAACTATTTTTTTTTAGTTTTTTTTATAATTTGTTGTAAAAAATTTTTTCGTTTTAAAAAAGCATTGAAATCATACAATAATCGTATTATTAACCGTAAAATATATTAAAAGATATGCGACGAACATTTTATTGATAATATTTACATACAGGCATATGTATGTATGTAGTATGCATGTACTTACAAGACATTTTTTTGATTTTGGATTTTTTAATTGAGTCTCAAACTTATTCATTTCATCTGTAGTTTTCAGAGGGAAAGTATTAAAACTAGTACTTTCATTTTCTGAGCATGATTCCGAACGATCACTAAGATTTTTATTTAAAGTTTCTATCATCTTGTTTTGAGTATCTACTAATTTTAAAAGATAATCTAATTTAGTGTTCATTTCGGCTAGAATTTTTTCATTAGTTTTCTTATCTGTTAAAATGAAATATTGTATTATTTATGAAATCAAAAATTTAAGTATACGTACATTTAATAAACTCTTCACGCAGGAAATTATCACTTAAAACTAACTGTGGAAGGTCTTGTGCACTAACAATACTTTGTCCTGTATGTACATTATCGGTAGGTACTACCTTATACTACCTTAGGTACTACCTTATTGGCTATGATAAGGTTCCTTCTTTTTCCCAACCGTGGGGAACAGCAGTTACCATTGTACACGTTTTTTCTTTCGTTAAAATAATTTTAAACGACATGACTGTTTGTTTTGTTTGAATATTTTTAATGAAAATAACAATCTTTTTAGTTTTGACATTTCGTGTTCTTAAACATTCATTTCCTGCAACATTATTATTATTTAGCAACAAATTTGGTACATTAAGAATAATGTGAGTAGTTTAAAAATAAAGGAAATTGGTAATTTGTAGTCACATTACAGAATAAAGCTGGAAACTTTGTTTTTAAAATTTTTTACATTTTGACACTTTCACATGAAATGATTATATTTTGATACCATTTTGAACCAATGTTCTCGTATTTCAACACAAAATGTATTCTTTTATAATTCAGTAAAATTTACACACATAAGCACGCAAATAAGAAACAAAAATACTAATTTCGAAAATTTGTTAAACCACTTACAAAATTCTGTTTGTTTCGAAACAAACAGAAACATTTCGTTTTCTCCATTTTTATTATTTTATTATGATATATTAAAAAAATTTTGTATTACAAATATTTTTGAAATCATTATTTCGGTAATATATTTACCATTACACGTTAAAAAAATACTAATATTTACATCAAAAACTATATTTAATTCTTAAACAAAATTTACTTAATGTAAAAAATTATTTAATATTAACTTTTATTTTATGTTTTTTTTTTAAATATTTATATTTAGTCGGATGTGTTAATAATGGATAGCTGTGAATAGTTTTGATTGCCTTCTTGTGAAGTATATTAAGTTTATTCAAGTTATTTTTGTACGCTTCGTTCCAGATGGGGTTTTGCGTAGATTATGTTTGACTGAATATATGATGAGTATATAATAAAAAGCGTTTTTTTGTCGAAAAAACATTGATAAGTGAGCGGCTTACGAAAATCTTATTTTTCAAGAGAAGAACTTTTGTTTTTTTTTGGTTTAGTAAACGATTTTTCATTAACCAATCTTCAATGTTTTCTAGATCATGTATTATAGATTCTTTGAGTTCATGTTCACTATTTGCAGAGTATTTTATTGCTGCGTCGTCAGCAAATAGCTGTAGGGATCCTTTCAGTTCGAGACGAGCCAGCCCAAGCAACAAAATTCGGTCGCAGTTACCACACATAATAAACACGTTGTGTTCACACAGTAACAAATTTAGTCGCAGTGTATACATGGCGACAATGTTGCGACCAAAGTGGGGACGAATTTTATATCAAAAGTAAACACTTTATTACGACACATTATATCAAATTGTTACGTACAAGTGTCAACACAATTTGTGCATAATGTTACGAAAAAATGTGCTAAAAGTTTGGAAGCAATGTTTGGAAACCAAAATATTTGCTGCACAATATTACGAAAAAATTGTTTCTAAAAATTACATAATTATGAAATTATTTTATCACAAAGATTCTAAAAATATAAAAATATATAATATCTCTGTAAGATAAATAAAAATTTTGTATAATATTAAGTTTTGATATAATGTTTTAATATGCAAACATTATATCAAAACTTAATATAACAAATGTGTATATTTTTTTATTTTTTAAACAGAAAATTTATAAACGGATCATAATTTGTCATAAAAGTGACCAAAGTACTTCGTAATAATTAACGGGCCATGCGTTGAATTAATAAAATACAATATATTTACTATGTTTGTATGTTTTGTTATATATATACTAACTAAGAACATCCCATTGCAACAATAAATTAATAAAAAAAAATATATAAAAAAATATAAATGTAAATAATAAAACAAAAAATTAATTAGAGAATAAATCTAACAGAATATAAATCTAGAAAAATAAATAAATGTAAACAATAAAACAAAAAAAATTAAAACTAGGTACAATAACAACAAAATAAAATAAGATTTTTTTTTTTTTATTAAAACAATAAAACGAAAAAATATCTTAGTTTCAGCAAAAAGATGAAAAAGAATGAAATAACTGACAATTAAAACTTAAACTTAGCAGAAACAAACAAAAATATGTACCTATATAAAAAAAAAAAATAGCATTATTAAGAACTAAAACTCGCCTCGTATCATCACGATAAGACCAGACAGCCTCGGCTAGGTCTAAAAACTGAATTATTAAATAACTACGGATTAAATTAATGTTACATTGTATTAACTAATTATATAGAAATTAATTTAAAAAATATTACATATTATATAAGAATAGATATAAAAACTATATAAGTAGCAATGAATTATACTGTTATTGAATTATTATATAGAATTGACAAATAAAGAAAAAAAAAATTTACATAAATATATCTCTGTAGTTAACGTCGGTACTAAAACATCTGAATGTTTTTAAAAGATGATCAAGTTTTATAGAAACAGGATATATTACGTTCATACGGGTATCCCAGTGTTAACACAGTCTACTCTACTGCACTCTTCCTCTTTTTTTTTAATATTAAATCATACATTCTATTTAAAAAACAGAAATTATAATCTATATAACATTCTGAATTTTTTTTCGTTCGTTATGTTTACCGTCCATTCATATGCATTACATAAAATTTTTTTTTGTTCGTTTATGTTTACCGTCCATTCATATAAATATACCTGTTGTCTACATATTAAAAAATAATAAATCTATAACTACATATATAGCCATATATTCATTCATATATGTATATATCTATATTATGGGCTCAACTTCTGGTTGTTACACTGTTTATTATATGTGGCAAAATTTTTAAGAAATTAAGAAAACGTTGCATAGCTAAATTCAAAATTTAAATAAAAATATTATTGCAATTTTATAATGTTCTTTATTTCCACTTAAAACTGCGACGCTTTAAAAATTTTGATTTATACACTGCCTTGTTTTTTCTGTCTTTTCATAGCATAACATCTTAATATTTGTTTTCTTCATTCTGTTATGTATGTAAATATCAGATGTAAGTTTCTTTCTTTGCATAACATTTTAATATTTTTTTTTTTATCTGTTAAATACGAAAATATCAGCCGTATGTTTCTTTCTTTTCATAGCAGAACATTTTAATATTTCTTATAATGTTCTTTATTTCCATTTAAAAATGCGACCCTTTAAAAACTTTGATTTATACACTGCCTTGTTTTTTCTTTCTTGTCATATCATAACATTTTAATATTTATATTTTTCATTCTGTTATGTATGTAAATATCAGATGTACGTTTCTTTCTTTGCATAATGTTTTAATATTTATTTTTTTCTATCTGTTAAATACGAAAATATCAGCCGTATGTGTCTTTCTTTTCATAGCAGAACATTTTAATATTTCTTATAATGTTCTTTATTTCCACTTAAAAATGAGACCCTTTAAAAACTTTGATTTATACACTGCCTTGTTTTTTCTTTCTTTTCATAGCATAACATTTTAATATTTATATTTTTCATTCTGTTATGAATGTAAATATCAGATGTACGTTTCTTTCTTTGCATAACGTTTTAATATTTATTTTTTTCTATCTGTTAAGTACGAAAATATCAGCCGTATGTTTCTTTCTTTTCATAGCAGAACATTTTAATATTTCTTATAATGTTCTTTATTTCCACTTAAAAATGCGACCCTTTAGAAACTTTGATTTATACACTGCCTTGTTATTTCTTTCTTTTCATAGCATAACATTTTAATATTTCTTTTTTTCATTCAGTTATGTATGTAAATATCAGATGTACGTTTCTTTCTTTGCATAATGTTTTAATATTTATTTTTTTCTATCTGTTAAATACGAAAATATCAGTCGTATGTTTCTTTCTTTTCATAGCAGAACATTTTAATATTTCTTTTTTTCTATCTGTTATGTACGAAAATATCAGATGTACGTTTCATTCTTTTCATAGCATAACATTTGTTAAATAAACATTTAACATAACATTAGCGCACGCTAATCAGCAGCAGCACCAGCAGCTTGTCTTTTAGTATATTTAGATGCCTACATAATCAATAATAATAATTTAGTAGTTTTTCTTTCAGACACACTATGTATTATTACATTCCGCTAAGTTTTGAACACAAGTCCATACATATTTTGATACAAGTACATGGGGTTACTATCGCAAGCCTGTATTTCTTTTGACTGTATTTCATTTGCCTGCATTATCATTTGGCTGTATTTTCATTTGCCTGCATTTCATTTGATTGTATTTCATATAATAAAAAAATATATTATATAAATATTCTGTAAAAGTGGTATAACTTTGATTTTGAATTCACTTAAGTCCCTCCTAATTCAGATTCTCTCATATATTTATATATATAATATAAATATACTGGAAAAAGCATAAAGCCCTGCTTTTGAATTCAACTCTAATCCTAATTTAGAATTCACTTGCCTTTCAATACAGGCAAGTGAAATACAGGCAAATGAATTACAGGCAAATGAAATACAGTCAAATGCTCAAGAGATACAGGCAAATGATACTACGGGCAGATACTATAAAATACAGGCATATGACACCCTACCAAGTACATATTTTGATACAATTGTTCTATTTATTGTAAATGTTATCTTATTATTTTAATTACAGAAATTAAAATATAAAAATAAAGTTATTGAAAGAAGATATTGTTGCATATTATTTGGATTTAACATTATGTAAAATGCATTACTGCAATATCGGCAGCCTTATTTGCTATCACTAATCTTAAACCAACTACAAAATCCTTCCTGATTCAGAATCTGGTATATTCATATATATATATAAATATTCTGGAAAAAGCGGCAATCCTGATTTTATATCCAACTCTAAAATCCCTCCTAATTCAGGTTCTTGTGCACACATATATATACATATATAAATATTCTGGAAAAAGCGGATAACTCTGATTTTGTTATCAATTCTAAAGTCCTTCCTAATTATATTTCTACCTACATATTTCAACAACAAAACTTTTAAAATTGTAGGGGCCACCTCCGAACTCCCCCTAAACAAATTATCAAAACCAGCTTGATATTGTATCCAACTCTAAAGAGCATCCTACTTACATTTTTATATACATAGGTATTCCAACAAGAAAACAAAAAGGCAAAATCAATGTAGGAGAAATAAAATATGAAAATGTTTTTTTTATTAAAATTATACCTTACTTATTATATGTATACGGTTAAAAAGGATGTGAAGATTTCTTTCAAACGGTATAATAATAAATCTCTATATTTATAATAATAATAATAAATCTAAAATTTCACTTGCATAGTGATTCTTTTTGAAAATTGGAATTTTTTTTTATTTAATTCCCACTTTTTTTTATTTATTATTAATTTCAGACAATGTACATAAAAAAAATTGTGTATAAGAAATTAAATTCTAAACTAAATCTAATTCTAAACAATTTTTTTTTTTTTTTCTCTTGAACAATAGTTAATTTCTAAAGTTTTTTAAATATTTCTTAAGTCTACGTTTAAATTCATGTAAGTTTTGGTTGCGTTTTAATTGGATATGTAGAGTGTTAAACATCTTTATTGGGCTGCATTTTAATCCTTGTAGCTTCTTAGTTGTAGTTGCTTTTGGTACCACAAGATGTCCTCTATATCCAGTGTTGTAGTTGTGCACGTTATCTCTTGTTATAATTGTTAATGAATATTTCATTTTCTTGTTTATTATTTTATACACATATTTACATTACCTTTTTACAATTCCTTTGTACTTAATCTAGGGTTCAATTTTTATAATGTTTTTAACGATTTTTTCATGATCATACCCATTTGATTGTCATGGAATTTTGTACTGTTACTCCAACTGCATATATTGTAATGAATTTTTGTCAAGACCTTTGTTTTGTTACAACCCTTTGTAAATTAATTTGGCGGCTTTGATTGGAACACCACTTGCTCTTTTGATTGCTATTATGATCGGTATTATGCTTTTCTTTAACATGTTTATCCCATTTAAGATTTTCATCTATAGTCATTCCGAGATATTTCACATGTTGAACTCGTTCTACCTTAACCCCTCTTGCTTACCGTATCACCGTATACTTCCATATCTGCGTCTGCATAAATTGTATACTTTGATACCAGGTTACACTTTGAAAGATTCATTACATATAATAAATTAAGAAGTGGGCCCAGTAACGATCCCTGTGGAACGCCAGTATTAATCACTAGTTCAGAGCTTACAGTGTTTTCAATTCGCACACAATGAGTTCTATTTGACAAATAGCTCTTAAATAAGCTATTTGCTATACCTCTAATTCCCAAGTCTTCAAGAAAATCTAGTAGCTTGCCATGAGTGACAACATAAAATGCTTTACTTAGATCAATAAACATTGCCGCAACATAGTACCCTTCATCTAATGCGTCATAAATTTGGTCTATTATAACCGACACAGCAGAATCTGTACCACTTCCTTCTATAAATCTAGAAAAAGGGAAAAAAGAAAAAAACTTGGATGACAACTGAAATATTATATAAAATGAAAATTAGAGACTCTTATTATAAGTTTTCCGAAAATACTTAAATAATAGCAGAATTTTAGAATTTTATAAGAAAACCAGATCCGAAGTAAACAATCTGATTATACAAGATAAAAAAATTTTCTTTTCAAAAAATATTAATGACACATCAAATGTTAGAAATTTATGGAACTTTTATAATAAAGTAATATACAATACAGATGCATACAGATCCAAATCAGTTATCAAGTCTCTTGTGATAAATAATGAAAGCATTAGTAGTGCACGCGTCGTGGCCAATAAAATGAATTACTTTTTTGTAAACGTCACAGATGAAATTAATATTTCATCTACACCGACAAAGTTTTCTTCAGTAAACACTGGAAGGATAATTCATACCAACTTTTCTCTATATCCAACAAATGCAGAAGAAATTAAATCTAAACTTATGATATCAGCTGCTACAGGCTATGATCAAATCTCCACCAAATTTATCAAAAAATTTTCTGCCAAATTTTCACCAGTACTAGCTAAACTAGTAAATATTTCTTTTAAAAACTCAGTTTTCCCAAAATGTTTCAAAAAAAAGCAGTAGTAACACCTATACCCAAAGCTGGTGCTACAACAAACCCATCAAATTGTCGCCTTATTTCCGATCTGAGTACATTTTCAAAAATATTTGAAACCACAATTAAACACCGATTAAATTACTTTTTAATTAATAACAATATTCTACACAATGAAGAATATGGGTTTGAAAACAATTCGAACACAACAGCTGCGTGCCTTAGTTTGACAAATTTTATAACTAATAACTCAGATAATGGCAACTATGTAGCGTGTGTATTTTTAAAATTTGCAAAAAGCATTCGATTGTGTTGACCACCATATACTTGACCACTGTTGAAACTTGAAAACCTAGAATTTTCCTATAACGACTTAAATTTTTTTAAATCTTACCTAATTGAAAGACAACAAAAATAAAAATAGGAAATCATATTAGTGATTATTAAAGATTAAAAAAGGTGTTCCACAGGGATCTATTTTGGAACCAGACCTATTGGAACTATATATTGATGATATTACTCGTCTAGCTCTCAAAGGTTCCATCCAGCTATATGCTGATGATGCTGTAGTTAAATACTTTTCTGCAACAGAAAGTGAATTAAGAAAGGATATTGAATGCGATCTTAAAATAATAGAAGCATGGCTTACACAGCAGAAGTTAAGTTTAAATATAAAAAAGACCAATATTCTATTATTAGGTAACAAATTGTACTCTGAAAAGTTCTATTATAATTCCGAAATTATCTGTACAGTAGAAAGCTTTAACTATTAGGGCTAACTATTGACAGAAAATTAAAATGGGCAGATCATATCCAACACATAAACAGTAAAGTATGACCATACGTATTTATTGTATATAGACTACGCAAGTGCTTATCGAACAGTGTTCTATATCAAATATATTTTTGCACACATTATATATCTTAATCCTATATGGAGTGGAGCTAGTCGGCAATTATTACACTAATTAGATGTCATCAAATCAACCAATTAGATATCATATTAAAAAAGCAATCAAAATTATTCATTTTTATCCTCCTAGACATCCAACAAGTTTATTATATTCGGATAGATATATAAGTTTCCAGAATATATGTAAAAGAGAGTTATTATAACAGCATTTAAAATAATAAATGATAAAATCAAGCATAACTTCATTTTAAATAGAATGATCCATACGCATAACACGCGAAACAAATCTAATTTCTACCTTACATTGTTTAAAAATAACCAACAAAATAATAATTGCCTTTATAAATGCATAAAACTATATAATGAATTACCCAATGAGTTAAAACAAATTGATTCCCTAGGAATTTTTAAGAAGGAATTTAAAAAAAATGTTTTGAATAATAGTATATAAATAACAAAAAAAAAAAAAAATAAGATATGAATTATGAAAAGAAATTGTTTAATTTAATTAATAATAGAAAATAATATATTTAAATTAAGAATTAATGTCAAAAACATTAATTATTACATATTACATTTAGATAATTATACTTAATCTAAAATTAATATTAAAGTTATACAAAGCAAAATTTATTTTATTAAAAAAAAAAATTTATATTTACTTATATTTAATATTTCACAAAATTTTTACAACAAAAATAGTGAAGAACAATTAAGGAATTATTTTGAATAGTGTTTTTTTTATCACATCTTTACTCACGTTTATATTTATTATAGTTTTATATTGATTCACATTTATCAACATTCTATTAATCAGATCAGACAGCTTGTGCGACGATCTCATTAAATACCAACTTTTAATTTAGTTTTAGTAATTCAAAACAAGAAATTATTAGTATTAATATATGTATTACTTTTTCAACTTACTTATAATCTAAATTTGAAATAAAGGAAAAAAAAATATATACATATATATAGCTTAATACAATATAGAACTTCAAAATGTAAAATTTATTGAATACAATTTAGGTATTCAAAAAGTAAAATAAAATGAATTTAATAATACGATAAAATAACAGTATAAAAAACTTTCGGTTTCGATTATTTCCATAATTTTTAAATATATACTGGTTTTAACCGGGCTCGTTGATATGTTGAATCAAGGACTTGTTGCACAGGTTTCACGTAAGTGTACCCTTTTTCATGATCGTCAATTGAGAGTTTTGTTAATGCTGCTATAACTGTTGAATGTGCTCTTTCAATTTCCACTTTTCCATGAGGAACTCCCACTGTGATAAAATATAACTCAAAATAATGGTCTTTGCAGTAAGTTTGAAACATGTCGGAGGTAAAAGCTTTGTCTGCGATGATTTTTTCAGGGTAACCGAAAGTTTCAGCTATATCATATAATTCTGGTATGGATTCTTTAGCACTCAAAGTTTTCGTTGGGAAAAGCCAGAGAAATTTTGAAAACCCGCCTATTTTTGAAAATATATATTTGTACTACTTTCTGGCGATTGCATAGGTCCTAAAAGGTCGACATGGAGCGTTTGAAGAGAACGTTCTCCCTTCGGAATTGGTCTGAGCAAACTTTCAGTTTTATGTGTTTTTCGTTCGGCCAATATGCTTTGAATACAATTATTTATAATATTTGTATTTTGTTTTTGAAGATCTGGAATATAGAAATATTTTTCAATAATGTCTGTTATTTTTTTATGGTGAAAGTGGCCATTTTGGTGAACTTCTCTGATTATTTGATTTTTATTTCGTTGGACACTACAAATAAAAAATTATTTTTAACATTTTTGCAAAGTATATTATTAAATAGTGTCTTATAATCAATAAATTGTGTAAAGACTAGTGTCTTAAAGTATATAAAAATAGATATAGTCTTTATAAGGTTAATTTTTTAATATTTCAATTCTTGCTAAAAGTGTTTCGTCTTTTCCTTGCGCTTCATATAACTTCATATAACATCTCAAGGCATCTACATGCTTCATTTTATTTCCGGCTCTATGATCCATAAGATAATCAAATTCTTCTACAAACAAGGCCCGTCTTGGTACTGGTGTTGTTAAATCTTTTTTCTTCATTGTTCCTTCGAACGCTGTACAGTCGGTTTGCAAACAAATTGATTAAATTAAAATTAAATTTTAATTAAATTAAATTTAAATTAAATTTGTGCCCCAACGAATAAATACGAATTTTTTTTAAAACACCAACTATCATATAGATGCATATTTTCTTTCTGGATCCGTAGTCTTTCTACTGTAATAATATGTAGGAAGAAATGAGTCGTTTTCCGAGTCTATTTGAAGTAGAACAGCTCCGTACCCTTCAGTTTGTGCTTCATAATTAAAAATCTTTAAAACTGGTTTGTCACTAAGTGCTTCTTTCAAATTTTGCTGTCGAAAGCTGTCTTTTCGACTTCACCAAACCTGAAGTGAACTGTTTTTTTGAGAAGTTCTGTGAGTGGATTTGCTTTGATCGGAAAATCTTTTATAAATTTCCGAAAATAGTTTCTCAGTCCCAGGAAACTTCGAAATTGCTTTATTGCTGCGTAGGAAAGTGTGTTATGGCTTTGGCTTTTGAGGGTGAAGGGCCAAATTTTCCATTATGAATTTTGTATCCCAGAAATTTAATATCATCCAAAAAAACTGGCATTTGGTCCATTTTATTTGCAATCCATTTCTAGCAGCAACTTCCAAAACTAATTTTAATCGATGATACCTTCGTCTATTGTTTGTGACAGTATAACAATATCGTCGATCTAAACAATTACTAAACTTCTTGCTATTAACTCCTTCAAAATAAAATTTATATATTTTTGAAAAATACTAGGGGAGTTGCATAAACTAAAAGGTGTTTTCACAAATTCGTACTGTCAACAGTGAGCAACAAATGAAGTGTATTTCCTACTACTTTCCTCGCCGGTTACATGAAAGCAACTGTTTTTCAAATCAAGTGATGTAAAGTATTTTGCTGTCTGGCATCGGCAGGGGATATCTATCTTTAACGATTCTTTTATTAATACCCCTATAATCTGACTGTGCATAGATAAGAGTTGTCTTTCTTTCTCTCCAAAATGATTTAACTTGCATAGTGTAAGGTGCATTCTTTTATAAAACCTTCCTCCAATGATTGACAAATCTGTTCTTCTATGATTTTTAGTTAATGGGGAGAGAATCACCTTGGTGGTCTATAAACTGGACAAGACTATCTTTCAAGACGCAAATATCATTTCCAGTGTCTAGCAAACTCACAAATAAAATATTATTAATTTTTAGTTCTGACTAACATTCTGTTATTGTTAAACTCCATTAAATTGGTTGATTTTTGAGTTAAAATTATTTCTTTGCAGTCCGGTTTTTTATGACCATATTTATTGCATCTGAAACATTTTGGGCCTTTTTTTTTTTGCGGGCAATTATGAAATTCGTGCTCACGAAATCCACAATTACAACAATACTTCTGAAGTTGTCTTCTGCTTACTTCTGCTTACTTCTGATTTAACCCTAGTAAAATTTTCAATAGCTGTTTCACTTTTTATAATTTGTTCGTAAATAAGTAATTTTTCTTTTAAAAAAACATATATTTTTAGACAAATAAAAACATATTGTTGCTAGCCGCATTCCTAATTCCATCAATAACATATGATATTATTGAACTCTCTTCCATTTTCGTTTATGATGCTATATCCAGCATGCAATAAAGGTACTGCCGAAATGATTCATCGTTTTTCTTTTTCCTTTGTCGCATTTTTGTATGGACTTCGGCACTGATCACTTTTGATCCAAACTCTCGAGTTAAACCATCTTGCAATTGACGGTAGATCATAGACCTAGCTTCGCATTCGACAAATACTTTTGCTGCACCTATAATCCATGTGTAACAAAATATAAATTTTTGCAATTCGTTTCAATGAAAAACTGAAGCATATTGGTCAAATTCGTTTCCATTTTTTTACACTTTGTGTTTCTGCACCACTGAATTTTTTAATTATATGTTCAGCATCAACGAAATTAATTCTGGTTGCACTCATCTCATGGCCAGTGCAAGCGGGTGACGTTTTAGCATTACGAAAATTTTCCTATTCTATTGATGCGTCGCTTCATTGTAATGTTCTACGGTTTCTTCCACTTATCATAACGATTTAATAAAATTTAACTCTTAATGTGCTCTCGTATTAATTATTTAAAATAAATTTTTGTTTAATTCAAACAGTTAAGATTTTTGTTTTGATAAAAAACGAGGAAAAATACAGTTGCCTTTGTCAACTCTTAGATACCCGTTCGAACCCGATAGTATGTGAATAGTCTGTCCCTCTGTTTTTAATATTATTTTTTTTAGTTTTTTAGTATTTTAAAATAATTTGGGTGAAGTTTATAATTTCTAGAACTATGGTTTCTACACATGTATATTCAAATTACCTTAATGTTTAACTTATAAAATACCAAATATATATTAATATGCATATGTATTCATACATATACATAATATATTATTATATATCGCCATATTAAATTACAATGAAAAAGTACAATCCGTAAAAAATTTGAAAGCAAAACTAAATTTCGTCAAAATGGTAACTGAAATTATTATTAAAATAATACCAAAACAGAATTAAATTGGTGTTCGTAGCCTGTAGTTGGTGTACGTATATTTAGGTTATTTAGTTTTGTGAGTCATGACTATTATGTATATTTATCTATCGAGTTCGAAAAATATGTTTTAAATGTACATGGAGAAAACGGAACATTCGTAAAATGCACAAGCAAAGGTTGGAGTAAAGTTCAATTGAAAATTTCTTTATAGACCATGTTGCCTAATATATCTATGATTAGAATTTTTAAAGAACTTGACTCTGTAGCTCTTGAATATGCTATATAAAATTGGCCATGCAAAAACGTGGTTGTGGGATATATATTCCAACTCTTTCAAAAGTTTGTCTTTGAGACTTATTTGTCATAGCATATGTAAGGCGACCTAGAAACAAACTAAACGGAAGGGCTGAATCATTTGAGTTATCCAAAGAAATCCGAGGAATATAATGTTTAGTTCCAGAAAACGTACCAGCAATTATTTCTACATAAATTAGATTTGGTTTAAATCCTTTTATTATCATTCTAGCGCCATTACATAGTCCTTTATTTACAGACAAATTTCTCAATAACATAACAATACAGCCTATTTTTAAATTTAATTTGAATTCAGGTAATCCAGATGGATTAAGACTATTTAAATATTCTATAAGAAAATTAACTGCTGAATTCTGGTCATCTATATCGCTATCGGTAAACTTCTGACTTTAGGGATAGAAAATTTTGATCTAATCTAAAACCATCAATTTCCATCTGTTTGCGAATGTTATTTATACTCAATTTAAATTTAAATAAAAATTTAAATTTAAAGCTTTCTTTAAAAAAGTCGAAAAGTTTCATAGGATCCGCAGGGTGACAATGACAAACAATAGTTACAAATAACGAACGCAATTACTTACGCACCATATAACTGGAAGCTTCTAGCATGCAATTATACCATTCATTTGGATCGTTTACCAAACCTCTGACTCTAGAAACTTCTTTAAAAGAATTGTATTCAACTCCATTAAATTGCTTAAGGCTTTAAAAAAAACAGCGTCCTGACTTTTAACGGTTAATAAGATCAACCGGAAGTGACAAAGGTCTACTTCTTTAGGTGACATGCAAAAAATTCTACCAAGAGCTATTTCCCCATAATGAGAAATAGATTAACGTTTTTTCCATTCCTTATCTTTAAAAATATAATATTTGCGAATATGTTGTTAAAAATACTGATGAGCAGAAGGGTCCGAAATATTTATATTAAAATAGGCAGTTTGTATTTGCAACTGACTGACGACGTAAAGCAGCTTCAGCTTGGTTTTCCTGGAAAAAAATTTATTGGCCATCTTTTAAATGAACAAATAACATGTATTGGAAATTCTTGAAGATTCCAAGCTGATTATTGAGAGCTAATATAACGACAGTTTAAATATTATGTTATTTCATCATAGTTAATCACTCTTTGAATGGTTTTACCTTCCTCTACTTGAGTACCGATTCGAGCAGAATCATAACCTTTTGTTATGTATATATGAATATACTTTATTGCCTTAACTATTGAACAAAGTTGTACATTAATATGAGCATTATATTTCAAGCTTAAAAATGCGTTATATGGAATAACATAATCATTGTCTATTCTTAAATTACGACTAAAATGGTTTTCGTTCGAATTATTTCGGGGTCTATATTTTGGGTAACCGTCTGTCGATATAACAGCTTCAGGGAATGTTATGATTATATTATACAGAATAGGGTTTTGAATTCGATATGGTATCTCAGCAGAGATTATATTTTCTCCCTCATCTCCACTTCATATTTTATCTTCGTTTGAAAGGGTAAATAAGCAATGAGCATGTGGAAGGCCACGTTTTTGATGCTCAATGACATAAACATAAGCTATAACTTCACCGAATATTTTTAATTATATCATCCAGAAATTCTTTAAGTTTTAAACGAAAAACTCGTGTTACCAAATCTGGGCGATCAGAAGCACTTTGAAAAGATTTAAGTTCACTTTTAATTTCATTCCATTTAGAATTACAGGTAAAAGTGATAAGTACATCAGGCCGTCCAAATTTTCGAACCATTGCCATATTGTCTTGATATAATTTAGACATAAATCTAGGCCCTCCAACAAATGTTGAAGGAAGAATAAATATATGACCAACAGTAACATGTTTTTCTAACGTAGTATTATGAACATGGTCAAGAAGTCCTTTATATGATTCGAGTCTTAAAGCTTTTTGATTTTTTCCTATATAGTTCATACGATTTGCTTCATTACGTGCATATGCGTGAACTATATATTTTTGAAATAATTTCCCTCCATACAATATAGGATTAAAATATCGTCGACGTACTGAAATTTTATGCGAGTGAAATTGTTGCATTGTAACTTTTTTTCGTCTGTTTATTTGCGTGATTCACATTATGAAATAAATTGGTTGTCCAATCGAAATCTCCATTTGGGAAAAAAAGTGGAAAAATCATGGGGTCAACATGTTTCGAGAGCATATTAATTCGTTTTAAAGTATTGCAATTACTTGGTTGAACGGCGAAATCTAGTTCAGCTGGGATGTTACCTTCACCATCTGTAACATAGACAATAGCCACATTATCTGAATTTCGAGGTACATTATAAACCCTTTCATCATCATGTTTCGAATGAAAATTAATGAGACTGTTTTCATAGGAAGATTTTTATTTGTAGCATTCGAAATCTCCCTTTCATAAACCTCTCTAAGTTTACGATAATAACTCGCGTAAGGAGATACTTAGAACATTGCTTATTGTACTCATGCTATCTCGAAGGCTATGTCTATTTGAATACTTCAGAAGTTCTATGATAAACTTCACCCGAAATTTTAAAACAACTGAAATATTATATAAAATGAAAATTAGAGACTCTTATTATAAGTTTTCCGAAAATACTTAAATAATAGCAGAATTTTAGAATTTTATAAGAAAACCAGATCCGAAGTAAACAATCTGATTATACAAGCCAAAAAAATTTTCTTTTCAAAAAATATTAATGACACATCAAATGTTAGAAATTTATGGAACTTTTATAATAAAGTAATATACAATACAGATGCATACAGATCCAAATCAGTTATCAAGTCTCTTGTGATAAATAATGAAAGCATTAGTAGTGCACGCGTCGTGGCCAATAAAATGAATTACTTTTTTGTAAACGTCACAGATGAAATTAATATTTCATCTACACCGACAAAGTTTTCTTCAGTAAACACTGGAAGGATAATTCATACCAACTTTTCTCTATATCCAACAAATGCAGAAGAAATTAAATCTAAACTTATGATATCAGCTGCTACAGGCTATGATCAAATCTCCACCAAATTTATCAAAAAATTTTCTGCCAAATTTTCACCAGTACTAGCTAAACTAGTAAATATTTCTTTTAAAAACTCAGTTTTCCCAAAATGTTTCAAAAAAAAGCAGTAGTAACACCTATACCCAAAGCTGGTGCTACAGCAAACCCATCAAATTGTCGCCTTATTTCCGATCTGAGTACATTTTCAAAAATATTTGAAACCACAATTAAACACCGATTAAATTACTTTTTAATTAATAACAATATTCTACACAATGAAGAATATGGGTTTGAAAACAATTCGAACACAACAGCTGCGTGCCTTAGTTTGACAAATTTTATAACTAATAACTCAGATAATGGCAACTATGTAGCGTGTGTATTTTTAAAATTTGCAAAAAGCATTCGATTGTGTTGACCACCATATACTTGACCACTGTTGAAACTTGAAAACCTAGAATTTTCCTATAACGACTTAAATTTTTTTAAATCTTACCTAATTGAAAGACAACAAAAATAAAAATAGGAAATCATATTAGTGATTATTAAAGATTAAAAAAGGTGTCCCACAGGGATCTATTTTGGAACCAGACCTATTGGAACTATATATTGATGATATTACTCGTCTAGCTCTCAAAGGTTCCATCCAGCTATATGCTGATGATGCTGTAGTTAAATACTTTTCTGCAACAGAAAGTGAATTAAGAAAGGATATTGAATGCGATCTTAAAATAATAGAAGCATGGCTTACACAGCAGAAGTTAAGTTTAAATATAAAAAAGACCAATATTCTATTATTAGGTAACAAATTGTACTCTGAAAAGTTCTATTATAATTCCGAAATTATCTGTACAGTAGAAAGCTTTAACTATTAGGGCTAACTATTGACAGAAAATTAAAATGGGCAGATCATATCCAACACATAAACAGTAAAGTATCACCATACGTATTTATTGTATATAGACTACGCAAGTGCTTATCGAACAGTGCTCTATATCAAATATATTTTTGCACACATTATATATCTTAATCCTATATGGAGTGGTGCTAGTCGGCAATTATTACACTAATTAGATGTCATCAAATCAACCAATTAGATATCATATTAAAAAAGCAATCAAAATTATTCATTTTTATCCTCCTAGACATCCAACAAGTTTATTATATTCGGATAGATATATAAGTTTCCAGAATATATGTAAAAGAGAGTTATTATAACAGCATTTAAAATAATAAATGATAAAATCAAGCATAACTTCATTTTAAATAGAATGATCCATACGCATAACACGCGAAACAAATCTAATTTCTACCTTACATTGTTTAAAAATAACCAACAAAATAATAATTGCCTTTATAAATGCATAAAACTATATAATGAATTACCCAATGAGTTAAAACAAATTGATTCCCTAGGAATTTTTAAGAAGGAATTTAAAAAAAATGTTTTGAATAATAGTATATAAATAACAAAAAAAAAAAAAATAAGATATGAATTATGAAAAGAAATTGTTTAATTTAATTAATAATAGAAAATAATATATTTAAATTAAGAATTAATGTCAAAAACATTAATTATTACATATTACATTTAGATAATTATACTTAATCTAAAATTAATATTAAAGTTATACAAAGCAAAATTTATTTTATTAAAAAAAAAAATTTATATTTACTTATATTTAATATTTCACAAAATTTTTACAACAAAAATAGTGAAGAACAATTAAGGAATTATTTTGAATAGTGTTTTTTTATCACATCTTTACTCACGTTTATATTTATTATAGTTTTATATTGATTCACATTTATCAACATTCTATTAATCAGATCAGACAGCTTGTGCGACGATCTCATTAAATACCAACTTTTAATTTAGTTTTAGTAATTCAAAACAAGAAATTATTAGTATTAATATATGTATTACTTTTTCAACTTACTTATAATCTAAATTTGAAATAAATGAAAAAAAAAATATATACATATATATAGCTTAATACAATATAGAACTTCAAAATGTAAAATTTATTGAATACAATTTAGGTATTCAAAAAGTAAAATAAAATGAATTTAATAATACGATAAAATAACAGTATAAAAAACTTTCGGTTTCGATTATTTCCATAATTTTTAAATATATACTGGTTTTAACCGGGCTCGTTGATATGTTGAATCAAGGACTTGTTGCACAGGTTTCACGTAAGTGTACCCTTTTTCATGATCGTCAATTGAGAGTTTTGTTAATGCTGCTATAACTGTTGAATGTGCTCTTTCAATTTCCACTTTTCCATGAGGAACTCCCACTGTGATAAAATATAACTCAAAATAATGGTCTTTGCAGTAAGTTTGAAACATGTCGGAGGTAAAAGCTTTGTCTGCGATGATTTTTTCAGGGTAACCGAAAGTTTCAGCTATATCATATAATTCTGGTATGGATTCTTTAGCACTCAAAGTTTTCGTTGGGAAAAGCCAGAGAAATTTTGAAAACCCGCCTATTTTTGAAAATATATATTTGTACTACTTTCTGGCGATTGCATAGGTCCTAAAAGGTCGACATGGAGCGTTTGAAGAGAACGTTCTCCCTTCGGAATTGGTCTGAGCAAACTTTCAGCTTTATGTGTTTTTCGTTCGGCCAATATGCTTTGAATACAATTATTTATAATATTTGTATTTTGTTTTTGAAGATCTGGAATATAGAAATATTTTTCAATAATGTCTGTTATTTTTTTATGGTGAAAGTGGCCATTTTGGTGAACTTCTCTGATTATTTGATTTTTATTTCGTTGGACACTACAAATAAAAAATTATTTTTAACATTTTTGCAAAGTATATTATTAAATAGTGTCTTATAATCAATAAATTGTGTAAAGACTAGTGTCTTAAAGTATATAAAAATAGATATAGTCTTTATAAGGTTGATTTTTTAATATTTCAATTCTTGCTAAAAGTGTTTCGTCTTTTCCTTGCGCTTCATATAACTTCATATAACATCTCAAGGCATCTACATGCTTCATTTTATTTCCGGCTCTATGATCCATAAGATAATCAAATTCTTCTACAAACAAGGCCCGTCTTGCTACTGGTGTTGTTAAATCTTTTTTCTTCATTGTTCCTTCGAACGCTGTACAGTCGGTTTGCAAACAAATTGATTAAATTAAAATTAAATTTTAATTAAATTAAATTTAAATTAAATTTGTGCCCCAACGAATAAATACGAATTTTTTTTAAAACACCAACTATCATATAGATGCATATTTTCTTTCTGGATCCGTAGTCTTTCTACTGTAATAATATGTAGGAAGAAATGAGTCGTTTTCCGAGTCTATTTGAAGTAGAACAGCTCCGTACCCTTCAGTTTGTGCTCCATAATTAAAAATCTTTAAAACTGGTTTGTCACTAAGTGCTTCTTTCAAATTTTGCTGTCGAAAGCTGTCTTTTCGACTTCACCAAACCTGAAGTGAACTGTTTTTTTGAGAAGTTCTGTGAGTGGATTTGCTTTGATCGGAAAATCTTTTATAAATTTCCGAAAATAGTTTCTCAGTCCCAGGAAACTTCGAAATTGCTTTATTGCTGCGTAGGAAAGTGTGTTATGGCTTTGGCTTTTGAGGGTGAAGGGCCAAATTTTCCATTATGAATTTTGTATCCCAGAAATTTAATATCATCCAAAAAAACTGGCATTTGGTCCATTTTATTTGCAATCCATTTCTAGCAGCAACTTCCAAAACTAATTTTAATCGATGATACCTTCGTCTATTGTTTGTGACAGTATAACAATATCGTCGATCTAAACAATTACTAAACTTCTTGCTATTAACTCCTTCAAAATAAAATTTATATATTTTTGAAAAATACTAGGGGAGTTGCATAAACTAAAAGGTGTTTTCACAAATTCGTACTGTCAACAGTGAGCAACAAATGAAGTGTATTTCCTACTACTTTCCTCGCCGGTTACATGAAAGCAACTGTTTTTCAAATCAAGTGATGTAAAGTATTTTGCTGTCTGGCATCGGCAGGGGATATCTATCTTTAACGATTCTTTTATTAATACCCCTATAATCTGACTGTGCATAGATAAGAGTTGTCTTTCTTTCTCTCCAAAATGATTTAACTTGCATAGTGTAAGGTGCATTCTTTTATAAAACCTTCCTCCAATGATTGACAAATCTGTTCTTCTATGATTTTTAGTTAATGGGGAGAGAATCACCTTGGTGGTCTATAAACTGGACAAGACTATCTTTCAAGACGCAAATATCATTTCCAGTGTCTAGCAAACTCACAAATAAAATATTATTAATTTTTAGTTCTCACTAACATTCTGTTATTGTTAAACTCCATTAAATTGGTTGATTTTTGAGTTAAAATTATTTCTTTGCAGTCCGGTTTTTTATGACCATATTTATTGCATCTGAAACATTTTGGGCCTTTTTTTTTTTGCGGGCAATTATGAAATTCGTGCTTACGAAATCCACAATTACAACAATACTTCTGAAGTTGTCTTCTGCTTACTTCTGCTTACTTCTGATTTAACCCTAGTAAAATTTTCAATAGCTGTTTCACTTTTTATAATTTGTTCGTAAATAAGTAATTTTTCTTTTAAAAAAACATATATTTTTAGACAAATAAAAACATATTGTTGCTAGCCGCATTCCTAATTCCATCAATAACATATGATATTATTGAACTCTCTTCCATTTTCGTTTATGATGCTATATCCAGCATGCAATAAAGGTACTGCCGAAATGATTCATCGTTTTTCTTTTTCCTTTGTCGCATTTTTGTATGGACTTCGGCACTGATCACTTTTGATCCAAACTCTCGAGTTAAACCATCTTGCAATTGACGGTAGATCATAGACCTAGCTTCGCATTCGACAAATACTTTTGCTGCACCTATAATCCATGTGTAACAAAATATAAATTTTTGCAATTCGTTTCAATGAAAAACTGAAGCATATTGGTCAAATTCGTTTCCATTTTTTTACACTTTGTGTTTCTGCACCACTGAATTTTTTAATTATATGTTCAGCATCAACGAAATTAATTCTGGTTGCACTCATCTCATGGCCAGTGCAAGCGGGTGACGTTTTAGCATTACGAAAATTTTCCTATTCTATTGATGCGTCGCTTCATTGTAATGTTCTACGGTTTCTTCCACTTATCATAACGATTTAATAAAATTTAACTCTTAATGTGCTCTCGTATTAATTATTTAAAATAAATTTTTGTTTAATTCAAACAGTTAAGATTTTTGTTTTGATAAAAAACGAGGAAAAATACAGTTGCCTTTGTCAACTCTTAGATACCCGTTCGAACCCGATAGTATGTGAATAGTCTGTCCCTCTGTTTTTAATATTATTTTTTTTAGTTTTTTAGTATTTTAAAATAATTTGGGTGAAGTTTATAATTTCTAGAACTATGGTTTCTACACATGTATATTCAAATTACCTTAATGTTTAACTTATAAAATACCAAATATATATTAATATGCATATGTATTCATACATATACATAATATATTATTATATATCGCCATATTAAATTACAATGAAAAAGTACAATCCGTAAAAAATTTGAAAGCAAAACTAAATTTCGTCAAAATGGTAACTGAAATTATTATTAAAATAATACCAAAACAGAATTAAATTGGTGTACGTAGCCTGTAGTTGGTGTACGTATATTTAGGTTATTTAGTTTTGTGAGTCATGACTATTATGTATATTTATCTATCGAGTTCGAAAAATATGTTTTAAATGTACATGGAGAAAACGGAACATTCGTAAAATGCACAAGCAAAGGTTGGAGTGAAGTTCAATTGAAAATTTCTTTATAGACCATGTTGCCTAATATATCTATGATTAGAATTTTTAAAGAACTTGACTCTGTAGCTCTTGAATATGCTATATAAAATTGGCCATGCAAAAACGTGGTTGTGGGATATATATTCCAACTCTTTCAAAAGTTTGTCTTTGAGACTTATTTGTCATAGCATATGTAAGGCGACCTAGAAACAAACTAAACGGAAGGGCTGAATCATTTGAGTTATCCAAAGAAATCCGAGGAATATAATGTTTAGTTCCAGAAAACGTACCAGCAATTATTTCTACATAAATTAGATTTGGTTTAAATCCTTTTATTATCATTCTAGCGCCATTACATAGTCCTTTATTTACAGACAAATTTCTCAATAACATAACAATACAGCCTATTTTTAAATTTAATTTGAATTCAGGTAATCCAGATGGATTAAGACTATTTAAATATTCTATAAGAAAATTAACTGCTGAATTCTGGTCATCTATATCGCTATCGGTAAACTTCTGACTTTAGGGATAGAAAATTTTGATCTAATCTAAAACCATCAATTTCCATCTGTTTGCGAATGTTATTTATACTCAATTTAAATTTAAATAAAAATTTAAATTTAAAGCTTTCTTTAAAAAAGTCGAAAAGTTTCATAGGATCCGCAGGGTGACAATGACAAACAATAGTTACAAATAACGAACGCAATTACTTACGCACCATATAACTGGAAGCTTCTAGCATGCAATTATACCATTCATTTGGATCGTTTACCAAACATCTGACTCTAGAAACTTCTTTAAAAGAATTGTATTCAACTCCATTAAATTGCTTAAGGCTTTAAAAAAAACAGCGTCCTGACTTTTAACGGTTAATAAGATCAACCGGAAGTGACAAAGGTCTACTTCTTTGGTGACATGCAAAAAATTCTACCAAGAGCTATTTCCCCATAATGAGAAATAGATTAACGTTTTTTCCATTCCTTATCTTTAAAAATATAATATTTGCGAATATGTTGTTAAAAATACTGATGAGCAGAAGGGTCCGAAATATTTATATTAAAATAGGCAGTTTGTATTTGCAACTGACTGACGACGTAAAGCAGCTTCAGCTTGGTTTTCCTGGAAAAAAATTTATTGGCCATCTTTTAAATGAACAAATAACATGTATTGGAAATTCTTGAAGATTCCAAGCTGATTATTGAGAGCTAATATAACGACAGTTTAAATATTATGTTATTTCATCATAGTTAATCACTCTTTGAATGGTTTTACCTTCCTCTACTTGAGTACCGATTCGAGCAGAATCATAACCTTTTGTTATGTATATATGAATATACTTTATTGCCTTAACTATTGAACAAAGTTGTACATTAATATGAGCATTATATTTCAAGCTTAAAAATGCGTTATATGGAATAACATAATCATTGTCTATTCTTAAATTACGACTAAAATGGTTTTCGTTCGAATTATTTCGGGGTCTATATTTTGGGTAACCGTCTGTCGATATAACAGCTTCAGGGAATGTTATGATTATATTATACAGAATAGGGTTTTGAATTCGATATGGTATCTCAGCAGAGATTATATTTTCTCCCTCATCTCCACTTTATATTTTATCTTCGTTTGAAAGGGTAAATAAGCAATGAGCATGTGGAAGGCCACGTTTTTGATGCTCAATGACATAAACATAAGCTATAACTTCACCGAATATTTTTAATTATATCATCCAGAAATTCTTTAAGTTTTAAACGAAAAACTCGTGTTACCAAATCTGGGCGATCAGAAGCACTTTGAAAAGATTTAAGTTCACTTTTAATTTCATTCCATTTAGAATTACAGGTAAAAGTGATAAGTACATCAGGCCGTCCAAATTTTCGAACCATTGCCATATTGTCTTGATATAATTTAGACATAAATCTAGGCCCTCCAACAAATGTTGAAGGAAGAATAAATATATGACCAACAGTAACATGTTTTTCTAACGTAGTATTATGAACATGGTCAAGAAGTCCTTTATATGATTCGAGTCTTAAAGCTTTTTGATTTTTTCCTATATAGTTCATACGATTTGCTTCATTACGTGCATATGCGTGAACTATATATTTTTGAAATAATTTCCCTCCATACAATATAGGATTAAAATATCGTCGACGTACTGAAATTTTATGCGAGTGAAATTGTTGCATTGTAACTTTTTTTCGTCTGTTTATTTGCGTGATTCACATTATGAAATAAATTGGTTATCCAATCGAAATCTCCATTTGGGAAAAAAAGTGGAAAAATCATGGGGTCAACATGTTTCGAGAGCATATTAATTCGTTTTAAAGTATTGCAATTACTTGGTTGAACGGCGAAATCTAGTTCAGCTGGGATGTTACCTTCACCATCTGTAACATAGACAATAGCCACATTATCTGAATTTCGAGGTACATTATAAACCCTTTCATCATCATGTTTCGAATGAAAATTAATGAGACTGTTTTCATAGGAAGATTTTTATTTGTAGCATTCGAAATCTCCCTTTCATAAACCTCTCTAAGTTTACGATAATAACTCGCGTAAGGAGATACTTAGAACATTGCTTATTGTACTCATGCTATCTCGAAGGCTATGTCTATTTGAATACTTCAGAAGTTCTATGATAAACTTCACCCGAAATTTTAAAACAATAAGTTCCACTTCCAGTAATATTTTCAATTGTAGCACCCATGGACGCAAACGCATTAGATTATTATACTACCGAATAAATTCACGGAATCTCCTGGTGTCGTCCGAAATTTTATTTTTATACTCTCGACTAGATCTTTCTTTTCTTTAAAATATTTTCAGCTTACTGTTTTATTTTGTTTTTCTATAGCTTGTTTTAATATTATTCATTTTTCTAGGTATTTTTTTAGAATTACCTAGTATTTTTTCTAGGTATTTTTTTAGTTTTCTACTCTTGACTTGACTTGAATATGTAATACATATATTTAAGATATTTAATTAAAAAAAAAATTTTTTGTTCATACTATATTTAAATTTTTGTAACATTCTTTTTTTACTGTCTTTTTTATGAATTTATAATAATAATATTTTTACTATAGCTAAAATTAAAATTATAGTTATGATTATTTCTATATTTTTTAGCAAATTTTCTTCTTTTGATGTTTGTTGGTTGTTTTTTTTATTGTTGTCAATTTTATTCTTCTTTTTTCTGAGTTCTTTTATTTGATTTAACTTTGAACGTTTTTTTTAAATTCTTGTCTGTAGTTATTACGATTAATCTGTGGAGGTTTTTTATTCCCTTTTGTATCTGTACTATTTCGCCTCCTCTTTGTTTTTCTATTTTGCTTTGTACTTCAGGTTTTTGTACTTTATGTTTCTGCGTTCTCTGTCTGTATTCCGGGATTGTCAAGGGTTTGGTCCCCAAGTTGGATTTTCTTTGGTAGCCTCTGGATGATGTTGTGTCTTTCCTTCATCGGTCTTCCTTCAGATTTTAAGTCCGCAGGTCCATGTAATAAATTGCTTCTATTTTAATATTGATGATTGACTGTGTGTAGGTTTACGTAGAGATAGTATGAAGACCTGTACCTGTTAATAACTGTTTTAGTCTAATGTTAATAGGATATCATATGTGGTTGACGCATTTGTTGCGAACCTATATCCTCCAGATAGCAAAGCTAATTCAAGGAGTTCAGTCTTTGTCAGGAAAAGAAAAAAAAAAGAGATAGTTTCTTTTTGAGACTTTTCTTCTTAAAAGTCAAGAAGATAGTATATCTTTTATTAAAAATGTTTGAGCTATTAATACAAAATTATTTACATTAATTATATTACAAAACCTACACTTTTACACGATTATTATTAATACTGATCCCAAATTCTAATTAAATGTTTCTTTTAGAAAATAATCAAAAATACCCAATCGGCACTTTTGTTTAAAAATAAAAATAATAAATTTTAAAAATATAAATTGAACATGGAATTCTTTTGAATGCACACATATTGTTCATATACTTCTTAAAATTTTTGCAATTACTTTTATGACACAAATTTAAACATATTACTGTTTTTTATTTAAACACATTTTTTATTATATTTTTATTTTATGATCATATTCTAATAAAAAAAAGTGTGCATAAAGTTACATTTTTTTGTTAATTGCATTTTGACCATATGGCGTTTGGGATTTACCTTTAGTTATAAATTCAGTGATTATTAGATAAAATTAAATATAAATATTTTGTTTTGAAATTTGATTTTCACGGTTAAAAGAAGCGAGATAAAAAGTGCAAACGTTTGTTAAATATTTTATGACTTTAAAAACGGAATTTAAGTAAAATGGAATAATATCTTCTATTCTTTTGTAAATATATAAATATAAATTAACTAGCAGGAATATCCGGCGTTAACCGGAGTATTTTGTTTGCTTTATAAAGTAAAACTTATTAACTTTTGTTTTTGTGTTAATATAATTTAATTAATATAGTTCATTTATTATGCATTCACAGATGCTGATAGTTAATATTTTAATTTTTATTACATTTAATTACATTTCATTAAATTTTTTTTAGCAAATTGAATAAACAGAGCGAAGAATTAGAGACAATTCGTTTACCAAAAATCTTTAAAGGAGTCTATTGAATATACTATTAGGGTGAAGTGAGTTCATATTATTACATAATACCCAAACATCAAATCGCATAATTCAATTATAAAAGGCCACAATGTAATAAATTTTTTTTCATAAGTAATGTCACTTCATGTTCTTGTGAATTATCTTTTTAACGACATTTTGAAAAATTTGCTATTAGTTTCGCTCTGTCAATCCTTCTGTTTACAAACTTATACACTATTTAATAAAGAATAATGAAATATTAGCCATGCCTAGATCTCTTAAAAAACCAATGTTGTTGAACAACTTCTTTATGTAGGCTCACCGTTACAGCTCCTACAGTATCTACAGCTCTTCAAATTTTGAAAAAACTTTTTTTTAAATGCATTCATCTCAGGTTCTGTTTAACATATTTTTAATATAAAAAATATGCAGGATTGTTTTTTACTTTTATAAATCAATCAGCAGTTTTTTATGTTAATTTTTTCTAATAAGTAATTCTGTTTTCAAAATGATATACGCTAAAAATATGTGTAAAAACTGTATATGGATAAGAATGTAAAATTTCTGTTCTTTAAATATGTATGTACTAATTATACCCTACACCTAAAGTATAAGATATATTAACTTTGGTATGGTGTTTGTAACCACCAAAAGGAAGCGAGTAAGATATGGACATGTATATATATTATGAATCAGGATCACCTCCTGAGTCGATTTAACGATGTCCGTCCGTCCGTCCATCCGTTCGCACGATAACTCAAAAACTAATAGGGGCTAAGCTCGAATTTGGACAACATCAGTCCATGGGTTCGAATTCTGGAAGCTTCCGAATGATTCCGGAGCAAACGATATTATCTCCAAAAACAACAAAGATAGAACCTTTAAATTGTGTACAATGATGTTCCTTCCCGTTCGATTTATGTCTCTGAAATTTAAGAGGATTTGGTCCATGGGTTTGGATTTTGGAAGCTTCCGAACGAGTACCAGAGCAAATGAGATTATCTTCAAAACCAATAAAGATATAACCTTCAAATTTGACAGAGTGGTGTTCTTTCATGTTTTATTTAAGTCTCTGAAATTTGAGAGGATTTGGTTCATGGGTTCGGATCTTGGAAGCTTCCGAACGAGCCCCAGAGCAAACGAGTATATCCCCACAACCAACAAAGATAGAACCTTTATTTTTTGTACAAAAGTGTTCTGTTATGTTTCCTTTTCTAGAAAATTGGAAACTGACATTAGAAAGAATTTGAACCATGGATTCGTATTTTGGAAGCTTCCGAGCGAGCCACAGAGTAAACGAGATTATCTCCAAAACCAACAAAGGTAGAACCTCTAAATGTTTTACCATGATGTTCCTTCCCGTTTGATTTATGTCTCTGAAATTTAAGAGGATATGGTCCATTGATTTGGATTTTGGAAGCTTCCGAACGAGCCCCAGAGCAAATGAGATTATCTCCAAAAACAACAATGATAGAACCTTTACATTTTTTACCATGATGTTCCTTCCCGTTTGATTTATATCTCTGAAATTTAAGAGAATATGGTCCATGGGTTTGGATTTTGGAAGCTTCCGAACGAGCACCAGAGCAAAGGAGATTATTTCCAAAACCAAAAAGATATAACCTTCAAATTTGACAGAGTGGTGTTCTTTCATGTTTTATTTAAGTCTCTAAAATTTGAGAAGATTTCGTTCATGGGTTCGGATTTTGGAAGCTTCCGAACGAACCCCAGAGCAAACGAGATTATCTCCAAAATCAACAAAGATAGAACCTTTAAATTTTGCACAATGATGTTCCTTCCTGTTCAATTTATGTCTCTGAAATATAAGAGGATTTGGTCCATGGGTTTGGATTTTGGAAGCTTCCGAACGAGTACCACAGCAAATGAGATTATCTCCAAAACCAATAAAGATATAACCTTCAAATTTGACAGAGTGGTGTTCTTTCATATTTTATTTAAGTCTCTGAACTTTAGAAGATTTGGTTCATGGGTTCGGAACTTGGAAGCTTCCGAACGAGCCCCAGAGCAAACGAGGGATATAGTCAAAACCAACAAAGATAGAACCTTTATTTTTTGTACAAAAGTGTTCTGTTATGTTTCCTTTTCTATAAAATTAGAAACTGACATTAGAAAGAATTTGAACCATGGATTCGTATTTTGGAAGCTTCCGAACGAGCCACAGAGTAAAGGAGATTATCTCCAAAACCAACAAAGGTAGAACCTCTAAATGTTTTACCATGATGTTCCTTCCCGTTTGATTTATGTCTCTGAAATTTAAGAGGATATGGTCCATTGATTTGGATTTTGGAAGCTTCCGAACGAGCCCCAGAGCAAATGAGATTATCTCCAAAAACAACAAAGATATAACCTTTAAATTAGGCAGAATGGTGTTCCTTCATGTTTGATTTATGTTTCTAAAATTTGTAAGGATTTGGTCCATGGAATCAAATCTTGGAAACTTCCGGATGAGCCATAGAGCAAACGAGTATATCTCCACAACCAACAAAAATAGAACTTTTATTTTTAGTACAAAGGTGTTCTGTTATGTTTCCTGATTATTTCTGTTCTTTAATAACAGCCGAAAATTTTATGTTGTTAAAACTTAAACACAGTATTCTTAAGATGCATAATTTGGTAATTTTAATTACTATTATATAGTAGAAATTTGTATTGGAAGCTTTTTATGGAATATCAAAAAAATATAGACAAAAGTAAAAAGTGTTGGAAATATTTTTTTTGTGGTAGGGCGTTAAAGAACGTTCTCAAAAATTTGTCATAGGCTTTACTTAGATCCGTAAATTGATTTCAATTGGTCAAACCGTTTAAGCACTGCAACAAAAAAAATGAAAAATTTCATTGAGGCCTCATTCTGAAACGGGTAAATGTATTGTAACAAAATAAACTTAGTAAGCTTTTGTGATAAAAAGATACACTTTTAAAAAATTTCAACTCAATTGGTCAAACCGTTTAAGCGCGACAACAACGAAATTAAAAAACTTCATTGAACTCTGGTGCCGAAGCGAGTTAATGAACCGTAACCAAACCAATTTAGTGAGCTTCAGATGTAAAGAGTTACACTTTTGTAAATTTTCAACTCAATTGGTCAAACCGTTTAAGCGCGACAATAAAGAAGTTAAAAGACTTCATCGAGTACTGGTGCCGAAACGGGTTATTTGGTCATAACCCAATCAACGCAGTGAGCTGCTGTGGAAAAGAGCTACACTTGTGTAAATTTTCAACTCAATTGGTCAAACCGTTTAAGCAGGACAAAAAAAAGTTAATAAACTAAGTTTGAGACCTGGAGCCGAAATGGGTTAATGGATCGTAAGCAAATCAACTCAGTGAGCTTCTGTGTTTAAGAGCTAGACCTTAAAATTTCATGACGCCTGGTGCCAAAATGGGTTAAAAGATCGTGACCAAATTTACTTAATTAGATTTTCTGCTCAATGACAACAGTTTTGCGAATTTTCAAGTCAATTGATTAAGTATTTTAAGTAGGACAACAAAAACATTTAATGAACTTCGTTCGGCTCTCGTGCCCAAACGGATTACCAGAACTTTATAAAAATTTATTACAGACTTTTTCCAGACCATAAAACCATCATACAAAATTGGACATGAATGGAATGGAAACAAAAAATTTTTTGGAGGCCCGCCGTTGTTCGTTATTCGTTAATATTCGTTCACCGGGTATTCGTTAATACCGAAACATAAAATCGCATTTCAATTACAAAAGACCATAATGTAATACATTTTTAAACACGTACGATAAGGATCGGGTACATTAAAATTGCTCATCCGTTTGTAACACTTCAAAATTGCAAACACTTCTAGCTAGCTAGATATAGCTTCAAAGGTATGGATAGCATCAGAATCAAATTCTAAGTCGATTAAGCTTTGTCCATTCGTCCGTCCGTCCATCAGCAAGATAACTCAAAAATTATGAAAGCTAGAGTCTTGAAATTAGCACAAAATATTCTTACAACAATTTGTAGGTTCCCTATTTATTTTGGTTGAGATCCGACCAAAACTTCTGGTAGCTCTCGAACACCTAACTTTTAGATCCCCACATTTTTTTTGAAATAGAGCCATGAAATTTTAACTGCTGATAGATATCATAAAAATATTAATTTTGTTATAAACCCTTTTTTGTAGCCCCACCCGTTACACTGCTACAGCCCGTCAAACTTTGAAAAAGCCCTATTTTTAAATGCATATGTCTCATGTTTTGCTTAAGATTTTTCAATAAGAAAACGCCATTCGACTGGTATTTTTTTTAAATTTGTAAATTAGTATCAAAATTATACAATTTTTTAAAATTTAGTATTTAAATTTATCGTTATGTGAAAACCAAATTTTGCTTGATTTTTCTACCTTCAAAACTCCGGCACGCTTATAATAGAGGCTTGAAATTTTGAGAACAGAAAGAACTTTTCAATTAGTATAAGTTTGCTCAGAAATTTTTTTTAGACCACATCCTGTTTATGAGCTATTTGGGCTCAAAAATTGAAAATTTGCTATTTCTAAGCACCTGTAACTTAGGCACCTGTACACATTTACACATTACACAGATATAAAAATTAAAGCTACAGTAATATATTTTTGCGTGTGTTAACAGTTTTTTTTAGTTATACAGAGTTCCGGACTTACAGCTTATGTAACTTATATTTATACTTATATAACTCATGTTTATTTACATATCGTGTATGTTCACTGATATATGAATGATATAATATATAATTTATACTATAAAAGATCGTTAATTTATACTATATAACATATGTATAGTATAAATTATTATACATTTGCCGTTTAATATTAAATAGTACTATAGCATATTCGGAAAAGTGTTAGATTGATAATCGTTATGTGAAAGGTTAGAATCTGCTTTTGAAGAATAATATGTAAATATATAGTTTAAATATATGTACGACCCATAGTTCTAGAAATTATAAAATTCACCCAAATTACTTTAAAATACTAAAAAATTAAAAAAAATAATATTATAAGCAGAGTGACAGGCTATGAACATACCAACGGTTCCTACGGGTATCTAAGAGTTGAAAAAGGCAACTAGGCTAAAAATATGTGTGAGAACTGTATATGGATAACAATGTAAGGTTTCTGTTCTTTAAATATGTATGTCCTCGTTTTTGATTAAATACTGTACAGAAATGTTTTCTAATTTAATTGATTGTTTTTATAGTATTTTTAAATATATGTACATTATACATACAGTATTTACACATTACACATACATTTTATGTAGGTACAACAATAATGCAATTCTGTATGATGACATAATTATTGTCGAATGGAGGAGATTATTTCTGTTTTGTAATAAGTGCCGAAAATGTTATGTTTTTAAAACTTAAGATACTTAATTAGGTTATTTTAATTACTATTGAAAGTTTTGTATGGAATATCAAAAACAATATAGACAAAAGTAAAGAGTTTTTAATAGGTAAATACTCGTGCGGAAATGGGTTAAGGACCGTTAACAAAAATTTTGCCCCAGGCTTTATTTACAACCATAAATTCGTTCTGCCAAATTAGACACAAATTAGAAATAAAAATTTGTTTTGACAGTCTATCGTTTCGAAATGTGTTAATGTATCACACAAAATTAATTAAATGTGTTTGTGTGTCAAAGTGCAATACTTGTGCAAATTTTCAATTGGTCAAATCGTTTAAGCACAACAACAAAAAAATGAGAAACTTCGTGGCCTGAGGCTTGATGCTGAAATGGGTGAAGAGAAAGCTTTTGTGATAAAGAGCTACACTTTTGTAAATTTTCAACATAATTAGTAAAACTGTTTAAGCGCGACAATAAAGAAATTAAAAAACTTCAGTGGGCTCTGGCGCCGAAGCGGGTTAACGGTTCGTAACCAAAGCAACAGAGTAAGACTCTGGGGTGAAGAGCTACACTTTTGTAAATTTTCAACTCAATTGGTCAAACCGTCTAAGCACGACAACAAAGAAATTCAAAATTTTCATTGAGCCCTGGTGCCGTTTAAGCGCGACAACAAAGTAAATTAAAAAATTTCACTGAGCCCTAGTGCCGAAACGGGTTAATGGATCGTAACAAAATTAACCTAGTAAGCTTTTCTGCTAAAGAGCAATAATTTTGCGAGTTTTCAAATCAATTGATTAAACCGTTAAGCAGGACAACAAAAAAATTTAATGAAGTTCCTTCGGCTCTCGTGCTCAAGGGGGTTACCAGAACTTCATAAAAATTTGCCATAATTTGAAAAAGTTTGACTTTTTTTCTGACCATAAAACCACCATACAAAATTGGACATAAATCGGAAACAAAAAATTTTTTGGAAGCCCGCCGGGCTGACTCTGGGAAATATATTGCATCCATATTTCTTTGGCACACCCGGAAAGCTAAGAAGAACATTTTGCAAATTTTCAATTGAATTGGTCAAACCTTTTAGGCAGCACAACGAAAAACGAAAAAGCTTTAAAAGGCTCTCGGGCCGCAATGGATTAATGAACAAAAACTCGATATAGCATATAACTCCTTACAGAAATATTCCTGCAAAATTTGGTTTCAATCGGACAGGTGGTTTTTACGTGAATCCGGTCCAAACAAACAAACAAACAGAATTTCTTCCTTATATATTAGATAGCAGGAATACTTGGCGTTGCCCGGAGTATTTTGTTTGCTTTATGAAGTAAAACTTATTAACTTTTGTTTTTGCGTTAATATAATTTAATTAATATTGATAACTTATTACTATGCATTTACAGATGCTGGTAGTTATTATTTTAATTTTTATTACATTTAATTACATTTCATTGTATTTTTTTTAGCAAATTGAATAAACAGAGCGAAGAGTTAGAGACAATTCATTTACCAAAAATCTTTAAAGGCATCTATTGAGTATACTATTACGGTGAAGTGAGTTCATATTATTGGATAATACCCAAACATCAAATCGCATTTGAATTATAAACGACATTATCTAATACATTTTTTTCATAAGTAATGTCACTTCATGTTTTATGCATTATTTTTTTAAGGACATTTTGAAAAATTTGCTATTAGTTTCACTATGTCCGTCCATCTGTTTACAAAACTTATGCACTATTTAATAAAGAGTAATGAAATATTAACCATGCATAGGTCTCTTAAAAGAGCAATGTTGTAGAACAACTTTACAGCCTCACCGTTACAGCTCCTTCAACACCTACATCTTTTTGTGAGCTTTTGTGATAAAAAGCTATACTTTTGTAAATTTTCAACTCAATTGGTCAAATCGTTTAAGCGCGACAACAACGAAATTAAAAAAACTTCATTGAAATCTGGTTCCGAAACGCGTTAATGTATCGTAACCAAATCAACTTAGTGAGCATCCGATGTAAAGAGTTACAATTTTGTAAATTTTCATCTCAATTGGTTAAATCGTGTAAGGGCTATAACAAAGGAGCTAAGATACTTGAAAATGGATCGTAACCAAATCTAATACATAATCCATAATAACCGAACCGAAACGCTATATAGCCTATAACTCGTTCCAGGGTCGTAAAATGTTCCTGTAAAATTTGGTTGCAATCGTAGGGGGTTTTTACGTGAATTCGGCCCAAACAAACAAACAAACAGAATTTCTTCCTTATATATAAACTAGCAGAGTACCCGGCGTTACTCGGAGTATTTTGTTGGCTTTATGAATTAAAAATTACTAACTTTTGTTTTTGCGTTAATATAATTTAATTAGGATCCACGATGGCCTAGTGGTTAAACACGTGGCTTACTAAACGAGGGAGTGCGGGTTCAAATCCTGCACAGGTAGCAAGTTTTATTAATTGAAAACAAATTCTCTTGCTACCAAATATAGCGTAAATATAAAATATATTGTATAAACAAAATAAAGAATATTAGTGTATAATTCAATAATAGTATTCGACCTATAACGGCCTTAGTAGTCGATGGTTTTGTAATATTGCAATAGCCTATGTGATTGGTAATATTAATATAAATAAATAAATAAATAAATAAAAAATTTAATTAATATCTATAGTTAACTTATTGCTATACATTTACAGACGCATTAATTACATTTCATTAAATTTTTTTAGCAAATTCAATAAACATAGCGAAAAATTTGAGACAATTCGTTCACAAAAAATCTTTAAAGGGGTAAATAATCTATTGGGTATATTATTAGGGCGTATATTATTAAGTTTCCACAATATATTTGGTAATACCGAAACATAAAATCGCATTTCAATTAAAAACTACCATAATGTAATAAATTTTTATCCGTTTGTTTGTCTATTTACAAAACTTATACACTGTTTAATAAAGAGAAATAAAATATTAACCATGCACCTCTTAAAAAAGCAAGTTGTTCTACAACATAGGTGTCTTAAAAGGGCAATGTTGTAGAACAACTTTTTTATGTAGCCCCACCATTACAGCTCCTATAGCACCTATAGCTCTTCAAATTTTAAAAAAACTATTTAGCACATTTCCAAAAAAAATTTGAAAAAATGTGGCTTACAAAACTTCTATACCGTTAAAGATAGAGAAAAAAACTTTTAACCATGCCTAGATGTCATTAAAAAACTAATTTTGTGGAACAACTTTTTCATGTAGCCCTATCCATCAGGGAACTACAGCCCCTCAAACTTTGAAAAAGCCCTATTTTTAAACGCGAATATCTCGTGTTCCGCTTAACATTTTTTAATCTGAAAAAGCCATTCGAGAGGAATTTTTTTTACCTTTATAAATCAATATCAAAATTATATATATTTTTCAAAATTTGGTATTTAAATTTATCGTTAATTGAAAACCGTGTTAACAGTTTTTTTTAGTTATACAGGGTTCCGGACTTACAGCTTATATAACTTATGTTTATACTTATATAACTCATGTTTATTTACATATCGTATATGTCCACTGATGAATGAATGGTATAATACATATGTATAGTATAGCATATTTGGAAAATGTTTGGATTGATAATCGATATGTGGAAGGTTAGAATCTGCTTTTGAAGAATAATATATAAATACATAGTTTGAATATATGTACAACCCATAGTTCTAGAAATTATAAAATTCACCCAAATTACTTTAAAATACTAAAAAATTAAAAAAATAATATTATAAGCAGAGTGACAGGCTACGAACATACTAACGGTTTGTACGGATATCTAAGAGTTGAAAAAGGCATCTGTATTCTTCCTCGTTTTAAGTAATGTCACGTCATGTTTTTGTGAATTATCCTTTTAAGCACATTTTGGAAAATTTGCTATTAGGTTCGCTCTGCCCCTCCACCTCTTTACAAAACTTATGTACTGTTTAATAAAGACCAATGAAATATTAACCATGCATAGGTCTCATGTATAGATTTCTTAAAAAGGTCTCATCTGACTCATGGCGCAGTGGTTAAGTCGCCAACCTTTCAATTGAAGGGTATTGGCTTCAAACCCCGGTCAGGTCATAAATAAAAATATGTAGTACTTTTATATCGTAATAATGTATATCGTATAATTAATATTAGTAATAATAACAATAATAATATTAATAATAATAATAATAATAATAATAATAGTAATAATAATAACAATAATTATAATAATAATAATAATAATAGCTGCTATAGTGGAGCCATCTTTGATTATATCATGCAAGTAAGGTGTTATATACTGCTGCATATTGTAATTCACAATTGACGCTGACTCTGTAGTAAAATAATAACAATAATATAGTTATAATAATAATAATAATAATAATAATAATAATTATAATAATAATAATAATAATAATAATAATAATAGTAATAATAATTATAATAATAATCATAATAGTAATAGTAATAAAAAACAATAATTATAATACTAATTTTAGTAATAATAATAATAGCTGCTACAGTAGCGCCATCTTTCGTTATATCATGCAAGTAAGGTGTTATATACTGCTGCACGTTGTAATCCACTGATGGCGCTGACTCTGTGGTAAAATAATAATAATAATAATAGTAATAATAATAATAATAATAGTAATAATAATAGTACAATAATTAAATAGTACAATAAACAGTACAATAATAATATAATAATAATAATAACAATAACTACTACAGTGGGGCTATCTTTGGTTATATCATGCAAGTAAGGTGTTATATACTACTGCACGTTGTAATCCACTGATAGCGCTGACTCTGTAGTAAAATAATAATAATATTAATAAGAACAGTAATACCAATAATAGTAACCGCTACAGTAACAGTGGGGGTTGCCTTCAATAATTACCTCATGTAGTTACTATATACTACTACTACATGTTGTAATTGTTGTGACGGCTTTAGTCACTGTTAGCAAAATAGTAATAATAATAGGCGGACTCATTGTTTCCTTACAGTCCGACTCCCAATTCAATGTTTCCGTATCCATTTTCCTATCTTTTCCTATCCCTACTCCCTAGCCAATATACTGCGTTCGAAGGTAAGGGTTTCATCCCACTTTATTGGCTTAAGGGGAGGTGGGTTTAGTCAGTAAGAATCTGACACTACCAAAGCAAAATGCTTGGTGTCCTTGGAAGATTCCCACCTCCCTTAGGGAAAAATGAGAAACCATTTTTTTTTTGTTTTTTCTGTAAAAAAAAAACAAAAAAGTCACTAGTTAGTAAATATAAAAAAAAAAAAAAGTAAACTGGTAGAACAAGTGTTTTATGTACCCCCGCCGTTAGAGATCCTACAGCATCTGTAGCTCTTCAAATTTTGAAAAAACTTCTTTTGAAATGCATACTGTTTAAATCAACTTTATAAATCAACCACAATTTTTTTACGTTAGCTTTTTCTAATACAATTATGTTTTCAAATTGATATTGAATAAGGCTAAAAATATGTGTGAGAACTGTATATGGATAACAATGTAAGGTTTCTGTTCTTTAAGTATTTATGCACTTGTTTTTGATTAAATACTGTACAGAAATGGGAATATGTTTTCAAATTTAATTGATTGTGTTTATAGTATTTTTAAATATATGTCCATTATACATACAGTATTTACACATTACACATACATTTTATGTAGGTACAACAATAATGCAATCCTGTATGATGACATAATGATTGTCGAATGGAGGAGATTATTTCTGTTTTGTAATAAGTCCCGAAAATCTTATATTTTTAAAACTTAAATACAGTATTCTTAAAATACTTAATAAGGTTATTTTAATTACTATTGAAAGTTTTGTATGGAATATCAAAAACAATATAGACAAAAGTAAAGAGTTTTGCAAATATCTTTTTAATAATAGTAATAACAATACAAAAAATTAGGCAGAATATTTTTAATACGTAAACACTCGGAAATGGGTTAACAAACGTTAACAAAAATTTAAAGCCCCAGGCTTTATTTACAACCATAAATTCGTTCTGCCAAATTAGACACAAATTAGAAATAAAAATTTGTTTTGACAGTCTATCGTTCCGAAATGTGTTAATGTATCACACAAAATTAATTAAATGAGTTTGTGTGTCAAAGTGCAATACTTGTGCAAATTTTCAATTGGTCAAATCGTTTAAGCACAACAACAAAAAAATGAGAAACTTCGTGGCCTGAGGATTGATGCTGAAACGGGTGAAGAGAAAGCTTTTATGATAAAGAGCTACACTTTTGTAAATTTTCAACTTAATTGGTAAAACCGTTTAAGCGCGACAATAAAGAAATTGGAAAATTTCAGTCGGCTCTGGCGTCGAAGCGGGTTAACGGTTCGTAACCAAAGCAACAGAGTAAGACTCTGGGGTGATGAGCTACACTTTTGTAAATTTTCAACTCAATTGGTCAAACCGCCTGAGCGCGACAACAAAGGAATTCAAAATTTTCATTGAGCCCTGGTGCCGAAGCGGGTTAATGTATCGTAATCAAATCAACTCAGTGAGCTTCTGAGGTAAAGTGCTACATTTTGTAAATTTTCAACTCAATTGGTTAAAACGTTTAAGTGGGACAACAAAAAAATTAAAAAAATTTATTGAGTCCTGGTGCGGAAACGGGTTAATGTATCGTATTCAAATCAACTCAGTGTGCTTCTGTTGTAAAGAGCTACACTTTTGTAAATTTTTAGTTCAATTGGTCAAACCGTTTAAGCGCAAAAACATACTTTGTTGAATTGAAAAATTTTACTGAGACCTGGTGCCTAAACGGGTTAATGGATCGTAACCAAATCATCTCAGTGGACTTCTGTGCTAAAGAACTTCTGTGGTTCTGTTTATTCAATTTAACTAAATGTAATAAAAAATAGAATATTAGAAATGTAATTAAAAATAGAATATCTGTAAATGCATTGTAATAAGTTAACTATATTGATTAAATTATATTAACGCAAAAACAAAAGTTAATAATATTTTTTTTCATAAAGCCAATACAACACTCCGGGAAACGCCAGGTACTTTGCTACTTTAAATATAAATCTCGAAGGGTCTTAGATTCAAACCTCCGTCAATTCATATAAATAAAAAATATGTAGTAATTTATCCTTGAATTTTTTAAACCGTAAGTTTGTGGAACATCTTAATTAGATTTTTAGTAAAAATTTTTTTTGTTTATACTTTTTGTCCACAAAATAATTTTATTAATATTTTATTTTTTTTATAAGTCTTAAAATATTATATTTATTTATTATAAAGCCTATGTATATTTCGGCATCACTGCCATCATCAGGGCGAATACAATTTAATACTAAACATGAATAATTTTCCTATTTTTATCCCCGTACGATAGATTGGGTATAATAAAATTACTCCTCCGTTTGTAACACCTCGAAATAAGCGAGCTAGATATACCTTCAAAGGTATGGATTGGATCAGAAAAAAATTCTAAGACGTTTGAGCCATGTCCGTCGGTCCGTCAGCACGCTAACTCAAAAACTAAGAAACCTAGAATCTTGAAATTTACACAAAATATTCTGGGAGTAATTTGTAGGTTCTCTGTTTTTTTTGGTTGAGTTTAGACCAAAACTTAGGGTAGCCCTCGAATACCTAACTTTTAGATCCCTACATTTTTTTTTAAATAGAGCTATGAAATTGAAACTGCTTGAAACTGAAACTGAAACTCTAACTGCTGATAGATCTCACAAAAATATTAATTTTATTTTTAAGAACTTTTTTTTGTAGCCCCACCCGTTACGGAGCTACAGCTCCCCAAAGGTTCAAAAAAGCTCTATATTTAAATTGTTATAGCACAAGTTGTATAAGGTATATCTTCATTTTGAAAACGCCAAACGATTACTACTTTTATTAGCTTTAAAAGTATATATACAATAAATATATATTTGTGGCATACGGTGTCTTAATTTACCGTTGTGCGAAACTCAAATTTTGCAAAATCCTTTAACCTTTCTATCTTCTAAACGGTTTAAGTTGGAAACTTGAAATTTTGACAGAAGTTAGATCTTTGAAAATAAGTATGAGTCATTTCAGAAATTTTTGTATCACCCCTCGTTTAGGAGCTGTAAGGGGTCAAAAACTGAAAATTTCCTATTTTTAAACACCTGTAACTTGAACACCTCTTAAAATTTTTTTGATGTAATACACAAAAATTAAAGCTTCAACATTATACTCTTATTTTTGTTAACAACTTTTTTAATAATATAGGGTTACTTTATAATTGACGAAAGTGTTACTTGATTTTTTCAAATTTTCTAACAAATTTCTTTAACGAATTTTTTGTATTTTGTTTTACTCGATAATTTGAAATTGTTGAGGATATAATGCGTAGTACAAAAAAATGTAAATAAATAAACAACATAACGGTTGCTTGAAGAATTTTTATTTATATGATATTGATATATATACATAATTATATAATATCATGTTTATTTACATATCGTATATGTCACTAGTGAATGAATGATAAGAGTATATATGTATATTATATAGCGCCGTATTTACATACATATATGTAGTTTATTGTACTTGTAAGAAATTATTCTGTCAATGGAATATTTAAATATAATATAATATAATATAATATTTAAAATTATATTTATTATTTTGTACTAAGTAAATTTAATATACATTTGCCGCTTAGTATTAAATGGTACTATAGAATATCTGAAAAAGTTTTGGATTGATAATCGTTATGTGGAAGGTTAGAATCTGCTTTAGAAGAATGTACATATAAATATATAGTTTGAATATATGTACAACCCATAAGTTCTAGAAATTATAAAATTCACCCAAATTATTTTAAAATACTAAAATATTAAAAAAATAATATTGTAAGCAGAGTGGCTGTGAACATACTAACGGTTCGTACGGGTATCTAAGAGTTGACAAAGGCAACTGTATTCTTCCTCGTTTTTTTTTAATATTACATTTATACCTACTAATTAATTACAATTCTAAACAAATATTTAACATAGTTGAATTTCGCAATTCTAATTGTTCGTTTAAAATAGATAATTCATAGTGAACTGACTTATAGATTACATGCCATAGAGTTTGATAACTTACAAGAAAAAATCTTCGAACAAAGCACGAGAGAAATCAATCAACATCTTCACTTCTTACAGAAAAAGCTTTTCTCTCTAACAAAGGAAAAAACGAAATCAAACTCAACAGAAAATGCAAGTGTTATTCAAAACTTTTACCCTAGAATTAAAACTTTCACTAATACATGTTTCACGAAAGCAGAACTTAATATTATGGAATATGGATTAAAATATTGCCCGCTAACTATTAAAAATAAAAATGACTATATCGATCTTGCCTTAGACACAGAAATAGCTTTAACGAAAGAAGACAACATATTAAAATCTGTATGCGCTAGTGCTATTAGAAGAGAAAGTGCAACTTTTAATTATAATAACAAGAAAAATGAAAAAGCGGTACTCATATCTATTAATAAAAAAAATAAAACAAAATGATTTAATAGTTAGTAAAGCGGATAAAGGCAATAAATTAACAATAATGAATAAAGATGATTATGATGCAAAAATGTATGAAGTTATAAAAGAATGTTTACCTACAAAATGTAAAACTGATCCTACTAAAAAATTCCAGAACGATGTTAAAAATTGTATTAAAGATTGTAATACAATTTTTGAACATAAACATGGATATAAACACATAAATATGAATCCAAAGGCATTTTACATTAAAGGTTTACCTAAGCTACACAAGTCGGAAAATATTAATGAAATTCCACTTAGACCAGTAGTTCCATACAATAGTGCACAAGCTTATAAATTATGTAAAGCTTTTAACGAAATATTTCTAAAAGAAACAAAATTTAAACCACACACAATAAAATATAGCGTTGATTTATGCAACCAAATAAAAAATCTTGATATACCAGCTAATGCAATTTTAATATCGTTAGATGTAAAAAGCTTATTCACTTCCATATCAATTAATGAATTAAAAGCAATAGTATATAGCATAATAAATACAACAGTCAACGACAAAAATATTAAAAGAGAACTTAAAGTAACATTCAATTTATGTGTGGACCAAAATTATTTTAAATTCGAAAACAAATTTTACAAAATGCTAAAAGGCTGTCCAATGGGTTCACCAATTTCACCTCTACTAGCTGACATATTTATGGATCATTTAGAGAAGAAAATATTTAGAAGAAACTGCCCATATACCTGCCCATAGATGCCCATAGCTGCCCATAGCTGCCCATATATAGGTTTTTACTATCGTTATGTGGATGATATTTTATGCTTATGGAAAGGGGATGAAGAGAACCTGAACAACTTTTTAATATGGATTAATAGTATTAATAAAAATATACAATTCACATCAGAATATATCGTAATAATGTATATCGTAATAATGTATATCGTATAATTAATAGCAGTAATAATAATTATAACAATAATAATAATAGTAATAATAATAATTTTAATAATATAAATAATAATAATATAAATAATAATATAGCAAAATAGCGCTGTATAGCAAAATAGTAATAATAATAGACACATTCATTGTTTCTCCCCAACTCCCAATCCAATGTTTCTGTATCCATTTCCTATCCTTTCCTATCCCTACTCCCTAGCTAAAATACTACTTTCGCAGGTAAGGGTTTCATCCCATTTTATTGGCTAAAGGCGGACGTGGGTTTAGTCAGTAAGAATCTTACACTACCAAGGGGAAATGAATGCAATATAATGATAATAAGTAATTATATATACAAAATAACTTAACAGTCAACCACGAATTATTAGTGACGAGTCTACACCAATATTTTGTGTTTTGCAGTAATAATTTATTAGTAACAGAAAAGTTTTATGAAACAAAAAATGATTACTCCATATTTATTAGTACTAACAATTATTAGTTTATAAGTATAGTTTATTAGTATTTTTTGAAATAGGACCCTGCACTCTACCGTACAAATACATGCTCTAAGTTATTGGAATTACTTTTAAGTGAAAATAAATTAAAACTCTCATTGGGTTTACAATACAAATTCCACCACAATGCAAAGCAACCGTAAACTACAATGCAATGCATACAATAATTCTTTTGATTAAAATAAATGATTTCAAATGGGTAGTTTATTCTGAAATTTATGATGAAGTAAATTCGGCTTTAGTACCGTTTCCTAAATATGTTTTGGAAAGCAAATCATAAGAATTAGTAAATTGGAAAGTATAAATAGTTTTAAAGAAAGTATAGCTAATAAGTACTCCAAAAAAAAAAAAAAGTATAACTAATATAATTAATTTAAAGTTTTAAAGATTTATGTTTAAATAGAATATACAAATAAAGTAAAATTAATAAATATCAATAAAATTAATAATAAATTAATATTAAAATTAAAATATATTAAATAAAATAAAATAATATATATTTATTACTAAACAGTGAAAAATAAGAAAAAACAAGGTAGAATGTAAACCAACGGTTTTTAAAAGCGCACATTTTAAAAACACACTACAAACTGTTTAGAATTGTGTCTTGCACAAATATTTGAAAAACATCTTTTTTGAAATTTTGAGGCGCTGTAAGTCTGGAACCCTATATATGTAAAACTGTTAGCACACGTAACAATATATTACTAGAGCTTTAATTTTTATGTCTTGCCGAGGAAAAATTTGTACATGTGCTTTAAGTTACAGGTGCCTAAAAATACCAAATTTTAAATTGTACAGCCCTAATACCTCTTAAACAGGTGGCGGTGCAAAAACAAATTTCTAAGGAAACCTATACTAATTCTAAAAGTTCTTTCTTGTCTCAAAATTTCAGATTCCTATCTAAAGGCGTGCCGGAGTTATGGAAAAAGAAATTTAATGCAAAATATGGTTTTCACATAACGGTAAATTTAAATAGTAAATTACAAAATATTGCATAATTTTGATATTGCTTTATGTAGATAATAAAATTTCCGGGTTTCTGGCGATTTTAGATTGCAAAACTATTACGCAAAGCCTGAGGTATATACTTCTGAAAATGGGCTTTTTGCGATTTTAAAGAGCTGTAACTCTGGAACCCTATATAACTAAAATAAACCTTTAACACACGTTAAAATATATTATTGTAGCTTTAATTTTTATATTTTTCCGAACTAAAATGTGTACAGGTACCTAAGTTATAGATGTTTAAAAATAGCAAATTTTCCATTTTTGAGCCCTAATAAAAAAGGGGGTGGCCCAAAAAAATTTTCTGAGCAAACTTATACTAATTCTAAAAGTTTTTTCTTGCCTCAAAATTTCAAGCCTCTATCTAAAACTGTGCCGGAGTTATGAAAGTAGAAAAATCATGCAAAATTTGGTTTTCACATAACGGTAAATTTAAATACTAAATTTAAGAAAATTGTATAGTTTTGATATTAATTTACAAAGCTAAAAAAATACCTGTCGAATGACGTTTTCCGATTTAAAAAATCTTAAGCATAACATAAGATATATGCATTTAAAAATAGGGATTTTTCAAAGTTTGAGGGGCTGTAGCTCCGTAATGGGAGGGGCTACATGAAAAAGTTGTTTCACAAAATTATTTTTTTCATGAGACCTACCCATGGTTAAAATTTTTTTTTCTCAATCTTTAACGGTGTAGAAGTTTTGTAAACAGACGGACGGACGGACGTACGGACAAAGTGAAAATAATAAGCAAATTTTCTCAAAAATTTTTTGGAAATGTGCTAAAAATAAATGCTCCACAACCCACTAGTATCCACTGTGTAGTGTAAATTTTTTTGTAATTTATACAATGTAATAAACAACAAAATAAAAGAATAAATTTTAAGTATTGTATAAGTTAATATTGTAAACTATGAATAATTTTGGAATTTTATTAAATAAAAATAAATAAATAAAAATCAGTAAAAATATTAGTAAAAATATTTATTGAAGGTAATAAAAATAATAGTAGAAAAGGCAAGTTTTTAATAATATTTTTGATGTAGTGAATGAGGAATTAGTTAGTTTAATATAAATTTGATATCAATAATTATCTATTATTTTTATATGGATCTACAAGATGAAGGTAAGTTATTATGATTTTTGTATTAAACTTTTCTTTCGAATGTAATTCTTTATCATTATTACTAGGCATTTGCGAAACTGATTCAGATCCTTGTGCGACAAATGGAGATGAACAATAACAGCCATCAGATGAAGACTTCTCATCACCATAAGGGCATGAACAAGATGAGAAAAATCCTCATTTAATTCCTAACAAGACGAGAAAACAAAAGAGAAATATCAATTATTGTAAAAGAAATGTACAGAAAATACTAAGAACAGAAGGAAAAGTATATGTGAGACATAAAGGTTTAATAAATCCCAGTAAAAGTTTAATTGTTTTTAATAATTCTTGTCGTTACAAATGCAACGAATACATTTTTGAACCCGACCGGAAAATCTATTTCACAAATTCTATAAAGTTCCCAGTTATGATTTGCAAAATTCATACTTACCTTCTTGTTTTCGAACGGTAGCAATAAAAATAAGAAATAGTGGGAGCCAGAGGAAGAGTTTAACACAAGTAGTAATTCTTAAACAAACGTATCTACAATGAATTTTTTAAATAATATTTAAATATTTAAAAAGTAAAATATTGAAAAAATGGACATTAATTGTCTAAGGTCATTTAAGTGGAAAAGTATTGTTATAAAGTGTTTCTGAAAATAGATGTGAAATAAAGATAACTAATTTTTTTGAATAAAATACAAAACAAAATACATTTTTTCCATAGTCCGTACTATTTTTTTTTATTATTTAATTCAATCTTCATTGGAAATTCATATAACTTATAGCATCTAAAAAAATTTTTGTTATATTAATAAAATTAATTAATTAATTAATTTATATTACTTAATGACTATGTTTGTATTACATTAAAAATTTTGCGTATCTTGTTTGTCTAGTGCTTTCATTAAGTCTAAATTGTTTGATAGAGATTCAATAACAATGTTTTCATTCAAAATGTCAAAAGTAAAACCTGACGAAAATAATTATCTACATGATGAGAAAGTAAGCATATTTAAAGAATTAAGTCTTGCAGTATAGCTTGAAAGATTAATAAAATCAAAAGGATTATATTGATCTCTTAATATAAGAAATTTTTAATAAGAAATTTTTATAAGAAATAAAATCTCAAATCAAAAGAAATTTTTTCAAATTCAATTCTGTCGGAATGAACTTGAAAGGCTGAATTCCATACAATACTCTAGAGTAAATCGGACCAAGGAACAATTCAGAATTTCCAAAGCGGCAAGATGTTGTTACCGATTCTAAACTTTTTAATAACTTTGTAACTATTTAGTAACAGATGTTACTTATTTGTTTCGTAACTGAAACCAATACATCAGGAAACCGATTGGTAACAGCTACTAAAAATAAAAAAAAGTTACTTAAATATTACCAAACGGATTCTTTTAAGTGTATCAAAAATGATTGGGAGCCAGAGGTAGAGACATACACAAGTAATTGTTAAATAAACTTGTATGCAAAGAATACTTTCGGAAAACATTTGACATTACTAACAGTCGTTTTACTACTGTTTGTAAGAAAACTGAAAACATGGATATATGTCAAACTGATATGTTTCACAACAGTAAAGTAGCTCAGTTTTGCCCGGATTGATGCAGAGGCCACATCCATTGGCCCATCCACTAACCCTTCTTAAAGCTCTTTCCATAATTACACTAATTACGTCAAGAAACTTTCCAGACACTAATACTGCTAGATCATCTGCGTAGGCAATGGCTTTGATCCCCTCATCTTGAAGTTCTTTCAGTACTCCATTCATTACTAGAAGCCACAGTAGTGGTGATACCCCGCCTTGGGATGTGCCTCTACTTACTCTTCTAATAATTTTATGGTTACCAATATCCGATTGGATCTCTCTTGATTGCAACATATTAACAATCCACTGACTAAGGATAGTTTCTGCCCCTAGTTCTTCCAGTGAATTCTGGAAGTCTTAAAAGGTAGCTAATGTATATTCCTTATACTGAATCGATTGTTCCATGTCTCGCACTAGTTTACTCAGTGCAGTCTCTGTTGACTTGTCCTTACAATAGGAATGTATGTACTTACATAGCGGAGTACTCTCTAGTACTCTTCTAAGCTCTAACTCGAGTGTTCGTTTGAGGGTATGATAGACTGATCGGTCTAAAATCTTTAGCGGTTTCGTGCCCCCTTTTACCAGCTTTTGGTATAAAGATCACATTCACCCGCCTTCATTGCAGGGGAATATGACCAAAAGTGAGGCTGCTTCTGAACAGCTTAGTAATTAATGGAACTACAAGCCCCTTCATTTCTGGCAGCATTTTGGGGCAGCATTACGGCTTTGTATGGAGCGAAGTTATCAATTGCCTAGGCAACCTTTCCCTCCGTTATAACTGAGTTAACCCATTTGTCAGGGCCACTTCGGACTACAGTGTCAACCGCTTGGTCAATCACATTAGCGTCCTAAATGCACCCTAGAAAATGAGTAGACATTAAAAGATCTAGGGTTTCCTTGACTCTAGGGATTCACAATAATCCTTCTATAATTGGTTTTTAGCCAGTCGGATTGCTCTCTTATATTCCCTAAGTTGGTCCTTATTGAGTTGCCATTTATTCTGCCTGTATATGATATTGTAGGTTTCCCTAGTCTCCTTTCTGAAGTTACTTAAGTTCTCATTCCACCAGGCCGAGTATGTCTTTTTGCTACGCTTAATAGGACTTGCCACTTTGAATGAGACCTTCATGGCCCTTGTAAACATGTCAGTTCTCTTTTCTAACTCGTTTTCAGTTGCGAAATCTGAGTTAGCTATTACCAAAAGTTTTTTTCTAGCTACTTTTCTGAATTTTCTCCAGTCGGTAGCCCTGCGGTTTCTGTAGGGTTTGGGATTTCCAGGCTTAATATTGATATTGAAGAGAATCCAATTGTGTTAGAAAAAGACCTTTTCTCGGATACTCTCCATTTCTCTATATTTAGGGTTTCGTCATTACTAATACATGTAATATTTAACACATCTGCCCAACCTGGAAAACTATCCGAGCTTGGAAATATGAAAGTGGGGTTAGTGCCCCTATTGCATGTATTTAGGTTGCTATTTAAAATAAAATCAAATAATGACTCACCTCGTTCATTCGTTTTCGAGCTACCCCATAGGGTATGCCGTACATTAGCTCACAGCCTGCGATCAATTTACCACCTGTGGCAACTACCAACTGCCGGAACCGAAACGGTGGAGCAGGTTCGTCATGTGGCATGTACAAGGAACTTATATACACGCTCACATTGTTCCGCATCTCCAGTTTGACAATGGTAAAATCTTCATAACTAAAATTAGAACAGAGATGTGAACTTATATGTCTATAGGCTATATCTAAGGGCTATATCTAAGTCTTCCTCACCTAGGAGAACTAGCAGATTATCCAAGGCGCACTTCGAGTGCGATCCGCACCACCCGCATCGCTTACTTCATAATGAGCTGCTGTAGACTCCTTGTCTATTGCCAAGTCTCCCAGCAGCCCACTTGCTTCGTCCAGGTCGTCTATGTCTGGACTCCCTGGCCTGAATATTTTTAGTTTAGTATGCCGTATAACAAACCTCAGCTTGTTTTCCAGCTTCTCCAGAGGACCCAGACTTTCCTCACTGATAAGAAGGAGAAACGATATACTGTTTAAAAGATCGAGGATCTTTTCCCCGCTTATCTCCATCCTAGGCAACCAGATACGGGCTCTAAGTTTCCTAGGGATTTCGCTAGCTGGGATAATTTCAATTTTGGCTTCCTCCCAAGCATTGTCAATCTTAACAATGCTTTTACTAAAGAAATCCAAGGAGAACTGATCCTCGCATCTGATTATCCTGTAGCCCCTGACTACGTCCTGTAGCCCCTGAACTCATTGACGATCTCGGAAAGTTTCGCCTCAAGCTTGATCCACAGATCATTGGAACCATTCTTGTTACTGGATCTCTCGTTGACAACTGCAACACATCATCTTCAGAAGATGAGTAGATGTTCGTTTGTTTTTTAATTATTTTTTTCATTTTTGTTCCCACGAGTTTGGCTAGAAAGGTCGGTCGACATATGCAGAGCTCCCATACATATGCAAGGCTACTTAAAATCACCAAGCAGACCGTTAGCGATACCACCTTTATACACATGGTACCATTCAGCCTTCGGTATTATAGAACGAAACATTTCCAAAATTTATATTTTTAAAATATAAAATAGGCTTTCCACGCATAATAATCGATATTGATAAGTATTTTGTATCTAAGTAACCAAACAATTTTATAAAAGGATAAAAACAATAAGGTGGAAAAAATTTTTAATTTATTTAAATTAAAAATAAAAACCAAAAAATAATATTTTTTTTAATGTTTTATTATTTTAACTTTAAACTTAGTTTTTACGGATATTTTCAATTTGTCCTATTACCTCACAGAAGATTTTCTGAAATTTTCTTATAAGTAGTAAGACTTGTTGAAGTTTAAAACTAGGATTTGTCTAAGCATATCAATACTACTTGTTTACTGAAGAGTTTCGGTAGTATTGTAGAACGAAACATTTCCTAAATTTAATTTTTTAAAATATAAAATAGCCTTTCCAGGCATAATAATGGATACCATGTTGATACGTATTTTGCATCTAAGTAACCAAATAATTTCAAATGAACACTCATTTGATAAAAGGGTAAAAACAATAAGGTGGAACAAATTTTTAATTTATTTAAATTAAAATAAAACCAAAATATAATAAAAACAAGTAAATGTAACAGTAAATCGATGTAACCGACTTATTTATACCCTACACCTAAAAAATTCAAATTAAATTAAAAATCCATAAATTATTTTAGTTATGCATTTAATATAAGCTAAAAAAATAAATGCCTTTACAACTTTTGCACAAAATTTCAGGTTTCTATCTTTATTAAATTCGAAGATATGCTTGTTAGGTCTTGGGAAGAGTGTGAAGGCACCCGGCCCACCTCCCCAAGTCATCTCAAATTTTAGAGACATTAACAGAACAGGGTAGAATACTCTTATATCAAATTTCAAGTTTTTATATCTATTAATTTCGAAGATATGCTTGTCCGGACTTGGGAGTTCTATGGGAGATACCCGAACAACCATTCCAATTCATCTGAAATTTACGCAAATCAGGGATTCAGGAAAACACATCCTCGTACAAAATTTTAAGTTTCTAACTTTATTAATTTCGAAGATATGCGTATTCGGTTTTGGAAGTTGTATGGAAGGTACCCGAACCCATGGACCAATTTTGTCCAGATTCGAACTTAGCCTTCCTTTGGTAATTAGTAACCTACTATATAAATTTCATCAAGATAGGTTCACTAGTTTTTGAGTTATCATGCAAACGGACTGACGGACGGACATCGCTAAATCAACTCAGGAGGTGATCCTTATTCAGAATATATATACATGTCCATATCTAACTCGCTTCCTATTGGTGGTTAAAAACACCATACCAAAGTTAATATATCCAATACTAAACTTAATGTGTAGGGTATAAAAAAGTTAATATTTTAACTTTAAACTTTTTTTTTACGGGTATTTTCAACTTGTCTTATTACCTCACAGAAGATTTTCTCTTGTATTCCCTAAGTTGGTCCTTATTGAGTTGCCATTTATTCTGCCTGTATATGATATTGTAAGTTTCCCTAGTCTCCTTTCTGAAGTTACTTAAGTTCTCATTCCACCAGGCCGAGTATGTCTTTTTGCTACGCTTAATATGACTTGCCACTTTGAATGAGACCTTCATGGCCCTTGTAAACATGTCAGTTCTCTTTTCTAACTCGTTTTCAGTTGCGAAATCTGAGTTAGCTATTACCAAAAGTTTACCAAATTTTCTCCAGTCGGTAGCCCTGCGGTTTCTGTAGGGTTTGGGATTTCCAGGCTTAATATTGATATTGAAGAGAATCCAATTGTGTTAGAAAAAGACCTTTTCTCGGATACTCTCCATTTCTCTATATTTAGGGTTTCGTCATTACTAATACATGTAATATTTAACACATCTGCCCAACCTGGAAAACTATCCGAGCTTGGAAATATGAAAGTGGGGTTAGTGCCCCTATTGCATGTATTTAGGTTGCTATTTAAAATAAAATCAAATAATGACTCACCTCGTTCATTCGTTTTCGAGCTACCCCATAGGGTATGCCGTACATTAGCTCACAGCCTGCGATCAATTTACCACCTGTGGCAACTACCAACTGCCGGAACCGAAACGGTGGAGCAGGTTCGTCATGTGGCATGTACAAGGAACTTATATACACGCTCACATTGTTCCGCATCTCCAGTTTGACAATGGTAAAATCTTCATAACTAAAATTAGAACAGAGATGTGAACTTATATGTCTATAGGCTATATCTAAGGGCTATATCTAAGTCTTCCTCACCTAGGAGAACTAGCAGATTATCCAAGGCGCACTTCGAGTGCGATCCGCACCACCCGCATCGCTTACTTCATAATGAGCTGCTGTAGACTCCTTGTCTATTGCCAAGTCTCCCAGCAGCCCACTTGCTTCGTCCAGGTCGTCTATGTCTGGACTCCCTGGCCTGAATATTTTTAGTTTAGTATGCCGTATAACAAACCTCAGCTTGTTTTCCAGCTTCTCCAGAGGACCCAGACTTTCCTCACTGATAAGAAGGAGAAACGATATACTGTTTAAAAGATCGAGGATCTTTTCCCCGCTTATCTCCATCCTAGGCAACCAGATACGGGCTCTAAGTTTCCTAGGGATTTCGCTAGCTGGGATAATTTCAATTTTGGCTTCCTCCCAAGCATTGTCAATCTTAACAATGCTTTTACTAAAGAAATCCAAGGAGAACTGATCCTCGCATCTGATTATCCTGTAGCCCCTGACTACGTCCTGTAGCCCCTGAACTCATTGACGATCTCGGAAAGTTTCGCCTCAAGCTTGATCCACAGATCATTGGAACCATTCTTGTTACTGGATCTCTCGTTGACAACTGCAACACATAAACTGTCTTTTACAATATCATTGTAATTTTTATGTGCTACAGTTTTCGAACTGCTATGTAGATTCATCCTAGGCACCTTAGTTCTTTCTGCGGCAAGACTGTAACCTAAAGGAATATTCCTTTTAAATGAATCTTTTTCGAAATTGTGCGATTCATACAGTCGCACAATCTCGCTATATGTCTTCTTGTCTTCTGGATCTCTTTCGTGAACAATACCTTTGGCTTCGTTCCGGGCTATCTTGCCCAATATGAACTTAGCTTTTTAGTACTGTTTCTTCAAAGCCAACCCAGAGCTAGACTTCTTTTTAGTGATGGAAATACTATGAATGGTATTTCCACTACTATTTGAACCTGATGGCTTTGAAGCACTATGACAGGTGCTTCCTCCACCAACAGGCACTAAAACTTTTGCAGGACCTTGTCTGAATCCTGGCTTCGCTGCTGAAAGGGTACTCTGGCTGGTACCGATAATAGTCTCCTGACTGAAGACAAGTGACTCATCTTCAGAAGATGAGTAGATGTTCGTTTGTTTTTTAATTATTTTTTTCATTTTTGTTCCCACGAGTTTGGCTAGAAAGGTCGGTCGACATATGCAGAGCTCCCATACATATGCAAGGCTACTTAAAATCACCAAGCAGACCGTTAGCGATACCACCTTTATACACATGGTACCATTCAGCCTTCGGTATTATAGAACGAAACATTTCCAAAATTTATATTTTTAAAATATAAAATAGGCTTTCCACGCATAATAATCGATATTGATAAGTATTTTGTATCTAAGTAGCCAAACAATTTTATAAAAGGATAAAAACAATAAGGTGGAAAAAATTTTTAATTTATTTAAATTAAAAATAAAAACCAAAAAATAATATTTTTTTTAATGTTTTATTATTTTAACTTTAAACTTAGTTTTTACGGATATTTTCAATTTGTCCTATTACCTCACAGAAGATTTTCTGAAATTTTCTTATAAGTAGTAAGACTTGTTGAAGTTTAAAACTAGGATTTGTCTAAGCATATCAATACTACTTGTTTACTGAAGAGTTTCGGTAGTATTGTAGAACGAAACATTTCTTAAATTTAATTTTTTAAAATATAAAATAGCCTTTCCAGGCATAATAATGGATACCATGTTGATACGTATTTTGCATCTAAGTAACCAAATAATTTCAAATGAACACTCATTTGATAAAAGGGTAAAAACAATAAGGTGGAACAAATTTTTAATTTATTTAAATTAAAATAAAACCAAAATATAATAAAAACAAGTAAATGTAACAGTAAATCGATGTAACCGACTTATTTATACCCTACACCTAAAAAATTCAAATTAAATTAAAAATCCATAAATTATTTTAGTTATGCATTTAATATAAGCTAAAAAAATAAATGCCTTTACAACTTTTGCACAAAATTTCAGGTTTCTATCTTTATTAAATTCGAAGATATGCTTGTTAGGTCTTGGGAAGAGTGTGAAGGCACCCGGCCCACCTCCCCAAGTCATCGCAAATTTTAGAGACATTAACAGAACAGGGTAGAATACTCTTATATCAAATTTCAAGTTTTTATATCTATTAATTTCGAAGATATGCTTGTCCGGACTTGGGAGTTCTATGGGAGATACCCGAACAACCATTCCAATTCATCTGAAATTTACGCAAATCAGGGATTCAGGAAAACACATCCTCGTACAAAATTTTAAGTTTCTATCTTTATTAATTTCGAAGATATGCGTATTCGGTTTTGGAAGTTGTATAGAAGGTACCCGAACCCATGGACCAATTTTGTCCAGATTCGAACTTAGCCTTCCTTTGGTAATTAGTAACCTACTATATAAATTTCATCAAGATAGGTTCACTAGTTTTTGAGTTATCATGCAAACGGACTGACGGACGGACATCGCTAAATCAACTCAGGAGGTGATCCTTATTCAGAATATATATACATGTCCATATCTAACTCGCTTCCTATTGGTGGTTAAAAACACCATACCAAAGTTAATATATCCAATACTAAACTTAATGTGTAGGGTATAAAAAAGTTAATATTTTAACTTTAAACTTTTTTTTTACGGGTATTTTCAACTTGTCTTATTACCTCACAGAAGATTTTCTGAAATTTTCTTATAAGTAGTAAGACTTGTTGAAGTTTAAAATTAGGATTTGTCTAAGTATATCAATACTACTTGCTTACTGAAGAGTTTCGGTAGTATTGTAGAACGAAACATTTCTTAAATTTATATTTTTAAAATATAAAATAGCCTTTCGAAATTCCAGGCATAATAATGGATACTATGTTGATACGTATTTCGTATCTAAGTAACCAAACAATTTCAAATGAACTCTCATTTGATACACGGATAAAAACAATAAGGTGGGAAAAATTTTTAATTTATTTAAATTAAAAATTAAAACCAAAAAATAATAAAAAACAAATAAAACATTTTTAAATCCTGACTGCAGACCAGTAACTCATCTTCAAAAGATGAGTTGATGTTTGTTTGTTTTTTAATTATTTTTTTAATTTTTGTTCCCACGAGTTTTGCGAGAAAGGACGGTCGACATATGCAGAGCTCCCGTACATATGCAAGGCCACTTACAATGGGGTGGCGCCTGGTGCCCCAAGGAGACCGTTAGCGATACCATCTTTATACACTTGGTACTATTCAGCCCCGGCACGGTTTACTTTTACACCTTGGCTTGAGTGTACACCTATAATCAGCCGATTATTTGTCTCCAAAAACAACATCTAGTTTGAGGGTGGCAGGTATCGTTGCCGGGGTACACCGCTTGGAGGAGTATAGGTGATTAACTGTACCCAAAAGGAGATTAATTTAGAAATAAAAATAAATAAATATAAGTTACAATAAAAATAAAATAAAAAATAAAATATTTTAAAATTGAAAATATAAATTTAGGAAATGTTTCGTTCTATAATACTACCGTAACTCTTCAGTAAGCAAATAGTATTGATATGCTTAGACAAATCCTGTTCCAGAATCACAAGCAACATCAGCCTAAAATGAAATAAAAAAAAACACCAAGAGCTTTATTCATTTAAGCATTTTATAAAGTTATACTTGGTCCTTCCGCATTTCAGCATCAGCATCATTCCAACATCAGCCTAAAATGAAATATAAAAAAAACGCACAAAGAACTTTATTCTTTTTAGCATTTTGTAAAGTTATACTTGGTCCTTCGAGCCGGATGAATAGAGATTGTTGGTTGAAATAATGCAGATTGTTGGTTGAATCAATGCAGATTGTTGGTTGAATTGTAGGTTAAAAAAAAAAAAAAAAAAGTGTGTAATTCTATTTACACGGTCTAAAATCTTTAGCGGTTTCGTGCCCCCTTTTACCAGCTTTTACCCCCTTTTAAAGATCTAGGGTTTCCTTGACTCTAGGGATTCACAATAATCCTTCTATAATTGGTTTTTAGCCAGTCGGATTGCTCTCTTATATTCCCTAAGTTGGTCCTTATTGAGTTGCCATTTATTCTGCCTGTATATGATATTGTAGGTTTCCCTAGTCTCCTTTCTGAAGTTACTTAAGTTCTCATTCCACCAGGCCGAGTATGTCTTTTTGCTACGCTTAATAGGACTTGCCACTTTGAATGAGACCTTCATGGCCCTTGTAAACATGTCAGTTCTCTTTTCTAACTCGTTTTCAGTTGCGAAATCTGAGTTAGCTATTACCAAAAGTTTTTTTCTAGCTACTTTTCTGAATTTTCTCCAGTCGGTAGCCCTGCGGTTTCTGTAGGGTTTGGGATTTCCAGGCTTAATATTGATATTGAATAGAATCCAATTGTGTTAGAAAAAGACCTTTTCTCGGATACTCTCCATTTCTCTATATTTAGGGTTTCGTCATTACTAATACATGTAATATTTAACACATCTGCCCAACCTGGAAAACTATCCGAGCTTGGAAATATGAAAGTGGGGTTAGTGCCCCTATTGCATGTATTTAGGTTGCTATTTAAAATAAAATCAAATAATGACTCACCTCGTTCATTCGTTTTCGAGCTACCCCATAGGGTATGCCGTACATTAGCTCACAGCCTGCGATCAATTTACCACCTGTGGCAACTACCAACTGCCGGAACCGAAACGGTGGAGCAGGTTCGTCATGTGGCATGTACAAGGAACTTATATACACGCTCACATTGTTCCGCATCTCCAGTTTGACAATGGTAAAATCTTCATAACTAAAATTAGAACAGAGATGTGAACTTATATGTCTATAGGCTATATCTAAGGGCTATATCTAAGTCTTCCTCACCTAGGAGAACTAGCAGATTATCCAAGGCGCACTTCGAGTGCGATCCGCACCACCCGCATCGCTTACTTCATAATGAGCTGCTGTAGACTCCTTGTCTATTGCCAAGTCTCCCAGCAGCCCACTTGCTTCGTCCAGGTCGTCTATGTCTGGACTCCCTGGCCTGAATATTTTTAGTTTAGTATGCCGTATAACAAACCTCAGCTTGTTTTCCAGCTTCTCCAGAGGACCCAGACTTTCCTCACTGATAAGAAGGAGAAACGATATACTGTTTAAAAGATCGAGGATCTTTTCCCCGCTTATCTCCATCCTAGGCAACCAGATACGGGCTCTAAGTTTCCTAGTGTAATTTTTTTTATTAAAATACAAAAAAAAAAGGAGAAAATTTAAGTATATATGCAAGTACATAATTTTTAAACTTATTAAAATTTATAATACTATAGTTTTACATTTATATAACGTTAGTTGAAAAATAAAATAAATTTTGGAATAATAAAAAATTTGCCCGCTAACTATAATAAATAAAAAACTAATTGTAAAATAAAGCATTTATTGTCTTTTTAATTAATTAAAATAAAATTTATATAAAAAAAAAAATAAAAAAGAGAATCGAAGGTTTGGTTAGGCAGCAAGGAGAAATTCGTAATTCTTTAATTAGATTCGAGACTAATTACAAAAAGGATTCGAAATCGCGTAAAACAAAAATTTATTTTAAAAACAAATTAGACCAGTTAGAGGTCAACTGGCAGAAGTTCAAATCAAATCACGAGACAATAATTCTTGATGCAGATGAAGCCTGTGCAGAATATTTTAATAAACAAGTCTTTGGTGAAGTTGAAGATTTTGTATTTGACTTCAGAAATACGTTAGAAGAAGACTGCATTCATTGAAAAAAACCGAGTGATATTAGTGAACAAGAAGAAGAGAAAGCTACTGGAGAGGGACAAGTAAATTTGCCAAAAATAAATGCACCAAAATTTGCTGGAGAGTACAATCTTTGGACCTCATTTCATGACCTATATACAACGTTAATTCACAACAACAAATCAAATTCGAAAGTCCAAAAATTACATTATCTTAAAACTAGTGTTATAGGTGAAGCTGCCCAAGTAATAAGACATTTCAACATAACAGAAAATAATTACGATCCAGCTTTGGATGCATTAAAAAACCGGTATGATAATAAAAGAGTCCTTATCAAAACATAACTGAAGATTTTGTTTTCACAACCATATAATTCTACTGATACAGCAATATTAGAAAATTTATCGACACTACAAATGAGAGTAGACAAGCTTTGAACAATTTAGCAGTAAACACAAAGAATTGGGACATAATCTTCACTTATGTGATAAGCGAACGTTTACCTTTAGAAACCAAAAAACTTTGGGAAAGAGAAACAGGTGGTACGAAAAATTTTCCCACTTACGAAAAATTAATAACATTTTTAGAAGGACAATTTAGAGCGTTAGAGGCGTTAAACATAAAAGAACAGTTCAAACCGTCAACATCCAAGGGAGCTTTCCAGATAAGCACAAGCTATGGTTGCCAAATGTGTGCAGGAGCACATTCCATCAGGCAATGTTCACAATTTATTAGTTTGAACCACGAGCAGAAAAGAAAAGCTGTAATCGATAAAAAGCTGTGTTCAAATTCTTTGTCAAACGGGCATATAGCTACAAGTCCAAGCCGTTCGTCGTGTTTCAAATGTAAGCATCGGCATCATTCATTGCTACATAATGACACAATAATTGCAAAAAAGCAAAATGAAGGAAGATCAGAGCCTGGTAGCTCACAGGATCTAAATAATGTAACAAAAATACACCACGTCGGAACTAAATGTGTCAACAAAGAGATTTTGTTAGCTACAGCTTTAGTAACCATAAAATCCGCAGATGGTCAACAACATTTAATTCGAGCGTTAATTAATCAAGGCTCACAATCAACATTCATTACAGAATCGCTCGTCAAGAAATTGAATTTGAAAGGTTATCCCAGCTATACAAAGATAATTGGTGTAGGCAACAATGAAGCAGGTACCGCAAAACAAAAGATTTCTGTTCAACTTTTCTCAATCCACAATGAGTCTAATTTGAGTGTAGATGCCCTGGTACTGAAAAAATTAACTGGAATTCTATCGTCAAATCGAATATATCCAAATCAGTCCTGAAAACATTTACAGGGTTTGGAGTTGGCTGATCAAAAGTATTACGAAACCCGGTAAGATTGATATGATGTTGGGAGCGGATACATATTGGCAAATTATTTTAAACTGTGTCAAATTTGGCGAGCCTGGCAGCCCTATAGCTCAAAATACCGTACTTGGATGGATTGTATCTAGGGAAGCTACGAGCAAGCAAATAACAGCTGCAATACCAGAAGTTTCAACATATCATAGTCATCTCATGATTCAAGATGAATTACAAAAGTTTTGGGAGATAGAAGAAATTACAGCTGTAAAAAAATACCTCACACAGAAGAAACATATTGAAAAAATTTTTATGCCAAAACAGTGCAGCGTTTGCCCTCAGGACGATACGTGGTTAGACTACCGTTCAAAGACACAAATGCTAAACCACAGTTTGGAAAATCTCGGCCATCACCGTTTTGCAGGTTTAAAAGTTTAGAGACCCAGTTTTTCAAAGCTTCCTGAAATGCACACAGAATATGAGAAATGCATACAAGAATATTTAGACTTGGATCACATGGTTTTAGCTAAATCAGCCGAAATCGAAAATATGTGGCAAAACGAAAATGGAAGGAGATTCTATAAAACTAATTATCTCCCACATCATGCAGTTTATAAAGAATGCACTACAACGAAACTTCGTGTGGTGTTTGATGCCTCCAATAAAACAATTGATGGGCCATCACTGAACGAGATGCTGTTAAATGGTCCTAAGATACAAGATGATTTATTATGGATTTTATTAAGATGGCGGAAATACAAAATTGGTTTTACGGCTGACATCGAAAAAATTTATCGGCAAATTTGGATCAACACTGAAGATGCGGAATACCAAAGAATACTTTGGAGAAGAAATCCAAATGAACAGCTTCGAGATTATACGTTAAAGACAGTAACTTTTGGAACTTCGTCGGTACCTTATTTAGCAGTTCGCACATTACATCAAATAGCAAATGATGAGAAGGATAATTATAATCTTGCAACAAATATAATAAAAACAGATTTTTATGTAGATGATCTTTTAACAGGTGCTAACACAGTACAAGAAGCAGTGCAAATAAGAGATCAAATAAATAATCTTTTGAAATCAGGTGGATTTAATCTTCGTAAGTGGACATCAAACATTGAAGAACTATTGGCAGGTATTCCTACAGAAGATAGAGAACTAAGTGGTGTGATTAAATTTGAAATAGATAAAAGCATAAAAACTGTGGGCATAAATTAGTTTCCAAAACCAGATAATTTCAAATACAAATTAACAATAAAACTTTGCGAAACACCACTATCAAAACGCAAATTTTTAAGCACAATTTCGCAAATATTTGACCCGTTAGGATTTTTGGCACCATTCACCATAAAATTGAAAATCATAATGCAATAACTATGGCTAAAAGGAGTGGCTAAAAGGAGAATCTTCCTCCAGAGGCTCAAGATATATGGAACCAGATACAAAAGCAAATTTACAACATTGAAAACATCACAATACCTAGATGGATTGAAACTACATCCAATTCGGTGGAGATTCATGGCTTCTACCACGGCTCACAACACGCTTATGCAGTAGTATTATACGTTAAAACGCAAAATCAAAAGGGAGATATAAAAATTAAATTATTAACCTCAAAAGCGAAAGTCACTCCTGTGAAACAGATATCAATACCACGCATTGAATTATGTGGAGCTATATTATTATGCAAGTTATACCAAACCATAAAAAACGCCATCAAATTCGAAAAAATTAAATTTTATGCATGGACGGATTCAAATTGTATTGGCATGGTTACGAAGTCATCCCGGTAATCATAAAACTTTTGTAGCAAATCGCATCTCACAAATACAAGATATAAGTGAAATTGTAATGTGAAGCCATTTTCCAACAAACAGTAATCCAGCCGATCTAGCATCTAGAGGACTTTATCCAAATGAACTACTCAAAGCAGATTTATTGTGGAATGCACCTGATTGGTTTTTACATGAAGAACAAGATTGGCCAAAATTACCACAGTTAAACGATACATTATTGGAAACAAAAAAGTTCAAGGTACACTTAAGTGCCAACTCTCAACCAAGCCTTATTGACCAATTATTCAATAAGTATTCAACATTACAAAAATTGGTAAGGGTCACAGCATACATTATGCGTGTAAGAAATATTATAAAAAAGATCAAATTGCATTCAAATCATTTGACTATACCGAAATTAGAGGAAGCTGAAAAACTTCTAATTAGTCACATGCAACAAAATAACTTCCCACATGAAATAAAAAATTTAAGGGCTGGAATACCAGCTGGTGAAAGACTAAATAATCTTCATCCATTCATAGACGCAGATAACATTCTAAGAGTTGGAGGACGGTTGCATCAACCAAGCATTCCATGGGAAGAAAAACATCCGATTATCATAACCATAATATTAATAATAAATAACATGCACAAAATAACATTACATGGAAGTACTCAATTAATGATCGGTATGATTAGAAGAAAATATTAGTTGCAAAACGCGAGAAATGAAGTCAAACGTCACATATATAAATGTGTCATATGTTTTAGGCAAAAGGCTCAACAATCTCAATAACTAATGGGCACTCTACCATCACCACGGTTAAATATGGCAAGACCTTTCCAACATACTGGGGTAGATTATGGCGGCCCTATTGAAATAATATTCGAAATGCCAAAAGCATGAAAGCATTTTTATCAATTTTCATCTGCCTGGTTACTAAAGGGATACACATAGAGGTAGTGCCAGAATTAACATCACATGCCTTTTTAGCAGCTCTAAAACGCTTTGTAGGAAGACGTGGGTTATGTACTGACTTATACTCTGACAATGGTACACACTTTGTTGGATCTAGAAATATTTTAGAAGATGATTCTGTAAAATACCTAAAACAAATAATGAAAGAAACCCCAGAGTTAGCGGCAAACGAAAACATAAAGTGGCATTTTATACCGCAAATGTCTCCCAATTTCGGTGGATTATGCCAAATACCATTTAAAAAGGATATTACATAACAATAAATTAACTTTTGAAGAACTTGTAATTACAACAGTACAAATAGAAGCATGCCTCAATTCGCGTCCACTATGTCAGTTAACAGATGACCCGGAAGATCTTACAGCTTTAACTCCAGGTCATTTCTTAATCGGAGGCCCTTTATTATTGGTACCAAAACCTACAATATTAGACAATCACGAACATTGTTTGAAAAAATGGCAATTTATGCAACAACTTGTTCAATGATTTTGGAAAAGATGGCACTCAGAATATTTACACACATTACAACATAGACCAAAATGGCAATATCCTTCAAAAAAATTTGGAAATAGGAAACTTAGTATTGATAAAAGATGAAAATCTACCACCGTGTAAATGGTTACTGGCAAAAATACACATTTTGGACACATTTTGGAACAGATGAATTAATACGAGTTGTAACACTTAAAACTAAAGATTCCATATATAAAAGAACTGTTTCTAAAATTTGTTTACTACCAATTATAGATAACCATTCAAACCTACCATAAAATAATAGACAACCTAATACAAAAATTAATAATAAACAACTTAACATATAATATAAATCAACCTAATATAAATTGGAAAATAAATTAACTAACTTAATATAAAATAATAATAAATTCGATAACCTAATACAAATTTGAAAATAAATTAACTAACTTAATATAAAATAGGTATATATATATATGTAAAACTTACAGTTCAATTAACAATGGTAAATCCAATAATCAATCCAAATATTGTAAATAATCTCTAAGCAAGCAACTTAACAATTCAGCATAAATTAATTCACTTACAGTTCAAATGTTATAACCTAAAAATTTCAAATAACATTTAGTACACAGTAATAATATAATGTATACATGTGTAAATATTAAATTATAACATATTATTTATCGGAAGCTTCCGATTTTGTCCAGATTCGAACTTAGCCTTCCTTTCGTAATTAGTAACCTACTATATAAATTTCATCAAGATAGCTTTATTAGTTTTTGAGTTATCGTGCGAACGGACGGACGGACGGACATCGTTAAATCGACTCAGGATGTGATCCTGATTCAGAATATATATACATGTCCATATCTAACTCGCTTCCTTTTGGTGGTTACAAACACCATACCAAAGTTAATATACCCTTTACTTTAGGTGTAGGGTATAAAAAAACACAAAGAACTTTATTCTTTTAAGCATTTTATAAAGTTATACTTATCTAAATGAACTGCAGCATCACAGCAACAGCATCTGGAATTTCATCTAAAACCTATAATAGAAATGTATTAGAAATTGAATACATTAAAAATTAATTTTAAAATTTATAACAATTAAATATGAACTTACTTGTGCTTTTTTAGAAATCTCTGTAAATGTAAAAATAATACAAAGCTTTTGGATAAAAAAAATAAATAACTGAATTATAATAAATTATTATTAAAAAGCTTTCTAAGAAAGAAATTGAATTATATAATTATGTTATAAGAAATTAAAAACGAGAATCGAATTAAACTTACTCACTTTTTTTGTTATATACCATCATTATATACAAGAATAGTAAAACATATGATGATAGGTACTTTTTCTTTTGTACATAAGAAAGGTTAATGAACTCAAACCATAATGTAATTTTAATTTAAGTTAGCATAATAGTATAGTGTAATATAATTTTAGTTTAAGTTAATATAGTAGTTTTAAGGATCATTTGTATTTAAGCAGCAGAAAGAAGAGGAGCAAAATTTGATTATAAATTAAATTAAATTAAAATAAAAAAAAACTGTTTAGAACAACATATTTTTGGCATACTTATTAACTATTAAGTATTTTTTTTTTTGAAGAACAACTTTGGCGTACCTTTATAATTAGGCGTACTATTAAACAGATCCTAATTTTAAACCTTAACAAGTCTTACTACTTATAAGAAAATTCCAGAAAATCTTCTGTGAGGTAATAAGACAAATTGAAAATATCCTTAAAAACTAAGTTTAAAGTTTAAATAATATATTAAAAAAAATTTTAAATTTTTTTTATTTTTTTTTATTATTTTTTGGTTTTTATTTTAATTTAAATAAATTAAAAAAATTTTCCACCTTATTGTTTTTATCCGTTTATCAAATGAGTGTTCATTTGAAAATGTTTGGTTACTTAGATACGTATCAACATAGTATCGATTATTATGCCTGGAAAGGCTATTTTATATTTTAAAAATATAAATTTAGGAAATGTTTCGTTCTACAATACTACCGAAACTCTTCAGCAAGCAAGTAGTATTGATATGCTTAGACAAATCCTAATTTTAAACTTTTTTTGTCTAAAATTTTTTTTTTAAATTTTTTTTAATTTTTTATTATATATGCTTTTATATTAACTCGTGGGTGTCGGTTTATTTATTTATTTGTCATTCTGTCACGCTTTTTATTATGTTCGTTATCTGTTCGCAACATTTGTAGTGATGTATGGTGTAGAGGAAAGTTTACAGGTTTCGAAAGTGCAGGTGATTTTGTTCGAATCCAATTCACATGCAACTTTTTTTTTTTTAACTATCTATTCATTAACATTTTTTGAATAAAATATGTCCATATATATACTATGTATGTATACAATGCATACAATCCACACACAATATATTTTTGATCTATCCTCCCATAATTGTATAATGGCGAATAGCGATATGCATTGCACATGGTGTTTTGTATTTAGCAAAACACAATACATATAATATTTTTATGTACATATGTTTCTAAATTATTTTGTTTTACAACATTTGTTTAGGATTTAAATCAAAATATTTGCTGTCAATATTCTTTAATGCATATTGGATATGCATGGTCTTAAAAATTAAGATTTTATGTTCGTAATCTGTTCAAAAATATCTAAGTGTTGTATAGTGCAGAGGGAAGTGTACAGGTTTTGAAAGTGAGGGTAGTTTGGTTCGAATCTAATTCGTGTATGTATAATTTTTTTTTTTAACTCATCAACATTTTTTCAATAAAATTTTATGTGTAATAGATTCAAAACTTAATTTTTATTCTTATCCATGCATACAATACACACATATTATTTGATCTTTCCTCCTATAATAATTTAGTTGAATCACTCTTGATGTGCACATGTGTTATATATTAGGATTAAACAAAACACAAAATATATAGGTACAATATTTTGATGTTGCTAAATTATTTTGTTTTAAAACATTTGTTTAGGATTTAAATTAGAATATTTGTTGTCAACATTCTTTATTGCATATTAAATATGCATGTCGTTAAAAATTAAGGTTTTATGTGTTTTATTTAGGAATATTTATTATGTATATTGTGTATATAGATATATTTACATATAAAATTTTATTTAAAATAATTCCAATTGCCAAATTCAAACTACATACATACATACATAATATTATTTTTGTAAATAGTAAATAATATAAAGAGAAAAGATCATTAGAAAATTATGCTTTTACGCATTACGAATTATGATTTACAAACAAAATTTTGTCAACACAAAAAATTAAAACTACCTAAATCATAGATATATTAACTAATAGATGGGAAGTTAGGTATAGTCGTTTCTTTTCTTCTTATGTGTTTTCCTATCTTAAGGTATTCAGTCAAAAAAATACATATGCATTTTATAATATATATACATTTCGTTCACTCAGCTGTTTCTATTTATTAAAAAAATTTAAAGCAGTTTTTCATAACCAGTTTCATTCAGGGAATTTAAATTTGTATAACACTTAATAATTGATATATTTTGTTTTTAAAATTAAAATTTAATTTAATTAAGGTTATTCAAAATTTTAACTACTTGTACAGTAACAAAATAAGTGATAAAATCTTTAAAAAAAATTAGAAATTAATTTATTTCGCCTTTTAGGAACCTATTTCTGAGAAAACTAAAGCAATAAATACGCACGGTTCACTCAGCTGTTTCTCAAAATTGGTTCAAAATATTTTCTTCACTGTCTATCTATTAGTAATATATCTATGACCTAAATATATATGTAACTATGTACGTATGTACATAATATTATGTTAAACTAATTTCCTAAATTATTTTGTCCCGCTCCATTTGTTTATAATTTAAATCAAGATATTTGTCAACATTTTTTACAAATCTCTTAATTTACTTAAACATTTGGTATATAAAACCATAAAGAAACTATATACATAGAGTATTCATCCAGTACAAAATTTTTTAGTCAATTTCTTAAAAACGTTTTGTACCCAAAATTACTCAATATACATTTTATTGTACCCAAATTTACTCAATACTCAAAATATTTTCACTTATAAATTATAAGCATTTTGTAAATGAGACTAAATCATTTTTTACACTCGTAAATGTACTGTAAATGTACACTTAAATGTATTTATATTACTTATGAAAATAATATGAATGTGTAAAATGTAAATAAAGAATTTATTTAACATAAAGAATAGAAACTAATTTGCAATAGTATATAAATGGTATAATATCATTGTTGAATGTATTAATGTTTGAATGTGTGAATTATATTAATAATATACATAGTTACTCTATAATAATTTTTATAATAAAAACCGTTAGTACTTTTTTCTTTCGTTAACAATTTTTAAATAAATATAATTCATAATAGGTATATGATTTGCGTAATTGCATGATTTTTTATTTTAAATTGCTAGCGTTATTAACTCTTACAAGCATTATGGTACTTACAAGTCGGGTTTAAATTTTTTATTTTTTTAGCTAATAAGTATCGCATTTTAAAAATCAAAAATGCAATTTACCTATTGAAGGTTTTTAAAGCAAGATGAATAATGTACTGAAAGCCAAGAATGTTATTTTAAAATAATATTTTTTTGATAAGAAAGAAAAGAATAAGATCAATTTTAGCAGGGAAAAAGCCAACTGGAAAATTTAAAAATATAGTGTATTATAATATAATAACAATTTTCCAATTGGCGTAAAAAACCCAATTTTTATTACTTAAAATTAAAAAATAATAAAAATTCAAATATTTTTAAATTCAAAATCAAAACAAAAAATAATTATAAAATTATATCAAAAAAAATAAAATATATAACAAAACAATAAAATATTATATAACAAAACAATTTTTTAACAAAAAAGAATTCATTCACTAAAAAATTAAACATATACCTAAATATAAGCAAATAAAATGCATTACTGGAAAAATAAAAATAAACTATATTATGTACATACATATATTTTCAACTAATTATATTTACAAAATTTTGATAGCTAAAATGCCGTTGCTCGTGAATTGATAATGGAAAAAATAAAATAATTAAACAATTAGGTATAGGTATTTATATATATTATAATTACATATGAAAAAATTATTTGTTAAAACAGAAAACTACATAGTGAGGAAAAATTTTTGGGGCTAAGAAAAGTTATTAAGTTAAGAATTAATAATTTTAAGTTTTCTTTTAACAGAACTATCCGATTTATTTATTTTTGTTTTTCATTATTTAACAATTTTTCTTTTAACGACTTTGCTTCCTTATTTAATAAAAGATTTATTAACATTTCTAAAATTTTTTTTTTATGCGTATAGCAATTATCATTTTCACTGATCCATGTAGAATATATTGGGGACTTTTTTGTGGCTTCTAAATAACATGATAAAATATTTTTTTATAAGTTTCTTTCGTGATAATTTTGCGAAAAATAGTGATCAAATACGCGCATATGAAATTGAGTTATTTCGAAAAAATTTTCAGTTGGAGCTTTTAAGTTAAGGATTTCTGAATAATTTTTATAATTTTTTTGATAAATAAATTGCTCCGAATCGAGTAATAAAATATCAGCAGATTTTTTTATAAATGAATTAGTACATTGATCACAAGAAATTTTGAAACATTTTCTATTACTAGCCCCCTGATCGCATATTACTTCCCTAACATTAATACCTAAATTGAAAGCTACATCTAAATTGTGAATTAAAATATTATAAAGATCCTCACTACCTATGCCCTTTTCTGTAGTGTAAAAACTGAGAATATATTTCCAATTATGAACTAAACCTCTTAGCAAAATTACACATACGTGCACTATTATAACTAAGATCCTTCCTAATAGCTATTTCATCGAAAACTAACACAGCTTCTTTTTCGAGTGATCCGTTATTTGAAAATATATTACCTAATTCGCTAATATTTTTGTCGTTAAGACCTACATTTAAATATTTAATTGGAATCCACCTATTAAGAGAACTAAAATGCGGTAATTTTAGATTTATTGCCTTCGTCAAAAATTTATAACCCTTAGGAGAACTAAAATGTATATTTAATGCTACTTTCTTTTCATCATCTGACCATGTTCTTACAGTTTTAAAATTCATTTTTAAAAAAGTTTTGGCTTCGTCTGGAATAAGGTTAAATAAAAATTTGGGAAATTTGGGGTTCGGGTTTCTTTTTTAGTCCAGCAATTTACTTTTATATTATAACAGTCCAAAAAGCTAAAGTTTTGCAATAAATTTTATTTTCTACTTTTTAGGGGGCGATTTCGGTTTTGATAAAAGCATATTTTAAAAAATATTGTTTTTTACATATTATTGGCGAAATATATGAGCCTTTGTTTTCCTCCTTTTTTCTCTTTTTTTCCCGAAATTTATGTTTCTATACAATTTGCTATTGCTATACATATAGTTTGAATATGAATCATATTCAAATATATGAATGATGATATCTATACATTATTGTATTAATAAAGCTATTTAGTGTTAGGTATCCATAGCTACGTATTTTTAGTTTTATTTTGTTTACGTTTCTATACAATGCATGCTTATAATATGTATGTCGATGATGTACAAATTGTACATTGAAAATTGTATGAGATTTTTTAATTTGTTACAGACGATTATTATTATGTATGAAAGTACAGTTTTTAAAAATAAATTAAGCTAAAAAATGTGTGCATTCTATATAAAAGTTTGGAATGATATATATATAGAATGCACACATATATAATTATTGGAATGAGTACATATGTATGTATTTGTGATTATTCTAATAAAAATTCGTCGCTTCCATTGATGTATGTGATATAATATGTAATATGAAAAATGATTTGTATTTTTATTTTAAAAATTAAATTGAATTATAAACCAGTAAAAAACAAGTATCTACATATTAAGTAAGAATTTTTGAAATTTTAAGAATTTCAGCGTAGATTTTTAAAATTTATAATAAATGTACAAAATAATTTTCATATGCAATCCACAAAATTATTTGTTGAAATTTGCATCAAAATTAAAATTATGATTTATATATGTATATATATTATTATGTATGCATCGTTATGCAAGCATATGCATAATACTGCACTTTTTTCAATCAAATCAAATATTTTTTTTGCTAAAAATCTATTAAAAATTAGAAATCTGATTTCTGAAAATAGAAATGCTTGAAAATAACCGTTCAATAAGAGGTCTATTTACGTATTAATTGAAATATGTGGCAAAGTTCAAAACATACAAAAAAATATTTCGCCAGTCCTTAAATTTTATTTTTAATAAAATTTCAAACTTACTTGTTTTATTTTATACTTTTGAGTTTTAAATGAAACACATAATTTGAATTTCAAAAATGGGGAATACGTTTTATTCACACATACATTATTGTTTCTGATATAAAATACTTTTTATATACCAAATGTTTAAGTAAATTAAGAGATTTGTAAAAAATGTTGACAAATATCTTGATTTCAATTATAAACAAATGGAGCGGAACAAAATAATTTAGGAAATTAGTGTTAACATAATATTATGTACGTACGTACATAGTTACATATATATTTAGGTAGTTTTAATTTTTTTGTGTTGACAAAATTTTGTTTGTAAATCATAATTCGTAATGCGCAAAAGCATAATTTTGTAATGATCTTTTCTTTTTATATTATTTACTATTTAACAAAAATAATATTATGTATGTATGTATGTAGTTTGAATTTGGCAATTGGAATTATTTTGAATAAAATTTTATATGTAAATATATCTATATACACATATACATAATAAATATTCCTAAATACATGCATGCAGACATGCATATTTAATATGCAATAAAGAATGTTGACAACAAATATTCAAATTTAAATTCTAAACAAATGTTTTAAAACAAAATATTTTAGCAACATCAAAATATTGTACCTATATATTTTGTGTTTTGTTAAATCCTAATACACAACACAATATGTGCACATCAAGAGTCATTGAACTAAATTATTATAGGAGGAAAGATCAAACAATATGTGTGTTGTATGCATGGATAAGAATAAAAATTAAGTTTTGAATCTATTACACATAAAATTTTATTGAAAAAATGTTGATGAGCTAAAAAAAAAAAATTGTAGATATACGAATTAGATTCGAACCAAACTACTCTCACTTTCAAAATCTGTACACTTTCCTCTGCACTATACAACACTTAGATATTTTTGAGCAGATTACGAACATAAAATCTTAATTTTAAAGACCATGCATATCCAACATGCATTAAAGAATATTGACAGCAAATATTTTGATTTAAATCCTAAAAAAACGTTGTAAAACTAAATAATTTAGCAACATATGTACATAAAAATATTATATGTATTATGTTTTGTTAAATATGCTAATACAAACACCATGTGCAATGCACATCGCCATTCGCCATTATACAATTATAATAGGAGGATAGATCAAAAATATATTGTGTGTGGATTGTATGCATTGTATACACACATAGTATATATATGGACATATTTTATTCAAAAAATGTTGATGAATAGATAGTTAAAAAAAAATTTGCATGTGAATTGGATTCGAACAAAATCACCTGCACTTTCGAAACCTGTAAACTTTCCTCTACACCATACATCACTTACAAATGTTGCGAACAGATAACGAACATAATAAAAAGCGTGACAGAATGACAAATAAATAAATAAACCGACACCTACGAGTTAATATAAAAGTTAATATAAAAAATCAAAAAAAAAATTTTAGACAAAAAGTTTAAAATTAGGATTTGTCGAAGCATATCAAAACTACTTGCTTACTGAAGAGTTTCGGTAGTATTGTAGAACGAAACATTTCCTAAATTTATATTATTAAAATATAAAATAGCTTTTCCAGGCATAATAATCAATACTATGTTGATATGTATTTCGTATCTAAGTAACCAAACAATTTCAAATGAACACTCATTTGATAAACGGATAAAAACAAAAAGGTGGAAAATTTTTTTAATTTATTTAAATTAAAAATAAAAACCAAAAAATAATAAAAAAAATAAAAAAATTTAAAAATTTTTTTTAATAATACATTAAACTTTAAACTTAGTTTTTAAGGATATTTTCAATTTGTCTTATTACCTCACAGAAGATTTTCTGAAATTTTCTTATAAGTAGTAAGACTTGTTGAAGTTTAAAATTAGGATTTGTCTAAGCATATCAATACTACTTGTTTACTGAAGAATTTCGGTAGTATTGTAGAACGAAACATTTCTTAAATTTATATTTTTAAAATATAAAACAGCCTTTCCAGGCATAATAATGGATACTATGTTAAATAATTTCAAATGAACACTCATTTGATAAACGGGTAAAAACAATAAGGTGGAACAAATTTTTAATTTATTTAAATTAAAAATAAAACCAAAATATAATAAAAACAAGTAAATGTAACAGTAAATCGATGTAACCGACTTATTTATAACCTACACCTAAAAAATTCAAATTAAATTAAAAATCCATAAATTATTTTAGGTAGGCATTTAATATAAGCTAAAAAAATAAATGCCTTTACAACCTTTGTACAAAATTTCAGGTTTCTATCTTTATTAAATTCGAAGATATGCTTGTTAGGTCTTGGGAAGAGTGTGAAGGCACCCGGACCACTTCCCCAAGTCATCGCAAGTTTTAGAGACATTATCAGAACAGGGTAGAATACTCTTATATCAAATGTCAAGTTTTTATATCTATTAATTTCGAAGATATGCTTGTTCGGTCTTGAGAGTTCTGTGGGAGATACCCGAACAACCATTCCAATTCATCTGAAATTTTGCGCAAATCAGGGATTCAGGAAAACACATCCTCGTACAAAATTTTAAGTTTCTATCTTTGTTAATTTCCAAGATATGCGTATTCGGTTTTTGGAGTTGTATGAGAGGTACCCGTACCCATTGACCAATTTTGTCCAAATTCGAACTAAGCCTTCCTTTGGTAATTAGTAACCTACTATATAAATATCATCA